>JARFJB010000400.1:1275000-1875000 GCA_036346205.1 Vesta saturnalis
CTGTGTCTGTGTCTGTGTCTGTGTTTTGTGTTTGTGTTTGTGTTTGTTTGGTTTGTGTTTGTGTTTGTGTTTGTGTTTGTGTTTGTTTTGTGTTTGTGTTTGTGTTTGTGTTTGTGTGTGTTTGTGTTTGTGTTTGTGTTTGTGTTTGTGTTTGTGTTTGTGTTTGTGTTTGTGTTTGTGTTTGTGTTTGTGTTTGTGTTTGTGTTTGTTTGTGTTTGTGTTTGTGTTTGTGTTTGTGTTTGTGTTTGTGTTTGTGTTTGTGTTTGTGTTTGTGTTTGTGTTTGTGTTTTGTTTGTGTTTGTGTTTGTGTTTGTGTTTGTGTTTGTGTTTGTGTTTGTGTTTGTGTTTGTGTTTGTGTTTGTGTTTGTGTTTGTGTTTGTGTTTGTCTTTGTCTTTGTGTTTGTGTTGGCGTTGCGTTGGCGTTGGCGTTTGCTTTATCGTTTGCGTTTGCGTTTGCGTTTGCGTTTGAGTTTGCGTTTGCGTTTGCGTTTGCTTTTGTGTTTGTGTTCGTGTTCGTATTCGTGTTCGTGTTCGTGTTCGTGTTCGTGTTCGTGTTCGTGTTCGTGTTCGTGTTCGTGTTCGTGTTCGTGTTTGTGTTCGTGTTCGTGTTCGTGTTCGTGTTAGTGTTTGTGTTTTTTGAAACTTGAATTCATAGGAGCCAATTTATAATGCATGAATCGCATGACAGTGTTGTCAACTGTTGCTAATTGAATATTATGCGGTGTTCAAATAGAGAATTAAGAGACCGGTTCAACTATATACGACAATAAGTTTGACAGAATCTGATTTCAAATCAACATCCTAGACTTTCATCTTGTTGTATTTGTTTTTAATTCGAATGAGGTTGGCCGAAGCTGCTTTCAAATCATCATCCTAGACTTGTATCTTGTTTTTGTTTCTGAATTAATTTGAATAAGGTTCGCAGAAACCGATTTCAAATCAACATACTAGACTTGCACATTGTTTTTGTTTTTGTGTTAAAATCAAATAAGGTTGGTAGCCAAGAGGGCCCTAATTAGGGCTGAAAATACCGTGAACGGGGTGAAAATTCCATCAAGGGGTTGAAAATGACCCCGAAAAGAAGCCGTAAAAAAAGTTGTGCGAAATGGACGGGGTCGCGTGGTGAAGGCGGGCGTGGTCTATGACGTCAAAAAAAGTGGGAGGAATGGTACCCGTCTTCTACTTAGGCACCATTCCGTGTTGTCACTCCTGTGTACATGTACATCCACGTTTACGTATCTAGGGCACATCCTTGATTTTTCCGTGAATTCGGATATCGTTTTGTCTTCAAAGTCTTCCATGTATATATTGTTCACTATGGGTGTTGGTGGGGAAACCATCGCCATCCCAAACTCTTGCTGGTACAATTTGTCTTCTACTTGGAGGTATGTAGTTCTAATGCATATTGTCATAAGTTCCATTATTGTGTTTACCGAGAATTGCGTGAGTTCGTCTAATGATAGCAATTTATGACCTTCGTCAACAAATGTTGAGTTTGTTTACTGTAATTTATTTTTAATGTAACTATATCTTTGTCCCTGAAGAAGCATTGAATAAATGTGAAATATTAGGAGATATAGATAAGAAGTTTATATAAACTAAAGAAGTTGCCCTTAATAAGTTTGAATTTATTTAATTAACTGTAGTACGAATCTGAGCGTATTCAAGTGATTGGGAAAAATCATAATAGATGAATTCGGCTCAAGTGCAAAATCAGTATTAAGCAGAGTCCGCTACCGAAACGTCGCCTAATAAAAGCAAAAACTGTGGAAATAGGTCGATCAATTCAACTAATACTTGTTTGTTATTTTACTTGCATATTTTCTATCGCTAATGATACATCGTTACAAATCTCCTTAAAAATATACAGGATTAGTATACTAAAGGGTACTTTATATAAATAAATTTTGATTATACTTAAGCTAAGCTGAACCCGATATCTTAAGTTTCGCTAACCAATTACAATGGAAAAGCTATTGTATCAGGCATCAGGCACTGAATACTGAAATAATCACAATCCTAAGTATATGTATGTATAAAAATATTCCAATAATTGAATATTTCAATAGAATGAAACAATTTTGCTAGCTTAAGCGCCATCTATCGGAATGTAGCTTTTGGTAAGCACCAGGGATCGTTGCGCGCTTCAAAAATTTAAAATTGATGAAGTATACATCACACCCCTTCATGCATAACTTGTGTGGGAATATAAAAACAATTTATTTAATGTTTAAATCGATTCTGTATGATTTTTATAGAAGTATACATAAGTAAAATATGTACTTATAGTGAATAGTTTGTAAACTTAGTAGAATTTATGATTATCTAAATTAAAACACATTTTGTAAACTCCACAGTGTGCTTATATTTGGTTTTTAATGCAAAAAAGCAAACTTTTAAATTAAAACAACCTTTGCGTTCAATTACAGAAAATGATAAGAAACTATACATTATTACTAGAAAATTTCGGAATATTTGATTATCCTTATTTCATGTGTGTTATTGAACCGCAAATTAAAACGCTCGTTATATTAAATATCACGCGTTTCTGTCACCACTTTGGTTAATAAATATTCCTGACAAAAATACATATTTAAAAAGTGATTTCCCAAAGAGCATGCGTTTTAAATATAAGAAAATAATCACGAAGTGGCGAATAGGCTTGAAGATGTGTAGTTGATCACTATCGACCGCTGGCATAGTCGGTGGCATTCGCAAACCACGAGTTAGCCACGGTTAAATCTTATTGGTTGCGCTGCGTGGTCTGACATAGAACCATCTCTAACATCAAATAAATTGCAAGTGGTAAAATTGTTCATTTTAGTATTGTGATTATAGAGGAGACGTTTATACATATTTATTTCATTATTTATTTTATCTAAGGTGACGTTACCTACTTTCGGATAAATTAAATTGGTAAGCATAAATTTTATTTTATAATTAATTATTACATATTTAATTTATAACCGGGATTTTAATTGTTACTCAACTAACGGTGATTATATCTGTCAAATCCCTTAAAAGGGGTGGGCTGTGTATTAATACAGAATTCAACCAATTTTACTGTCAATTTTAGGTATTGTAATCATTGATTGGTAATTTGCGAAATATTGATAGTGGGGTGGGGGTGGAAAGGCCGCAATGGTTAATACTTAAAGAGTTCTGTAACCACATCACCATTTCTAATTTTTAGTCTAAATAATTTGAAAAAAAACCTTGACCAAAAAAATGCACACTACGTTATATCAAAAAACCGTTTTACTGTGTACTTTCCTCTCTTATAATAGGTATTTTATTAACAGAAAGCGTAAGTAATTGTAATCCCCCATAAAATAAAAATGTTAAATTTTAATTACACAATTATGGTACAGGGACGTAGATACGTTACAAATTGTGTTTGCACACGAAAATAAATAAATATTATAAGATTATTGTATAATTAGCAAAGGAACTTCAATAATTAAGTAACTGTTTTAAAATTACGAAAATATAACCGTTGATTATAGTTAAGTATTATTATTGCGATTATTTTTTTAAGTACCCTCATTACAAATTGTTCACTTAAGAAACACGTATACTGATAGTCTTTTTGTTTTATAAGTAAATTTGGTGATAATTATCAGTTCTAGTGTTCCCTCCATGAGAGTGATTGATTCATTCATAAATAGAAAGAGGCGCAGCTTCAAAGATAACGTTACGCGTAATTAAAAATTAGAACCTAATCACGTTACTACCAACGTGCCAATGTGTCAATCATTCCCTTTAAAAAGATTTTAGTCATAATTTCCACATAACACGTACTTATGTCACAGTGTATTATTATTAAAAATGCATAGTTTTCGATTTACAGGTGTCTTTTTTACCAGCATTAGTGGTGTCAGGCAGACTAATTATAAATAATTTTCACCGTTGTTTCAGTTAAATTTACCCAACTACGTATTTAAAAAAACGGACAATTTTATTGCTCTAGTGTAAACATTTTTAAAAACATTTCCTCATAATTGGACAGATACGCTTAATCCGCGGACCTTATAATAAATTATAGTCACAAATTACGAAATTCTGGACAATATTTTAGGCAAAAATCTAATAAATCATTTAAAAACCCATGTTATTATATTAATCTTTATCCATAGAAATATTTAAACTTTAAACGTAATAAACGTACCTACTTATTCTTATGCGATTTAAATACAGAAAAATTAAGGTTATTAAGCTACGGATAATAAACACATTAAGGTTGTAAATAGTTTCCATGAATAATTTTTTTTGTCCCATATCATAAATTTATACAAACTTGAATTTCCTTCGGTTTCTAATAACTAGTGAGCGGATTTATATGCTATAAAAACGATGAAAATATGTATGCAACCACACTAATAATATATACACTAAAAACATGATACCAAAATGTAAATTTTGTTTTATAGAATCAAATACAGGATACTCGAATCTTGTTAATAGCAATTGCAGCTATCGTTCTCCCGAAAAAAAGAAAAACAAACAAAACGAAGGAATAGGAAAAAACTGACCTTTTACTGAGCAGAATAGCTGCAATTGTTATTAACGATTGGAACTATACCACTTTGGACCAAAAATATAAGTATGTTTAATTATGAACATAAGTCGTGAACGTTTTCATTTTCATAAAAATATTGCGTACTACACAAAATGTAACACCAACAAATTATTATTTTAAAAAAATTATTGTTTTGTTAAGGTTTTAAAACAAGCAAAACTCAAGATGTTACAGGCCAAATTCTCATTAGAGCATCAAGCCCGTAAATGCAATATGTGCGCTATACCTCTGGTGTGGAGGGTTTTTTGCTTAATGCTGCAAATGGGCACGACTCCAAAAAGTCAAAATCGGGAAAAAAAGTAAAAAAGGCGCCACCTGTTAGATACATTTATAGCGGGAAAACGTCACAATTCACAACTGGTCAATCGATCTTCCCTTTATTTCACAACGGTACTGCAATGGAATTAACCAACATTTCATTGATAAAAGAACCACCGGCTTCTTAATTTTTTTTAGATCAGATTTTATAACAAATAAGAAAAAAATTATTTAGTGTGTGTTATTATTGTTACAAAGGTAAATTTCATCACGGTCTAGCTCAGTGAGGTACAAACTTATAAAACTTTGAGAACTCATTCATCAGGTGTGAGGAAAGCAGAGACTTTTTCATAGATGTAATCAGTATTAGCATTTGTTTTATTGGACACCACTCAATTTCTAGGTTTAATAATTAAAATACAAAAAAAAATTGAAAAAGGTTGTATCTCAAAACATAATAGGTAATCTGAATAAGCACTAAACAACTGTATTTATATGTATATTTAATAGAGCAAAATGTCTGATTAATATCAGAATAAAATAACTAATACGATATTTCTTGTACGGCCTTACAATCTTAAAATTACTAAATTAAACACTGTAGATAAGCTTACAATCTATGTTTACTTAGAATTCAAAATGCAATCTATTCAACGTGTATTCAATAATGAAACGTGTATTGACCTATGTCAACCAATTACAGTTGTGATAGGTTATGAACTGAAATGTTTTTATTTCAGGAGCAGGACTCAGCTGTTCCTTTTTTTAACCGTATCAAAATAACAACAACAGATTTGTTATTTACTTAACTGCACTAAAAGGATAAGTACTTACTTGTACAAAATAAATATTTTCATCTCGTCTTAAACAAACTGTAGCTTGAGAACTTTCATTTCCAATTCAAATATACAATAATGTAAGGTAATTTCCATTTGTAATTAACGTACAAATAAACGAAACGGAGACGTATCATTATAAGTTTCATCTGTCTTCAACATAAAAATTTGAAGAACGGTAGCATATGGTAACATTCGATAATTGGCACAAAATGTTAACCCTACAATAATGGAAAGATATAACGACGAACGCAGAATATGTATAACAGCATACGTGATTTATGCAAAACAAGGGTATCTCCGTTTATGTTCATAAAGATGATATTGCATTATCTCGCCATTTTAACAAAGTACTGTTCGTGACGTCATACTAAGCTCCTCAACGATACGTAACATTACAAAAATAAAAGCTTTTTCTTAAGATAAGCGGTTTTCTTGTTCCGTCCTTATTCCCTATTCTTATTCCCTTATAAAAGGGAAGCAAAACTTAAAAAAGATAACGTCTGAACTGCACGACATAATAAACGGAACTGTATAAGCGTGTTCAATTCACGTTGCGCATAGAACTAAAATTTGATGTCTAAAATATACACAGGGACGTTCGTAATTATGTAGACTGAAGAGAAAATATTGGGATATAAAAATTTAATTATTGAACGAAAAAAGAAATGCTTAAAGATACTAATATAATGTAAATATACTTATCAATAATAATGCAAATTTCGAAATTTAAATTAAGGTAACGACAGACAAGAATTGGCACGTTACAATTTGCACAAGTTTCGTCAACGACAAATCTTTAACCCATTAAGAGCGGAGTTTTTTTTTTGTCAAAATACTATTTTTTTATTGTTTCCCCTATGCTTAGTTGATATAAAATAATCAAAAACAATTAAATAAAATTATTTATTTCTTATATTTTGTTAATTGAAGTGTTGCCATAACGCAACGCTAGGCCTTATGACTACCTAAACAACACAAAATTCGTAACAGTTCTAAAATCGGCTGTGAAAGTTTACATTGCACTTTTTTCGCATACCAACATTTTATGCAATAGGTTCTTACAATAGATGTGCACATTTCACCAGCGCATCGCCATCTTTTATTATTTTTTATACTGTCTAAAATGTGACCTCAGTAGTAGTGCGACACCATCCCCTCCACTTTTTACGTCACAAGACTGCCTACGTGGGAGACCGTATTTTCCACCCCTATGGTTTCTTTGGGAGGCCTTTTTCAACCACTAATTATTTTTTACTCGCCCACGTGTAGGACGTGTTTTTTCACCCCTATTTTATGACCGCTCACGTAGGGGACGCGTTTCTTACCCTTATTTTTTATGGTTTTTTCGGAGGCCTTTTTCAACCCCTAATTTTTTATACGCCCACGTGTGAGACCGTTTTTTCTACCCCTATGGTTTCTTTTCGGGGGTCAACCCCTAATTATTTTTGTTTGTATGAAGAGCCTTTTTGACAGTAATTTTGTACTTGCTCACGTGAGGGGCAGATGTAGGTCTTGGGGCTAAGGCTAGACCTGGAGCTGGTCTTGGACTTGGGGCTGGGGCGGGTTGCCGGCTTCTTTTCGGGTGGCCTTTTTTTAACCCTAATTAAGATCCTTTTGGTCATATTAAGAGTAGTACAAACCCTGGAGGTTAGGTAATTGCACGTGTTCTGATTGAAAAAGATTTTTATTGAAGCTGTGTTTATTAATATGTATTAGGACCCATTTTTATTTTATCAAATGAGATTGCATAATTGTACTTCTTTTAATTCCTATCTACAGATTGTAACCTTACGAAATTATATATATATATATATATATATATATATATACATTGGGTTGTATTCTAATAATTACATTTCATTTTAAATTAATCTCAATACGCAATGCAAAAAAAATTATTTAAAGTTAAGTACACGACACAGTAATCAGAATATTGTTTTTCTAAACTAAATTAGAACTGATTTCTTACCTTTGAGATATCTTTAATCATCATCCTCTCGTTAAAATTGTTGTATATACACAGGTCCTCGACATCCGAACACTTAATATTTAAAAAAAAAAAGATATGTTGTTTGCACTAGCTGTAATTAAATTTGTGCAACTAAATAAATAAATAAAGGGTATAATAACCGTTTTGTTGGGTACACGTATATGGCCATATGCAAATTTTCAGGATGATAATCCTACTTTGATAAAATTCGAAAAGTTATTGAGTTGTGTAAATTTTCGTCGCAAAATTAATAATAAAGATCTTTCTGCTATTGTCGACGCCATATTGATTATTATCAAAGTACGGTAGGTCAATTACTGCTATTTGAACGATATTATAAAATTGCGTAAACTTCGCATGATTTAATGGAAAAATAGAACGAACTGTAGTAAACAATTGCATTAACTGCATACATCATATCTAGGATATTTTATTCTTTAATACAACATAACAAAAAACAAATTAAATTCTAAACATTGAAATTATTCCACATAATATCCTCCTCTTAGTACACATCCTTCTATTCGGGTTCTAAATTCTAGGTAGGTCGATGAAAGCATTTCTTCATTCACACTAGCAACAGCTTCTATGATTGTTTGTTTTAAATTTTCCAAATCGTCTTTTAATTCGTTTGCGTAAACTTTTCCCTTTAGGTAGCCCCATAAGAAAAAGTTCAGTGGGTTGAGGTTGGAGATCTCCGGCCACTTTAGTGGACCAAAGCGTCCAATCCACCGATTAGGAAATGCTCATTTAACCAGGCCCTAACTCTCAGTGTGGAATGTGCAGGACATCCGTCTTGTTGATAGAAAAGCTTTCCTCTGAACTCTAAACTCTCCTCTTCTAATTCGGTCATAACAAAGCTGTTCAAAAGCTCCAAATATGTATTTTGGTTTAAAATATTCAAAAAATAGCGACCAATGATTCTATTGTGGAGCATTCCGCACCAAACGTTTACTTTTTTGAAACGCTGACTCCGGGTTCTGATACGAAAATTTGGATTGTTCTGAGCCCAAAATCTACAATTTTGCGTTGACACAACGCCATTGGTCGAAAAGGTTGATTCGTCACTGTACAGAATATTTCGATAGAATAATCTATGGTCCATTATTCTTTCCCCTTTGAGTAGACATAATTCTAATCGATGGTCATCATCTCCGTCTTCTAGCTTATGGACAAACTTGGGCTTGAACGAATGAAAATTATTTTAACTAAAATTCTCTGAATGTGTGACTTACTTATTCTCAAATTCTCTGACCTTTTTCGCAGTGATAATTTTGGTGCTTCTTGAACTGAATTAAGAATTACTAGTGTGGCAGCGTCCTCTTCGTCATATTGTCGTGGTAGTCTCTTGGTGTCCTTCACATCGCCAGTTCTATCAAATTTTTTAATAAGTTTTGTTGCTGCTTGCCTGGTTATATGCACGTCTGGATATTTTTGGTGAAATAGTTGTATTGCATATTTGTAGCTGACATTTCCTATGCCATAACACTTGACTAAGTAGATACGCTGATCTAACGTAAACATTTTTGACGTGTGTGATGGTAAATAAGATATGTAACTTTACTGTCGCAGAAAGGGATTTTGTTTGACAGTTGCTATCGAAATGCAACTAGATTTTCGACGTGCATTATCAGTCAAATCTCTTGAATTTGGAGTAGTCTCATTGTGATAAAAAATATTTGATTTGCTATTATCCTCAAATTTAAAATTAGCATAAATTTTCGTAAAATAATGGCGTATTATCAACAGAAAAAGTAGGATTCTCATCCTGAAAATTTGTATATGGCCATAACTTCTCATTCCGAACAACTTTTCTTAACAAGATTTTGGCATACTATGAACAGAAAAGATACTTTACCTAAAATGAAAATAGTTTTGCTCAACTGTAAAGGCCTACTTGATTTTAAAAATCAAAAGTAGGCTAAAAATAAGTTTCAGGCCAAGCAAAACTTTTTGTGAAGAATAACATTTGCCCAAAACTCCAAAATAAAAAGTTTACAAGAGTGCAACCCCATCCGGGGCCACCCTGTATAATATATATATATATATATATATATATATATATATATATATATATATATATATATATATATATATATATATATATATATATAACAGAGTGTTTCATTAAGGCTGGCCACCGGCCATATTTCAGAAACTAGTGGACATAAAAGAGGAGAAAAAATTCATTATAAAAGTCGCCACGAGAAAATCCTGGAAATTATTTTAAGTTCCGTAATTCATCGCAAGGGGCGCAATTGAAAATTAAAAAATAAAATTATAAATTTCTCCGAAAATTCCCACATTAAGGCATACCTTTGGTAACATCGTTAGAAAGCTTAGACAATTATGCATCATTTTGGTCTAAGGCTCATTGGCGTACCGACCTTAATAAGAGTGGGGGAAGCTATTGAATGTGTAATCATTTAAATCGCTGTTATTTTTAAACGACTTATCCGATTGTAGCAAACCTAGGCTTGTTTAGAAGAAAAAGGTAAGTACTTTTAACTGTCGCATCCATTGGTACGCGATAGCTCATAATAAAATTGTTAGAGGGCGCAATTTGTAATAATACCAGTATTTTTGATTTTATTCAGAAAAATTAAATCATACGGTATAATTATGACATCATAAGCGGAAAGTAGCTTAAATTTGTAACAAAAACGTAAATAACGCAATATGATATCTTTATTTGTTCCAGAGTTATGGCGAAAAGAAGACTTTTTAACCGTTTAATTTAATAATTGATTGTTGCTATGGTTTCTTAAGGTGTATAGGTAGGATTAGTAATAAGGAATCTGCATTTATCATAGTCTGTGCCTCCTTCACACTCTATCTAGGCTTAGGACTAGTCCAAACTAAGCAAATTGCAAAATTTGGAGCGTGTTTAGAGGCCAACGGGCCATAGCAACGATATCAAAGTAATGATTGATTTTTGTTTAAGAAACTTTTCAATAGAATGGTACAAAATCATGAACAACTGTTAAAAACTAGTGAAAATCTATAAATGTTCAAATTGACGGCCGTTTTGTAAAAACAACTATTAATTCTTCTTCTGTACGTTTATAACATCATATAAAACTTCTAAGGCATAATTCTAATGTGGTGTGTTTTAAAATAATAATCTAATTTGCTGCGGAACAAAGTCGGCTCATTTCCATGGAGGTAAATAAATTGAATAAGTTGACAACTTACTTAATTTTGATTGATGTTGTGTTGTAAAAATTTTTCCTTCATTAGTTTTGGGTTTCATTGTACCTTATCAGAAATTAGTGCTATCCTTCAAAAATGTCGTATACCAATGCCGAGGCTTACGACATGCTTGCCGTGTATTATGAATGTTTTCAAAATGCAGCTATTGCGGAACGACAATACGCTATCAGATATCCTGATCGAAGGCACTACACTAGAAAAGTGTTTCGGCGAATGGCAACACGTTTAAGACAAACAGGAAATGTACGACGTATTCCACTTCCTGTCAGAAGACGTCGCATAAGAAATGAAGACAATAGTATTAATGTTCTTGCGTACGTAGAATCGGAGCCTCACGTAAGCATCAGGGAGATTTCCACAGAACTAGGTGTAAGTGTTGCTTCTGTGTTCAGAATTTTAAGGGATTTTAAGCTGCATCCTTATCATCTAGTTTTACACCAGGCTTTATCAGACACTGATTTTGACAGGCGGCTCGACTATTGCTATTGGCTGAGAGACATGTGTAGTGAAAATCTTCGATTCCTTTCCAAAGTTTTATGGACCGATGAGGCTACTTTTACTAGCAGCGGCAGAGTTAATTTGCACAATATGCATTATTGGTCGCAAACAAATCCTCACTGGATGCGCGAAGTGGATCACCAAAACAGATGGAGTGTAAATTTGTGGTGTGGTGTTTTAGGTGACAGAATTATCGGACCATTTGTTTTTCATGGACACCTAAATGGTGAATCTTATTTAAACTTTTACAAAATGACTTGCCCAATCTTTTAGAAGACATTCCCTTGACGTGAGAGCATCCCTGTGGTATCAACATGATGTATATCCTTCACACTATTCCCGAAGAGTCCGTGATTTCTTAAATGTTAGATACCCAAATCACTGGATGGGAAGGGTAGTTTGTTTCCGTGGCCACCTAGATCCCCGGATTTAACTGTATTAGATTTCTACTTGTGGGGAAGAATAAAAGATATTGTTTACGAAACGAGACCAACCACCCGAGAGGACATGATTCACCGAATTGAAATTGCAATAAATTCGATTCCACGAGACGAAATCCAGTACAAGAAGAAGAATTAACAGTTGTATTTTACAAAACGGCCGTCAATTTGAACATTTATAGCTTTTCACTTGTTTTTAACCGTTGTTCATGATTTTTACCATTCTATTAAAAAGTTTCTTAAACAAAATCAATCATTACTTTGATATCGTTGTTATGGCCCGTTGGCCTCTAAACACGCTCCAAGTTTTGCAATTTGCTTAGTTTGGACTAGTCCTAAGCCTAGATAGAGTGTGAAGGAGGCACAGACTATGATAAATGCAGATTCCTCATTACTAATCCAACCTATACACCTTAAGAAACCATAGCAACAATCAATTATTAAATTAAACGGTTAAAAGTCTTCTTTTCGCCATAACTCTGGAACAAATAAAGATATCATATTGCGTTATTTACGTTTTTGTTACAAATTTAAGCTACTTTCCGCTTATGATGTCATAATTATACCGTATGATTTAATTTTTCTGAATAAAATCAAAATACTGGTATTATTACAAATTGCGCCCTCTAACAATTTTATTATGAGCTATCGCGTACCAATGGATGCGACAGTTAAAAGTACTTACCTTTTTCTTCTAAACAAGCCTAGGTTTGCTACAATCGGATAAGTCGTTTAAAAATAACAGCGATTTAAATGATTACACATTCAATAGCTTCCCCACTCTTATTAAGGTCGGTACGCCAATGAGCCTTAGACCAAAATGATGCATAATTGTCTAAGCTTTCTAACGATGTTACCAAAGGTATGCCTTAATGTGGGAATTTTCGGAGAAATTTATAATTTTATTTTTAATTTTCAATTGCGCCCCTTGCGATGAATTACGGAACTTAAAAATAATTTCCAGGATTTTCTCGTGGCGACTTTTATAATGAATTTTTTCTCCACTTTTATGTCCACTAGTTTCTGAAATATGGCCGGTGGCCAGCCTTAATGAAACACCCTGTATAATCAACGTCCAAGTCTTCTTCATATGCTACTTGCAGCGCCTCTTGAAGTGTGATTCCACGACTTCAAAAGTAAAAACTCGGCAGGGGCAAGGACTAGCGTTGCGTTTTGCAACGCTCTGAAAATAGAATATGTATACCAACATTTATCAAAAGCTTTACGTCAAAAATATTACTAAAATCAAACTACGTCCTTTTGAATTATATCTACAAATTTTGAAATATTCTTTAAAGAATAGTTAAAATATTACTTACGCTGTTTTGATGTCCATGCTGAAATGACAAACTTTCAAACACTTTTTTAGCCCAGCACTATTCACTGACAGCTGTTAATTCTAAAGTAATCAACCGCTTTGTAGTTAAAAACAATATCTACCTTTTCTATTCTGCGCCACCTGTCATTATGTTACTAAAACATACTTTACAGGTTTCTGTTGAAATACACGTAATCGACGTTGCGTTTGTGCAACGCTAGGCGTTAATGGGTTAAATCAATAACATCTGCTGACATCAACGTATGTACACCAATCTTACTTTGATACTTAATCGCGTATATAAATTTATTAATGCGAACGTTGTATTTACAAATAACTAATTAAGCATTATATTTACAGCGAGTCCTTTTATTTGTGCAGGCGATTGCTATGTATGTCATCAATACATGAACCTTTTTACTAATACTCCGCAAACAAAATGCCATAAAAATCCAAAAGAATTAAAGATCGACACTGCTTTCAACACCTAATCTAACTTCTATGACACGTTAAACGATATATGCATGAAACTTTAAAATATCCCCAATCCACATAAGGGTTCCGGAAACCTCTTTCCTACGGTAGTTCTATTACCTACGGTAACGCGTAAAAATGTTCAACCTCCACCAGCATATCACGCATACACGGTGGTGCCGCACAAACCCAACCTACTACAACTACATCTTAATCAGAACTGACTACAGAAACACATATCTCCCCTTACCTCATACATCATCTTCCCAAGTTTTACTCGCGGTTAGCCAAACTAAAAAAACACAAGCTATACATTTTACCCGACGAAAACATACTACTTCCAAGAACTGATAAGTACACGGCTTAATTAAAACAGAACATAGTGGAGCAACCAAATTTTACAATCTTCATAACGGCAATATTATATGAAACGATTCGGTACTTTAAAAAAGAATTGCGCAAACATTTAACTCTACACGCCTAAAGCTTACGTTGGTAAAAAACAACTTTATACCCACATCTTATATTTCTCCAATTACGTTCCATTTAATCGACATGAATTTACTCATTTGAAATTACGATAAGAGACTGAAGAAAGAAATGAAGTCACCAACGGTTCCTTATATACGTTTGATTTTAATTCAACAAGCTATATTTAATAATACGTAAAATAACTGGCCAAACGAAAGCGTCCAGAATTTTATACATCGAAAAAACTTCTAAACAATTTTAATCCTCAATATATTAACACGTGGAAACAAAACATTTTAAACCTAATGACTTTTAAAACCAAAATTTCGAAGAACGAGAAGAAGAACAAAATTATCTGAAGTACTTTCATTTAAAATTTTCACACCCGGTGACACTCCCCTTACTAGATTTTGACTATCAGGCAACATCAAAACTAAGAACCTAAAATTAAGAACAATAACAACTAAAACTAGGAACGAAACTAACCTTAAACCACTCCACAGTCACGTTCGGTATAAGGAAAAGTCACGATCGAGACGAACTCCTGCGATTAACTATAAGTCAAAACGATCCTACAGGGATCAAGGAAACACGACATGTTGCAACCAACGATACGATACCACAATACAACCCTAAATTCCACAACATGCGAAAGGTTATATCGCCAACCGGGTCCCACAACGGCCCAGTAAATTTTGTAAACGGGTTTTGGCTGGTGCACTGGAATTCCAGGTCGAGAACATACGGAAGAGGATATTCCACAACCGTATAACCAAGACCCTAAATCGCGGCACTCCCAACCAAACTCGCTTCACCTACTTGATTAGTCGCTTCTTACGGTAAGCAGCGATAGCTGCTTTCGGAAAATTCTTACTCCATTCCTACACAGAGAAAAGGTGTCCCTTGGACACTCGATACAAAAGAATCCGAAATGAATTCAAACTAAACTAACCTATCATTAAAACTAAGTGGATAGTCATCCTACTAACCTACAACTAACGCTAACCTAAACCTAATAATCCTATACTAACAAAAAAAACAAAACAAAAAGAAGTACCTAACTACAAATCAAATTCGAGTAACGTCCCCATCGACGAAACAAAAATTCGAGAAAGAATCTCAAAATTCAAACATTCAAAATCGTACAACTAAAATTCAGAAACATCCGGTATACTAAAAGGCATAATTCGATAAAAAAAACGTCAAAAGCAGCTCGTAGCTAAAATCCTACAAAGAGTGCTAAATCCGGTAACGGTATATTCAAAAGATCATCGGTAAAAAAATCTGCTAAGGCACACGGTAAAAAGTTTGTGTCGGAGTACACGATAAACAATAATACAAAATCGAAAACGATATGGCTCGAAAGCCTTTACTCAACTCTAGGAAAAACGTTATTCGCAAAACTAAATTGTCTGAATGGCTAACAAATCCCTAAGCGGTAAATAGTAATCGTCATAAATACGTCATATAAAAATTACAAAATTTCAAACTATACTTCAAAGTTCTCCAACGTAACTCAATTTTACATTCGACAAATACACGCAAAACAGCTGTAAACTCGACATAAAAAAATCTTAAAATTCGAAAGAAAAATTCAAAAATCGGGAAATCCAAACTAAACTACGAGTCCCAAATAGAAACTCACAAACGTCAAATACAAAAACGTTCTACGTTCGGGCGACAAATTTACCTGTTACAGGGCCAAATATTCATTAGAGCATCAACCCTGTAAAGGAAATACATAGCTCAGTGGTCTGGTCGGGGTTCTTACTTAATGCTGCAAATGGGCACTCGTCATGACTCCAAAAATATCAAAATCCGGAAAAGAAGTTAAAAAGGCGCCACCTGTTAGATACATTTATAGCGGGAAACCATCATGAACTAGATCTTAATAATGGTCTAACATGAAACAGTAATGTTTACTCAAACTAAAGTCATATTCATCCGCCTGACTAATACAAATAAACGCTTCATTAGAATCACAATCACATGAAAATTCGGAAAAATATAGTTACCTCACAATGCACAACTGGTCAAGCGAATTTCCTTTTCTTTTAACAACTGTATTGCAATGGAATTAACCAACGTTTCATCGATAAAAGAACCACCGGCTTCTTAATTTTCTTAGATCCTATTTACACAAGTTTCCTCAACGACAAATCTTTAAATCAATAACATCTACTTCCATCAACGTATGTACACCAATGCTACTTTAATACTTAATCACTTATATAAATTTATTAACGCGAATGTTCTATTTACAAATAACTAATTAAGCATTATATTTACAGCGTGTACGTCATCAATACATGAGCCTTTTTACTAATACGCCGCAAACAAAATGCGAAAAAAATTCAAAATAATTAAAGATCGGCACTGCTTTCAGCACCTCATTTTACTTCTATGGACGAGATAGTCACCACTGACACGTTAAACGATATATGTACCGGGATGCGTGAAACTTTAAAATATACCCAATCCACATAAGAGTTCCGAAAACTTTCTCTTTCCCACGGCAGTTGTATCACCCACGGTAACGCGTAAAAATGTTCAACATCCACCAGCATATCATGCATACACGGCGGTGCCGCACAAACCCAACCTATTAATCAGAACCAACTACAGAAACTCATATCTGCCCTTACCTCTTACATCATCTTCCCAAGTGTTATCCGCGGTTATTCAAACTAAAAAAAAACGCAAGCTATACATTTTACCGGACGAAAACATGCTACTTCCAAGAATTTATAAGTCCACCGCTTAATTAAAACAGAATATAGTGGAGCTTACAATCTTCCTAACGGCAATATTAAATGAAACGATTCGGTAAGCTTTAAAAAAAGAATTGCGTAACCATTTAACTCAAGCTTACGTTATCAAAAAACAATTTTATATCCACATCTTATATTTCTCCAATTACGTTCCATTTAATCGATTCTTTTAAAATTACGTTAACAGATTGAAGAAAGAAATGAAGTCACCAACGGTTCCTGATATACGTTTGATTTTAATTCAACAAACTATGTTTAATAATATGTTAAAGTAAGTGACTAAACGAAAGCTCCCAGAATTTATACGCTTTTAATTTTAAGTACTTCGAAAAAACTTCAATTTCAATCCTCAATATATTAACACGTGGAAGCAAAACATTTTAAACCAGAATTTCGAAAACGAGAAGAAACAAAATTATCTGAAGTAGTTTTACTTAAAATTTTCACACTCGGTGACAAACGTAGGTACTTGTCCTGTATCAGATAGGTACATACATACACATTTACTTTGTCTGCATGAGTCTCTGAGGATGATACCAACATATTGTTAAAGAAGAACTACGTATTCCAAATTTGACTGTTTTGACAGGAAAAGCATAGTCGTGTATGAATTTTCATATCGAATGTAGCGACAGTAGGGTTTTGACGACCGTTGACATCTACGCAAAATACGAACCATAGACCTAAGAAAGTCAAAATTAGCTTCGCACTAACTCTTGCTAGAGAGGGAGGCTAAGGAATTGTCAGACCCTGAGACTCCTTTTGTACTCAGAAGAATTACTACCGCAACGACAATTTTATTAGTAGGGTAAAAGTAATCTGCCTCACGATTGGCTAAAACGAGCTCGTTTTCCAAAAAAATCTTTTATTGGAAATTGTGTCCCCCAAAAGTTATTTTTTGGCTTTTAAAAAAATAGAGGTACAATAGGTACAATATTTTATTGTTTATTGTTTTCAAAGAATTAATTTCTACATTTTGTGAAAATCGTATGTCTATACCTATTTATTGGTAAAACAACTTATTGACAACTTTACTTACAATTCGCATTCCAATCCTCCATTAACAAAACTACCAATTTTGACCCACACGATTCACCATGTTACATGGTCTACATTGATTCCAAGTTCTAGCAATATTTGAGAGGGAATAAATTGAATTTGGTAAGTTTTTATGGGGATCGGAGCATTCCTAAACTTTATGGGATAATGTATTATTATAAAATGCTAATCCTGTCCAATTAGCCCTCCTGTTCGAAAGTGAATTGCAAAAAAAAAAAATAAATAAAACTCTGTTTATGTCGGAGTCCCCTTGAGGGGTGGTCGGGAAACCTCCCTAAATTGATAGGATATTTTTTGTCCCAAAATACCAATCTTGGGCAAATTTTACCCAGATTATTCACCTTGTCCGGATATATATATATATATATATATATATATATATATATATATTATATATATATATATATATATATATATATATATATATATATATATACAGTGAGTCACGAGAACTGTAATACTTCTACCATAAGTAGAGGCACCTGAGGGATTATCAAATGACCATTAAAAAATGTCTTCTTGTTTTGTTTATTAATATACAGGGTGAATTATGGATCTTCACCAAAACAATGTTTCGTCATATCTTTTCAATGATTAAGTCGATTTGTCTCATTTTATGGTGAAAGTGTGGATTCGTGTCTAGCACTATGACTTTCAGTAATAAAAAACGATAAAATGTTTGTAATAATAGTTTTCTTATTTGTTTGAAAAATCATGTGTAATTATTTTAATCGGAATGAATATGAACAAGCCCAAGAAATGTTTATTCATAAATTAAGAAATAAAATAAATAACAATAACCAAATAATAAAACAGTTTTAACAATGTGGAACAAAGTAAAAACAATTTAATAAATATTACGATTATAAAAGATGTTCAAAATGAAATACGTCTGCCTCATTACATTTTTCTTGTCGAATATTTAAATGTGTAATGGACTTTTTAATTTATGAATAAGTATTTCTTGGGCTTGTTCATTTCATTCCGATTAAAATAATTACACATGATTTTTCTCAAACAAATAAGAAAACTAGGTTATTACAAACATTTTTAATCTGTTTTCTGTCTATTACGGTGGAAAAAGTTACATACAGGGTGAATTTTGGAGATCAACCAGATATGCCAGATTTCTAAATCCGGCCCTGTAAATCAATTCAAATTATGGTATTTACCATACTGGAGCACAGTGTGTGTCTTTACTGTTTATTTTAAAGATTTCTTTAATAACCAAACATTATTATACAGTAAGATATTTCATTATTGCCAATTTTCAATTTGACCCTGAAATGAATCTTTAATTGAAAATGTGAGGTAAGTGTAACAAAAAATCAAATACCCAGGTTTAACTGTCTATTAATGCGCTCTAAAAATTATATCAGATTTTAGAGAAATTATATACAGGGTGAAGTATTGAGTCCCACAAATTTTCACGAACACGGTCCTGGATTTTTTAATTCTGAATATGTCAGTTAGTTGCTAGACACGAATACACACTTTCACCAAAAATGAGACAAATCGACTTAATAATTGAAAAGATATGACGAAACATTGTTTTGGTGAAGATCCATAATTCACCCTGTATATTAATAAACAAAACAAGAAGACATTTTTAATGGTCATTTGATAATCCCTAAGGCGCATCTACTTATAGTAGAAGTATACAGTTCCTCGTGACTCACCCTGTATATATATATATATATATATATATATATATATATATATATACATGGTGGCGCACCATATACGCGTCGTTCGTTTAAAGCGGAACTGTAATAATATGTGAAAATATTTCAATACAGTTATTTATAGGGTCTTTATGTGCACATTTTAAAATTACTTTGGTATATACAGGGTGTATCAACAATAAGATACATATCAAACATATGACTTTTAAATTGAACATGCTGTATTTTTCTCATTTTTGAATTCTAAAGACTAAAAAAAGTTTAGTTACTGTTATGGTTCCTATACCTAAAACTTACCGTTCTCGAAATATTTCAATCTTTTAAAAAATACAGACTCAAAATCAAATGTCCCGTACGCCCAGTAGATTACAAATTTTCATTCGCAGCTGACATGACTGTTTTACCATAAGAATAAGGTTTAAATGACATATGAAAATACAGCAAAAATATTATACAGGGCGTTATAAAATTTACTTTCAACTTGATAAACTTTTATGTCAAATAACCTTTTTATTTTAAATAGAACACCCAGTATTTGATAGCACAGTTCGATGGGGATATAAGTTGTCTTTCAATCTGTATTAGGGTTCCTCTATTAAAGATCATTTTCTCTTTCACATAACATTACGTCCATTCCTGTATTACGATTAAGCAAAAACAAGGTGGGTGGGAAAACAAAATGTGAACATTTATTGCCCGTTACAAAATAAATTACAAATGTCAGTTTGACTTGCGTTAGTTGATTAGACGCACGTTGTAAACAAATTTGAAATTTAAAAATGAAAATTGATTCGCAACAAGAGCGTGTTGATATGATATTAGTACTTGGAGAGTGTCAAGAGAACTGTCTATTGCCATCGAGGGTTTACTCCCAAAAATATCCAGCTCGAAGTCATCCGGACAAACGTTCATTCGAAAAATTACTCCAAGTGTTTCAAACAACAGGAAGTGTGTCTTATCCCAAAATTAACAGGGGAAAACCCATTCTTGGTGATGAAGATAATGAATTTGCAGTTATTGGAAATATAATAGAAAATCCTCACGTAAGTCAACGTACTTTAGCCAATGAGACGGGAATGAGTAGACAAAGCATCGGCCGAATTATAAAAAAAAACAATTGTTGGGATACTTTTTTTACTGCAAAATAGTAATTCTGTCCAAATATTAACGCAGTAGTTACGCTTCAATCATAAATTTAAGAAAACAAATGACTTTCCCTTGGGATTCTCGGAGTACTCCCACAAATTGTTTTAAAATACCAATTCTGGTTAAATTTCAACTCAATACAGTACCATTTTTTCAAACAAAATAAAAGAAACAAAAAATAACGGTAAGTGTATATAGGAACAATGCTTCGAGGTGTTCAAACCGTTACTAATAATAATGGAATTCTTCCTCTGGAAGGCAGTTAATGTCCCCCTCGATCTTGAGGGAAAGTATTCGCTTTCCTATCCTCCATTAGGAAGACTACCAGTTCTGCCGTTTTATACTTGATCTAGGCTGATTAAACGTTCTAGCAATATTTTTGAGACAAGAAGAAATTTTGTTCGTTTGTATGAGGATCCCTTTCAGAGGTTAAAACCTAAACTTTATGGGATGATGTATTGTCTTAAATAATAATGTCCGAATTTCAATGCCATTTTATTCAAACGTAAAATAAAGCTCTGTTTATGTCGGAGCCCTCTTAAAAGGTGGTCTGGAAACCTCTCTAAATTGGTGGAATGTTTTTTGTTCGAAAATACCAATCTTGGGAAAACGTTACCTTAGTTTTTCTGCTTTTTCGGAAATATATACAAGAAATGAAAGCTGACTATAAAATTGTTGGCTTAATTTTTTGTTGAAAAATATTAATTCTTTCCAAATTTTAACTCAATTGATACAATTTTTATAAATTTAAGAAAAAACGAAAAACCAGGGTTGGATTTTCCTTGGGATTATCGGAGGGAGCACTTCCAGAAATTGATGGAATGTTTTTTTGTTTTGGAATACTAATTTTAAGTAAACTCAATCGGTTCATTTATTCAAAAATATACTCAAGCAAAAAAAAAATAAGGGTTAGTGTATATAGGGGCAATGGAGTTCTTCCCCTGGCTAAACCATACACACCATAAAAATTTCAGACCGATAGGTTAATTCGTTCTTGTGTTATCGTGTGAAGGCCTAGAAATACGAATATACAATAGAATCAGTAGAGGGGTCAAACAACATTTTTGATTGCTTATCACTGCAACACTATTTTTTGATTGCTTATCACTGCAACACTATTTTTCGTATACCGGGTGTCTCACGGTCACCGGTTATACTGGAAGTAAATGTAAACTTTCTTATTTTAAGTAGAACTCCCTGTATATTATTACCTTTTTGGATACTACGCAAAATTCTAAACATATGTTGTGTTTAATGTGCTATATCTAACTCTCACCGTTTTTGACATATTTAACTTTTTATGTCAAAAATGACGTTTGCACGCTCTAAAATAATTACCGATTTTTCCTATAAGGAAACCTTTATTATTTAATTAGGGTTGCACTCCTTGCTGAAGAGAACATCCTTTAATAGATGTTTTATAATATTTTGATAATGTTGATACGGGGTGGTCAAAAAGTCAGACCGAAAATAGAATCGAGGAAACTAGCAAAAGTCAATTTTTTCAAATGGAAACCCCCTATTTTTATAGTTTTATCTTATTTAGCATTAAAAATAAGGGTAAGTTTATGTAAAGTTGTCTATTCCGAAAATTTGAAGTTTTCGACTTTCGACCAACTTGAACCAGCTGAAATAGCAAGCGCTACCACAGAAGCTGGTATGAGTAATATACAAAAGTGTTTACTAGCCAATGGAGGTCATATTGAACAGTTAGATTAAGATTATTTTCTGTAACTAGTTTATTATCTTATAAAATTAAATTAAATATGCCAACACATTGATTATGTTGTATTCGCTTGACGTTATTGACCTGGGTAAAATTCTTTCTGCATTAATTGTTCCATAATTGAGATGATTCTTCATAATGTTTCTAAATTTTCTTCTGTTCATTGGTGTCAAATGCGGGAATCTTTCATTGAAAACTCTGCACGTTCGACTTATAATCCTGTTGCACTCACCATGAATAAAGAATAAATTTAATCTGTCGGCATTTGAATACGTATTATTTTCCATTTTTGAACAGTTTTATTCGTGCATAAATTAATCAAAACGTTGATCATTAATAATTTTCAAATGGTAACTGAAGCTACCATACAATTCTTTAGCAGACGATAACGCCGTCATAGCTAGATCTTTCTTGCAACGTAGTTACTTGACGACTGACCGACGTCTAATTGCATAATTTATTGTAATGTAGCTTACTGGTACACGTGATATTACTTTATAATTACATATTAATCATAATATACAGATTTCCATAAAAATTGCAACACCTAGAATTTATAGAACGATTTTATTGAAATTTTCGTCAACGATGTCTTTCATTAGAACAAACAAACCATTAAAATTTGAAAACAAAACAAAAACTAAAAATGTTTTTTTCAATAATGAATTGCTTCGCCACGATTTGTAATGCACTCATTTAGACGGCGTGATCTATAGCTGCCTGTGGTATATCAACCCAAGCTTCTTGAATCCGTAGCCGGAGATCGTGTAAGTTACCTGGAGGGTGTGGTAACTTACCCAGTCGCCTACCGACCTCATCCCATACATGTTCAATGGGCAACAAATCAGGCGACCGAGCAAGCTATGGGAGGACGACAAAGTTAGCTTCTTCCAAAGCTTCTTCCAAATTTGGACCAACATCTCAATACCGTTGTAACATTTCGGTTTACACGACGAGAAATTTATCTTAGCGGAAGTCCGGCCTCTCTCATGCCAATAATACGGCCACGTTCAAAATCAGTCAATTGGGAAAAATGTTAATGTTGGCGTACTCTTGGCATTGCTCCCAAGTTCAGAATGAAATTGTGAACAAACAATTTGCAAAATTCACAGTTAATTACACACTGATTGGTTTATTTCTTCAAATTTATTGTTACTAAGTGCTAAGGAAAAAACAAAAAAAAAGCTACTAGCTAGATTTTATTCAAATTTTTATGGTTTGTTTGTTCTAATGAAAGACATCATTGACATCAATAAAATCGTTCAACAAATTCTAGGTTTTGCAATTTTTATGGAAGGCAGTATATTATATATATATATATATATATATATATATATATATATATATATATATATAAACTGACAGTTAAGTTGCAACAATGTCTTGTTACCTTTGAAATCATTACTCTGACAACGACGCTTGTTTCTTTTGATAACATCCCCATTAGTAATAAGTGAAAGTGAAAATAATACCCCTGGCCTATTGCAATTTTAATGCTGAATACCTATGTAGAAACTTTAAAGTACCGCTGACTTTCACAAATTTTTAACCATACAGTTTGCAAGTGAGAATCCCTAATTGCTCACCAACAAAGCTACAGAAATATATATATATATATATATATATATATATATATATATATATATATATATATATATATATATATATATTGTATATATTGTACTGTTGCGCTAGAATTTTGTGTAAACCCTACATTATGAGGAGAATGGCTTCCTTATTGCGCTGGCGTAGTAATGCACATTCAAAAATTTTGAGAATTATACAACACTAAAACAAAGTGTTATGAAAAAAAGTCAATAAATAAGATTGTATGCAGATAATTATTGCATTATAATTAGGCAATATTGGAGATTGCCGCAGCAGAAGGAAGAATAACTCTGTGAGTTATATGAATCTCATATTAGTAATCTAGGTTACGTGTTTGTATTATGCGTATGATCGATGTTTACATGTGTACAGAATTTAAACAAATTAGATACCAGTCAACGAATACGAACGCGAATCATTAAGTATATAATAATATTACTTCAGTTTAAAAAATCAAATTATACTTACAGTAGCAGTAATTTATTTTGTTGTTCAGCCATGGAACATACAATGCACATATTTAACATCATTATTTATAAGCAGGTATCCGCATTCGCGCAATGTGTTGTATAATTGCTTAAATACAAGGTGTTTGAATAAAACAATTTATGTTGTACAAATGTGGGGCAAACATACCCTGTTTGTTTTATTATTTATATTGAACCCTATCCCCTAAGTGATACATTGTTATATATATATATATATATATATATATATATATATACAGGGTTGGGCAAATGTGTGGAAACCCCTCATTTCTGGCTAAAATATTGATTGTATCAAAAAAAAGACCTTAATAAAAGTTAATGTAAATTTTATGATCTATTTAGTGGCGTACTAGGATTTGCAGCAGCTACGCCAATTTTCGAGATATGACGTCATTTTTTTTTTAAATGGGCGACCCTGTATATTTTCACATTTTCAGATATAACGTTTTTCTCCAATTATAATGATATATGGTTTGGTAGGTGTGCGACTTGTCGTTTTTTAAATATTAAATAAAATAATAAAATAAGAGATCGCTGTCGCTGTACTATCTAATAAAAAATATTCGTTTTTTTTGTTGTAGCCATGGTTATTTCTGTAACATAGCTCAAATATTTTGTATTATTGTCAGTTACTGTTAATTCCGTCAGATAATTTCGGTGTCAAGTATTAGTATTGTTTTCTAATCATGGTTGAATTAAGTGAACGTGAGCGTATTTCGTTGTTAATGATGGTTGGATTTGGAGACAGGCAGAGATCTTTAAAATATGCATGCGCTATTTTTAATGCAACATTTCCGGAGAGAAATCCTCACATTTCCAAATCAACGGTTTCGGAAATTTCACGAAACTGGAAGTGTTAGAAATCGGCCAAAATCAGGTCGAAGTAAATCGGCTACAAATGAAGATATGGCACTTGATATTATTCTTAATGTGCAAGTAGAACCGATAACTTCAGTACCAAAACTGGCCTTACATCACGATATTAGCGGTAGATCGGTAAGAAGGATATTGTCCACAAATCATCTCCATCCGTATAAAATGCATTTAGTACAAGAACTTAATGAAGATGATCCTGATAGAAGAATGCAGTTTTCTCAGTCAATGATGGATCACATTGAAATGAATGGCAATTTTCTCAATAATATTGTCTTTTCAGATGAAGCAACATTTCAACTGAATGGTTGTGTCAATCGACATAACTGTCGCTATTGGTCTGACCATAATCCTCATTGGATGGAAGAAGGTCACACCTAATATCCTCAAAAATTAAATGTATGGGCGGGTATAATCAGAGGAAACATAATTGGACCATTCTTTTTGAGAGACAATTTAAATGCTAATCGGTATTTACAATTGTTGCAGGAGCAAACTGTTCCAGCATTTGTTCGTTTATTTCCGAACCAGGAGAATCCAGAACGACCCTCAAATGAAATTTGGTACCCCCAGGATGGAGCTCCGCCTCATTATAGAGTTGACGTGCGTCAATATCTTAATGAAATATTTCCGGGGAGATGGATAGGTCGAAGAGGACATATTGAGTGGTCACCGCGTTCGCCAGATTTAATTCCTCTAGACTATTTTCTATGGGGTCATTTAAAATCTATTGTGTATAAGACCAAACCTCAGTCGTTAGAAGAACTGGAAGACCGGATTAGGGTGGCTGTGTAAGAAATCTCACAGCAAGCCATTCAAAATTCCGTAAGAGCGTTTGCTGACCGAATAGGACACTGTCAAGGTGCTGAAGGTCTGCAATTTGAGCATTTACTATGAATATTTTCTCAATATGAAGCGCTCAATTTTGTTGTAAATCAAAAGTCCATTAAAATTACTAAATAATATGTATCTTCTTCATTGTATTATTTTAGTTAATACTTAAAAACGACAAGTCGCATACCTACCAAACCATATATCATTATAATTGGAGAAAACGGTATATATGAAAATGCGAAAATATATAGGGTCACCCATTTAAAAAAACCATCGATGACGTCATATCTCGAACATTGGCGTAGCTGCTGCAAATCCTAGTACACCACTGAATAGGACATAAATTTACATTAACTTTGGTGAAGGTCTTTTTTTGATACAATCAATAGTTTAGCCAGAAATAAGGGGTTTCCACACATTTGCCCAACCCTGTATATATATATATATATATATATATATATATATATATATATATATATATATAGAAGAAAATATTTTATTTGAACAAAGTTTATTGATTATACAAACTGTACGTAAATTAAAATTAATAAATACATACAGAAAAAGAATTTCTCAAGTGGAATTTGAACACACGATCTGTCCGTTGCTAGGGAACTTTGTTACCAAGCCTAAACTTAATTTGTATGTTTATTATAAGTCTTTTTTATGAACGAATAAGTTCAAAGGTAAATATGTAATTAAAAATTATTATTAATTTTATTAAATACATAAATAAAAAGTTTACCTCGAGTAGGATGTGAACCTACGACTGTACTTTGTTAGAGTACCGCGTTAAGCATCTGCGCCATCGAGATACAAGCCCCAATCGATGTAAATTTTGTGTTTATGTATGTAGAACTGATACATTTTAAATATAATGAGATTACAATCAAATTACTTATATTAATGGAATGTGATCCTGCAATACCGCAAAGATTCACGCATACCAAAGCAACTTGACTAATTTAATTATTTAATTGGGGCTTGTATCTGGATGGTGCAGATGGTTAGCGCGATATTCTAGCAAAGTACAGGTCGTAAGTTCAAATCCTACTCGAGCTAAACTTTTTATTTATGTATTTAATAAAATTAATAATAATTTTTAATTACATATTTATTACACATTTTATTAAATACATAAATAACTTTTTATTTATGTATTTAATAAATTAATAATAATTTTTAATTACATATTTACCTTTGAACTTATTCGTTCATAAAAAAAAACTTATAATAAATTAATATTAGTCAAGTTGCTTTGGTGTGTGTGTGAATCCTTGCGATATTGCAGGCTCACATTCCATGAATATAAGTAATTTGATTGGCTCATTATATTTAGAATTTACATCAGTGCTGCATACATAAAGACAAAATTTGTATCGATTGGGGCTTGAATCTCGATGGCGCAGATGGTTAGCGCAGTATTCTAGCAAAGTACAGGTCGTAGGTTCAAATCCTACTCGAGGTAAACTTTTTATTTATGTATTTAATAATAATTTTTAATTAATTTGTATGTATTTTTTGTTCTTAATACTGATGTACACTAACTTTATTTATTAATGATCACAGTCAACTTTTATGTACTTATGTCATGAGAGCCCGCAATTCGCTACGTTTGACACATGACATGTATATGGCTGATTTTAAATTATTTGCGAAAGCAACATTTATAGAAAACATAGAAGGAAATATTCTGTTTGAACAAAGTTCATTAATTATACAAATTGTATGAAATTAAAATTTAAAATCCCATTCGAGGAATTCTTTTTCTGAATGTATTTTAAATTTTAATTTGCATACAATTTATATATATATATATATATATATATATATATATATATATATATATATTGTTAGAAATTTTACAATTAAAGGTAATAAATAAAAAAACAAAACATAAAATTCAAACACTACACGTGTGATTTATTTGAGTACAAATCAGAGAGCGGCAATATATCCGAGCACCGGAAAATCTTACGATTGACTCCCCATCATCCTCTTTTATTTCTAAATATATGCCAAAATTAGGCGTAGTCAACCGCAACGTTTTCCTTGACCGGTAGCGGCCCTCATAAATTTACAAAGTCAGCATTTCCTAGTTACAATATTCTGACATATTTATGGAATTACATACTTCTACAAAGTCAGCATTTCCTAATTAATAACAATATTTCTGACATATTTATGAGGTTGCATACATCTACAAAATAAACATTTCCTAGTTGATAACAATATTTCTGACATATTTATGAGGTTGCATACGTCTTCCTTAGAACGCTTGTGATACAACATTCCGTCTCTTTCAGTATATTGATTAGAATCGACAGCACCCTCGCTAAGCCGTCTGAGTAGGTCTTGGACTTCTTCGTTCCCTTTTTGTTCTATATATGCCCAGTCACGGTGTGCTACTCTCCGAACTATTCCAACAGAGTTCCTACTTAAGTAATCTACATGGGGTAGGTTACTTCCTTTTCTATACGATATTTCAAAATCAAAATCCTGCATGTACATCCACCATCGGGCTACACGAGGTATCAGATCCTTCTTGTTAGCTGTAGCCTTAATGGC
Organism: Vesta saturnalis; assembly: GCA_036346205.1. Lineage (NCBI taxonomy): Eukaryota > Metazoa > Arthropoda > Insecta > Coleoptera > Lampyridae > Vesta > Vesta saturnalis. The sequence continues at coordinate 1,303,839 of JARFJB010000400.1, forward strand.
GTTGCAATCCGTAACTAATTTGAACTTAAGACCCAATAAATAAGTACGAAAGTGTTTTAATGCCTGTATAATTGCCAGCGTTTCAAGCTCATATGAGTGCTACTTACTTTCAATGCCGGTTGTTCTTTTACTAAAATACGCTGCTACCTTCGGTTGCGTTCCATGTAATTGGATCAAAATAACTCCATCCCAATGCTACTTGCGTCGGTATGTAATTCGGTCGGCAGTTCTGGGTTGTATACCGTAAGTAAGGGTCTGGATGTCAAATGACCTGTACTGTCTTGCCTTTTCTTGCTCCACGCCCCATTCAAACGAGATATCCTGCTTTGTTAATCTCGTTATACATGCGGTTCTGCTGGCAAACTCGGGTATAAACTTTCAGAAGTATCCCGCTAGTCCCATGAATTGCCTAACTTGTTTAACGGATGCGGGTATAGGCGAGTTCATTAAGGCTTCAACTTTAGCTTTACCAGGCCTTATACCGTTACTGGATATTTCTCTTCCTAAATACTCCACAGGAGGTTGCATAAAACGGCACTTTTGAATGTTAAGCGAAAATCCATTCAAATCTAACGCTTCTAACACTTGTCTAGTGTATGCTAAGCCCTCTTCGGGCGTCAAACTAGGGATCAAGACATCGTCCAAATACACTAATGCCACGGTATCCCTCAACTGACCCAGTGCAAGATTGATGGCTCTTTGGAATACAGCGGGTGCATTGGCTAGGCCAAAAGGCATCCTCAGGTACTCAAAATGTCCGTCGGGAGTCACGAAAGCAGTTTTGCATATGGAATCCTCGTGGATGGGTATCTGATGAAATCCTGACGCTATATCCAAGGATGTGAAAAACCTTGCCTTCCCTAGTCGATCTAATTGATCTTCAATCAAGGGGAGAGGGAATCGGTCTTTAATAGTAACACGATTCAGTTCTCGAAAGTCTACACACATGCGATATGCACCAGATTTCTTTTTTACGAGAAGGGCCGGGCTCGCAAAAGGAGATTCGCTGGGCCGAATAATTTTATTTGCAAGCAAATCTTCAGTAATCTCACGCATGGCATCTCTTTCGCTGGCAGACGGTATGGAGGACGGTTAACAATAACGTCTTTTTCTAATCTAATTTTTAAACTGGCATTTCTCACTGTTCGCACTTTATTTCCGCTGGTTATCATCCCTGTGAATTCACGAAGTACCCTTTGGAGCGCATCGTGATGTTCGAAGGGTACATCGATGTCATATGGGTTGAAGGGAACACTGTCTGAAATTCTGTTTATTCCGGGCAACTCTCTGCGCCGAATTACGTACGAGCCTTGGTGATTAGTAATTACAAAAATAGGTTACGTTAACGTCAACGTTTGAAATTGTTGTGCACGCATGGAATTTCCTAGTTGCGCTAATCGTTGCATTAGAGAGCCCTTTCAGCGTAATATGACAAGTTGTCACCTTGCTTTCAAATAGCCACAAAAATTTCTCTGATATTAGAGAAAGATCTGCGCCTGTATCCATTAAAGCCGAAAATCGATGTCCTTCAATAAAAATTTCCGTGGTGTCGGTAGACGCTCCCGTCAGGCAGATATTAACATGTCTACGACTTTCAATAGCTGCCTTTGTGAAGCAATTTGACACGTTATGACCGCGCTTAGCACAGAAGGCGCAAGAGTCATTGTGAGAATTCGATAAATCAGATTGTTTACTCGAACCAGTCACTCTCGAACGACAGCTTGCCTGAATATGCCCAGTCTTACCGCACTGAAAACATTTCTTTCGCGAGACTACCGAACCGCTTAAATTTCCACCATCGCCGAAGGGATATTTTCTTTTAGTAAAGGGAGCATTGGTTCCAAACTTACGGACCTCTAGATCCTTTCGCGGCGGTTTTAGAAAACTTGAAAGGAAAACTAAGAGTGCGGATATAGTAGGACAGTTAGCATTCACTGCTGCATTTCGTACATCGGGTTCACTTATTCCATGGACAACAAGTTCCGTTAGATCACTTTCAGACCAATTCGCTCTAATATTTCTTAACAAGGCTGATTTCTCATGAACATACGTTTCGTGTTAAGGAGGGAACTGTTAAAAGCTGCCGCTTCCGATAATAAGCGACCCAAGTTCCTTTTTGGAGGAAAAGCCTCAATAAAATCTTTTCGAAAGGTAACCCAATCCCTTCGGTCGGGATTCCAACATTCATACCATCTTTTGGCACCGTTCAAAAGAAATCGACCCAGTCTAGCTAACGTTTCCACATCAGACCATGCTAATTCATGCTTTATTTCTTCAACGTGACTAACCCATTTGCTGGATTCGTTTACCTCTGGTCGAAAATATGGTACTTCAACATGTGTTGCAGATTTTTGCGACTGCAGAGTTTTCACCAACTCCACCAGCAACGTTTGAGTAGTATCCTCACGATCCGACTTCCCTTCCATGTTAAAAATTATTATTTCTATTCACTCACGCACACTATCACAATTCACCAACAGACCGTGGATTTATCCCACTTCTGATGTTAGAAATTTTACAATTAAAGGTAATAAATAAAAAAAAACAAAACATAAAATTCAAACACTACACGTGCGATTTATTTGAGTACAAATCAGAGAGCGGCAATATATCCGAGCACCGGAAAATCTTACGATTGACTGCCCATCATCCTCTTTTATTTCTAAATATATGCCAAAATTAGGCGTAGTCAACCGCAACGTTTTCCTTGACCGGTAGCGGCCCTCATAAATTTACAAAGTCAGCATTTCCTAGTTACAATATTCTGACATATTTATGGAATTACATACTTCTACAAAGTAAGCATTTCCTAATTAATAACAATATTTCTGACATATTTATGGGGTACCATTGACCCATTAAAAGAAATCGTAAAATAAGCAAAACATCTAATTCGAACAAAAGTTAAGCGTTTCCTAGAATTAATTAGTATTCAATAAGAAAATACAATAAAAGTGCTTGTCCTAGTAATAAGTGTGAAGGCAATAAAGCATCTGATTTCCTGGACACATAAAATTAATTATTCTAGCTAACATAAATTACACAATAACGAAAATACAATAATAGTGCTTGCCCTAGTAAAAATTGTTATATTGTTTATTTACTGTAAAGTCAATAAAACATCTGGTTTCTAACAATATATATCCACAACTCTTTTCACAAAAGAAAACTGCAGATTCTAGAGCTGATTTTATGTCGATTTATACTTATATTTATACTATAAATACTTCTATATATTGTCCACAAATCATCTCCATCCGTATAAAATGCATTTAGTACAAGAACTTAATGAAGATGATCCTGATAGAAGAATGCAGTTTTCTCAGTCAATGATGGATCACATTGAAATGAATGGCAATTTTCTCAATAATATTGTCTTTTCAGATGAAGCAACATTTCAACTGAATGGTTGTGTCAATCGACATAACTGTCGCTATTGGTCTGACCACAATCCTCATTGGATGGAAGAAGGTCACACCTAATATCCTCAAAATTAAATGTATGGGCGGGTATAATCAGAGGAAACATAATTGGACCATTCTTTTGAGAGACAATTTAAATGCTAATCGGTATTTACAATTGTTGCAGGAGCAAACTGTTCCAGCATTTGTTCGTTTATTTCCGAACCAGGAGAATCCAGAACGACCCTCAAATGAAATTTGGTACCCCAGGATGGAGCTCCGCCTCATTATAGAGTTGACGTGCGTCAATATCTTAATGAAATATTTCCGGGAGATGGATAGGTCGAAGAGGACATATTGAGTGGTCACCGCGTTCGCCAGATTTAATTCCTCTAGACTATTTTCTATGGGGTCATTTAAAATCTATTGTGTATAAGACCAAACCTCAGTCGTTAGAAGAACTGGAAGACCGGATTAGGGTGGCTGTGTAAGAAATCTCACAGCAAGCCATTCAAAATTCCGTAAGAGCGTTTGCTGACCGAATAGGACACTGTCAAGGTGCTGAAGGTCTGCAATTTGAGCATTTACTATGAATATTTTCTCAATATGAAGCGCTCAATTTTTGTTGTAAATCAAAAGTCCATTAAAATTACTAAATAATATGTATCTTCTTCATTGTATTATTTTAGTTAATACTTAAAAAACGACAAGTCGCATACCTACCAAACCATATATCATTATAATTGGAGAAAAACGGTATATATGAAAATGCGAAAATATATAGGGTCACCCATTTAAAAAAACCATCGATGACGTCATATCTCGAACATTGGCGTAGCTGCTGCAAATCCTAGTACACCACTGAATAGGACATAAATTTACATTAACTTTGGTGAAGGTCTTTTTTTGATACAATCAATAGTTTAGCCAGAAATAAGGGTTTCACACATTTGCCCAACCCTGTATATATATATATATATATATATATATATATATATATATATATATATATATAGAAGAAAATATTTTATTTGAACAAAGTTTATTGATTATACAAACTGTACGTAAATTAAAATTAATAAAGACATACAGAAAAAGAATTTCTCAAGTGGAATTTGAACACACGATCTGTCCGTTGCTAGGGAACTTTGTTACCAAGCCTAAACTTAATTTGTATGTTTATTATAAGTCTTTTTATGAACGAATAAGTTCAAAGGTAAATATGTAATTAAAATTATTATTAATTTTATTAAATACATAAATAAAAGTTTACCTCGAGTAGGATGTGAACCTACGACTGTACTTTGTTAGAGTACCGCGTTAACCATCTGCGCCATCGAGATACAAGCCCCAATCGATGTAAATTTTGTGTTTATGTATGTAGAACTGATACATTTTAAATATAATGAGATTACAATCAAATTACTTATATTAATGGAATGTGATCCTGCAATACCGCAAAGATTCACGCATACCAAAGCAACTTGACTAATTTAATTATTTAATTGGGGCTTGTATCTGGATGGTGCAGATGGTTAGCGCGATATTCTAGCAAAGTACAGGTCGTAAGTTCAAATCCTACTCGAGCTAAACTTTTATTTATGTATTTAATAAAATTAATAATAATTTTTAATTACATATTTATTACACATTTTATTAAATACATAAATAACTTTTATTTATGTATTTAATAAATTAATAATAATTTTAATTACATATTTACCTTTGAACTTATTCGTTCATAAAAAAACTTATAATAAATTAATATTAGTCAAGTTGCTTTGGTGTGTGTGTGAATCCTTGCGATATTGCAGGCTCACATTCCATGAATATAAGTAATTTGATTGGCTCATTATATTTAGAATTTACATCAGTGCTGCATACATAAAGACAAAATTTGTATCGATTGGGGCTTGAATCTCGATGGCGCAGATGGTTAGCGCAGTATTCTAGCAAAGTACAGGTCGTAGGTTCAAATCCTACTCGAGGTAAACTTTTTATTTATGTATTTAATAATAATTTTTAATTAATTTGTATGTATTTTTTGTTCTTAATACTGATGTACACTAACTTTATTTATTAATGATCACAGTCAACTTTTATGTACTTATGTCATGAGAGCCCGCAATTCGCTACGTTTGACACATGACATGTATATGGCTGATTTTAAATTATTTGCGAAAGCAACATTTATAGAAAACATAGAAGGAAATATTCTGTTTGAACAAAGTTCATTAATTATACAAATTGTATGAAATTAAAATTTAAAATCCCATTCGAGGAATTCTTTTTCTGAATGTATTTTTAAATTTTAATTTGCATAATTTATATATATATATATATATATATATATATATATATATATATATATATTGTTAGAAATTTTACAATTAAAGGTAATAAATAAAAAAAAACAAAACATAAAATTCAAACACTACACGTGTGATTTATTTGAGTACAAATCAGAGAGCGGCAATATATCCGAGCACCGGAAAATCTTACGATTGACTCCCATCATCCTCTTTATTTCTAAATATATGCCAAAATTAGGCGTAGTCAACCGCAACGTTTTCCTTGACCGGTAGCGGCCCTCATAAATTTACAAAGTCAGCATTTCCTAGTTACAATATTCTGACATATTTATGGAATTACATACTTCTACAAAGTAAGCATTTCCTAATTAATAACAATATTTCTGACATATTTATGAGGTTGCATACATCTACAAAATAAACATTTCCTAGTTGATAACAATATTTCTGACATATTTATGAGGTTGCATACGTCTTCCTTAGAACGCTTGTGATACAACATTCCGTCTCTTTCAGTATATTGATTAGAATCGACAGCACCCTCGCTAAGCCGTCTGAGTAGGTCTTGGACTTCTTCGTTCCCTTTTGTTCTATATATGCCCAGTCACGGTGTGCTACTCTCGAACTATTCCAACAGAGTTCCTACTTAAGTAATCTACATGGGGTAGGTTACTTCCTTTTCTATACGATATTTCAAAATCAAAATCCTGCATGTACATCCACCATCGGGCTACACGAGGTATCAGATCCTTCTTGTTAGCTGTAGCCTTAATGGCGTTGCAATCCGTAACTAATTTGAACTTAAGACCCAATAAATAAGTACGAAAGTGTTTTAATGCCTGTATAATTGCCAGCGTTTCAAGCTCATATGAGTGCTACTTACTTTCAATGCCGGTTGTTCTTTTACTAAAATACGCTGCTACCTTCGGTTGCGTTCCATGTAATTGGATCAAAATAACTCCATCCCAATGCTACTTGCGTCGGTATGTAATTCGGTCGGCAGTTCTGGGTTGTATACCGTAAGTAAGGGTCTGGATGTCAAATGACCTGTACTGTCTTGCCTTTTCTTGCTCCACGCCCCATTCAAACGAGATATCCTGCTTTGTTAATCTCGTTATACATGCGGTTCTGCTGGCAAACTCGGGTATAAACTTTCAGAAGTATCCCGCTAGTCCCATGAATTGCCTAACTTGTTTAACGGATGCGGGTATAGGCGAGTTCATTAAGGCTTCAACTTTAGCTTTACCAGGCCTTATACCGTTACTGGATATTTCTCTTCCTAAATACTCCACAGGAGGTTGCATAAAACGGCACTTTTGAATGTTAAGCGAAAATCCATTCAAATCTAACGCTTCTAACACTTGTCTAGTGTATGCTAAGCCCTCTTCGGGCGTCAAACTAGGGATCAAGACATCGTCCAAATACACTAATGCCACGGTATCCCTCAACTGACCCAGTGCAAGATTGATGGCTCTTTGGAATACAGCGGGTGCATTGGCTGGGCCAAAAGGCATCCTCAGGTACTCAAAATGTCCGTCGGAGTCACGAAAGCAGTTTTGCATATGGAATCCTCGTGGATGGGTATCTGATGAAATCCTGACGCTATATCCAAGGATGTGAAAAACCTTGCCTTCCCTAGTCGATCTAATTGATCTTCAATCAAGGGGAGAGGGAATCGGTCTTTAATAGTAACACGATTCAGTTCTCGAAAGTCTACACATGCGATATGCACCAGATTTCTTTTTACGAGAAGGGCCGGGCTCGCAAAAGGAGATTCGCTGGGCCGAATAATTTTATTTGCAAGCAAATCTTCAGTAATCTCACGCATGGCATCTCTTTCGCTGGCAGACGGTATGGAGGACGGTTAACAATAACGTCTTTTTCTAATCTAATTTTTAAACTGGCATTTCTCACTGTTCGCACTTTATTTCCGCTGGTTATCATCCCTGTGAATTCACGAAGTACCCTTTGGAGCGCATCGTGATGTTCGAAGGGTACATCGATGTCATATGGGTTGAAGGAACACTGTCTGAAATTCTGTTTATTCCGGGCAACTCTCTGCGCCGAATTACGTACGAGCCTTGGTGATTAGTAATTACAAAAATAGGTTACGTTAACGTCAACGTTTGAAATTGTTGTGCACGCATGGAATTTCCTAGTTGCGCTAATCGTTGCATTAGAGAGCCCTTTCAGCGTAATATGACAAGTTGTCACCTTGCTTTCAAATAGCCACAAAAATTTCTCTGATATTAGAGAAAGATCTGCGCCTGTATCCATTAAAGCCGAAAATCGATGTCCTTCAATAAAAATTTCCGTGGTGTCGGTAGACGCTCCCGTCAGGCAGATATTAACATGTCTACGACTTTCAATAGCTGCCTTTGTGAAGCAATTTGACACGTTATGACCGCGCTTAGCACAGAAGGCGCAAGAGTCATTGTGAGAATTCGATAAATCAGATTGTTTACTCGAACCAGTCACTCTCGAACGACAGCTTGCCTGAATATGCCCAGTCTTACCGCACTGAAAACATTTCTTTCGCGAGACTACCGAACCGCTTAAATTTCCACCATCGCCGAAGGGATATTTTCTTTTAGTAAAGGGAGCATTGGTTCCAAACTTACGATCCTTTCGCGGCGGTTTTAGAAAACTTGAAAGGAAAACTAAGAGTGCGGATATAGTAGGACAGTTAGCATTCACTGCTGCATTTCGTACATCGGGTTCACTTATTCCATGGACAACAAGTTCCGTTAGATCACTTTCAGACCAATTCGCTCTAATATTTCTTAACAAGGCTGATTTCTCATGAACATACGTTTCGTGTTAAGGAGGGAACTGTTAAAAGCTGCCGCTTCCGATAATAAGCGACCCAAGTTCCTTTTGGAGGAAAAGCCTCAATAAAATCTTTTCGAAAGGTAACCCAATCCCTTCGGTCGGGATTCCAACATTCATACCATCTTTTGGCACCGTTCAAAAGAAATCGACCCAGTCTAGCTAACGTTTCCACATCAGACCATGCTAATTCATGCTTTATTTCTTCAACGTGACTAACCCATTTGCTGGATTCGTTTACCTCTGGTCGAAAATATGGTACTTCAACATGTGTTGCAGATTTTTGCGACTGCAGAGTTTTCACCAACTCCACCAGCAACGTTTGAGTAGTATCCTCACGATCCGACTTCCCTTCCATGTTAAAAATTATTATTTCTATTCACTCACGCACACTATCACAATTCACCAACAGACCGTGGATTTATCCCACTTCTGATGTTAGAAATTTTACAATTAAAGGTAATAAATAAAAAACAAAACATAAAATTCAAACACTACACGTGCGATTTATTTGAGTACAAATCAGAGAGCGGCAATATATCCGAGCACCGGAAAATCTTACGATTGACTCCCCATCATCCTCTTTTATTTCTAAATATATGCCAAAATTAGGCGTAGTCAACCGCAACGTTTTCCTTGACCGGTAGCGGCCCTCATAAATTTACAAAGTCAGCATTTCCTAGTTACAATATTCTGACATATTTATGGAATTACATACTTCTACAAAGTCAGCATTTCCTAATTAATAACAATATTTCTGACATATTTATGGGGTACCATTGACCCATTAAAAGAAATCGTAAAATAAGCAAAACATCTAATTCGAACAAAAGTTAAGCGTTTCCTAGAATTAATTAGTATTCAATAAGAAAATACAATAAAAGTGCTTGTCCTAGTAATAAGTGTGAAGGCAATAAAGCATCTGATTTCCTGGACACATAAAATTAATTATTCTAGCTAACAGAAATTACATAATAACGAAAATACAATAATAGTGCTTGCCCTAGTAAAAATTGTTATATTGTTTATTTACTGTAAAGTCAATAAAACATCTGGTTTCTAACAATATATATCCACAACTCTTTTCACAAAAGAAAACTGCAGATTCTAGAGCTGATTTTATGTCGATTTATACTTATATTTATACTATAAATACTTCCTAAGAGAGCTGAAGCTCTTGGAAGATGGTTCCCTAACATCGGTTTAATTCAAATATCTTCAAAATGGTTCCCTTTAAATGATAGCGTTCTATACATTTCTTTAGTAAAATATGCTCAATCGTATGGCGTGAAAATGACTTTTTAGTTGTACTCATAAGCGGCTCGTTTGATCGGGGCATTGGACATTTTTACTCATACGGTTTTTGTTTTTCAAAATTTCGCAATTTTAACATAAAAATTAAAAAATTTCGATTTTTTCATAAAGAATGATACTCTTGTCTGAAGTCGCTATTACGCACCGTTTTCGAAGTAAACCGATTTAAACTTTTATAAAATTACCTAACGAATTCATTTACAATTATGAAAGATGGCTATGAAAAATAAACAAAATAACAATTACTTTCTAAGGCAAAATTAATTTATGACATGAGAGCAGTTTGACGGTCACGTAGTTGTTATTTTGTTTATTTTCCATACCTATCTTTCATAATTGTAAATGAATTCGTTAGTTAATTTTATAAAAGAATGATTAACACATGAAAAGTTCAAACCGAAGAGTATCATACTTTTATGAAAAAATCCAAATTTTTTATAAATTTTATGTTAAAATTGCGAAATTTTGAAAAACAAAAAACTTATGAATAACAATGTCCAATGCCCCTCCCAAACGTGCCGCTGATGTTAGGGCGCCATCTTCCAAGAGCTCTAGCTCTCTTGGGAAGTATTTTTGTATTATGATAATTTACGTTAAATCGACATAAAATCAGCTCTAGAATCTGCAGTTTTCTTTTGTGAAAAGAGTTTGTATATATATATATATATATATATATATATATATATATATATATATATATATATATATATATATATATATATATAATATATAATATATATATATAATATATATATATATATATATATATATATATATATATATATATATATATATATATGTATAGTAGGTTAGATGGTCGATGGTTAACGTCGAAAATGAAACAGGAATTTTCTGAAAATTTGGGAACATGGGTAATTTGCTCTGCTCCATCGATCTAAAATATTTTCAACGATGCGATGTTGCCGCTTCTACTCAAAAGTAGTAACAACTTTCCTATTTTTAACGGAACACCCTGTATATTATTTTATTTATAGAATCGCAATTCCTTTATGAAATTTTTTTCTAAATAGTTTCCTATACCTGTCTACACCGCTTTTCGAGATAATAATTTTTTTTCTCCGAAATATGACACCACTAAAATTTTAATTTAGTTGCTATTTGAATCCATAGAAGACTGAAATTTTAAACACAGTTTGCACAAGCCTTGTATTATTATAGCTATCTAAATATATTTATTTCATGTTATACAGGGTGGTTTAAAATTAACGATTTTGACGTGACACATATAAAGGGTCAAAACTTTATTTTTTGAAATAGAATACCGTGTATATTATTTCAAATTCTGAAAGGTAATTAAAATTCCTCTAAGTTGATGTACCATAGTGGCCTGCCTAACTCGTCAAGTTTCCGAAATAATCGCAATAATTCTTAAAAATCACATTATCTTCACATAATTTGTGTTAGTTGGCCATGGTACGCCATGTTATTTAACAATTGCTTCATTATTTAATGTGATTGACAGACGCCGAAGTTTTAAACTTGTATTTGTGATTTTCCAGTTAATATTTATTTAAAAACAAGTTGAAATGGAGCGAAATAATTACTCATATGAAATTTTGATGAATCTGACAAATACAACAAATGCAATGAAAATAAACTAACCAATAGAAAATGTAAACAAAAAAATTCTAAACATTTTACAATAAATTCTCACAATTCACTTCTAAGCACTTCAAAATCCGGCGATGTACACCAACAGTTGTCGCTCTATGTATTTCATTAGCATCTAGTTGGTCGATGCAATTGGTGACACGTTGACGTAGCTTCTTTTTAGTGTTCACCGATGTCTGGTATACCTTCTGTTTTAAATTACCCCAAAGGTAAAAATCGAGCGGGGTAAGATATGTGAAACAGCTCACGTGTTACCTCTCCTGCGCAATGAGCCAAGAATTACGGAAATCTTCCAATGTAAAATTTTCCAAAAAGTCTGATGCTACTGTTCATAGATTGTGGTGGTATTGATTGTTATTTAATGGCTCATCGTAAATAAAATTCTTATTTTCAAAGCCCATCTGCTTGACCGCGCACAAAAATGTTGATTTTTTCTATTGAAAATGCCTTCTCTCGAATACTTGGCTTCGTCTGTCCATATTTTTTTTTAAGTTTGGATCCTCGTGAATGCGCATCAGGAGTGTCTCACAATGTTGAATTCGACGTTGGTAATCATCTGGTTTCAGTTCTTGAACTGTTATAAATTTAAAAGGATGCATATTGTGATTGGCCAGAATCTTTTACACCGCATAATAAGTTAGGCCTAAATCATATGTTACACTTTGGATCGAAGCTTGTGGATATGCGTGGAAATAAACCAAAACGTTCACAATATTTTCTTCATTCGACGTTACAAGCCTTGGCACATTTGTAGTTGCCTTAAGTTTTGAACCATAAACTTTCTTTCGTTCATAGGTTGCTAATCAGGATACATTTCATTGAATTACCTGCATGTGCTTGCTATAATTTTGTCACACTGTCCATGAATAATAAATAAAGTCATCAAAATTTCATATAAGTAATTATTTCGCTCCATTTCAATTTGTTTTTAAGTAAATATTAACTGGAAAATCACAGATACAACTTTAAAATTTCGGCGTCTGTCAAACTCACTAAATAATTAAGCAATTGTTAAATAACATGGCGTACCATAGCCAACTATCACAAATTATGTGAAGATAATCTGATTTTTAAGAATTATTGCAATTATTTCGAAAACTTGACGAGTTATGTATACCACACTGGTACATCAACTTAAAGGAAATTTAATTACCTTTCATAATTTAAAATAATACACAGGGTGTTCTATTTGAAAAAATAAAGTTTTGGCCCTTTATGAGTGTCACGTCAAAATCATTAATTTTAAGCCACCCTGTATAATATGAAATAAATTTATTTAGGTAGCTATAATAATAGAAGGTTTGTGTAAACTGTGTCTAAAATTTCAGCCTTCTATGGATTCAAATAGCAGCTAAATTAAAATTTTAGTGGTATCTTATTTTGGAGAAAAAGATAAAAAATAATTATTATCTCGAAAACCGATGTAGATAGGTATAGGAAACTATTTAGAAAAAATGTTCATAAAGAAATTGCGATTCTATAAATAAAATAATATACAGGGTGTTCCATTAAAAATAAGAAAGTTGTTAATATTTTTGAGTAGAAGCGGCAACATCGCATCGTTGAAAATATTTTAGATCAATGAGCAGAACAAATTGCCCACGTTGCCAAATTTTCAGAAAATTCTTGTCTCGTTTTCCATAAACGTCCAACCTACCATCAACCATCAATGACCCGGTGTATATATGTATATATATATATATATATATATATATATATATATATATATATATGTATATATATATATATATATATATATATATATATATATACATATATGTATATAGTGATGGGCAAATGTGTGGAACCAAGTAAATATCTCTGAAGTTTTTAGAGAGATTAATATGAAATTTGGAAGGTATATATTGCAATAAATTATGCATTTGTTTTGATTATTTTTAAGGAGTTTGAGCTTCCGGTTTAACCGGAAGTAATGTCAACTTTAAATTTTTTAATGACACACCCCGTATATTATTTTAAATTTGTATAGAGTATTTTATTATGATTTGAAACATATGAGTTTCGTTATATTTTATTTCAATGCCGCGTGAGATATTAACAAAAATAGTACTTCTGGCGACAAAATCAAATTAGATCTAGTCGTTCATGAAAAAAACGCAAGAATCACATTATAACACAAAATAAAAGTTATGTAAATAAACCAACAGAATTAAACAAGAGTACTACGCAAAGTGGAAATAAATGTAAGGTATTAAATATTGAAACTGTGCACCGTTTGACAGTAAGCTATTCTGTTCGTAAATTCCCTTGTAACATTGGCTATTACTTCGGGTGAGATTTTTCGAGTATCCTGGATTATTCTATCGGCCAGTTCTTGCAAGGTGTGTGGTTCGTGAAAATAAACTTTTGACTTCAAATAACCCCATAGAAAATAGTCTAAAGAAGTACTATTTTTGTTAATATCTCAGTCGGCTTTGAAATAAAATATAGCGAAACCTATATGTTTGAAATCGTCATACAAATTTAAAATAGCATACAGAGTGTCATTAAAAAACTTAAAGTCGACATTACTTCCGGTTAAACCGGAAGCTCAAAATCGTTAAAAATAATCAAAACAAACGCATAATTTATTTCAATGTATATCTTCCAAATTTCATATTAATATCTCTAAAAACTTGGCTTCGCACATTTGCCCATTACTGTATATGCTATATGCAAGTGGTCAAAAACATTTTGGTCTCTCCTGACATTAAAGAGGGTAGTGGTCATGATAGCATACGGCTACTAAGGCATGTCTCAAATATTTAAAAAATTTCAAGTATCAACAACATATAATTAAATGCGTCTTAAATCCATTAAACTCTTTTCGATACTTCATAAGAACTTTTGTTGAAATAATTATTTTATGAGAGATCGTTACATTTGCTAATTTTTATCCGATTAATACTTTATACACGGGGAGCCTCGCAGTTCTCGGTAGCATTTGAAATAAATTTCATTAGTCATTACGATATATAATATGTATCTCCGACCAATTAGTGTGAATTTAATACTATAAATTACAATGGTTTAATTTTTGGCAGGTGGTTCTGTTACGAGGCTACGTTCTATTAATTAATTAATTTTTCTTGTAGTTTATAATTTAAATAAAAACAGGGGATACTTAAAAAAAAAATTGTCGCGTCATTTTTGAAACGTTGTTTTTTTGTGCATGTACGTAAATTTAAGTGATTGTAAATTTAATTTGTTAGATTTCTTTTTATTGAATTAAATTATCAATTTTTTGTTTGTTGTTGTTTAGTATAAGTTGGGAAGAATATCGTTGGTTCTTAATGGGAGCTTCTGATTTCGTGGTTTAGAATACCAAGCAACAGTGTACTAAAGTTTAAGACAATTGTTTGTTGTTTGTTGTTGTTTTATTGCAAATTTCCATTCTTTGCTTAATTAAAAACTTCACGAATTGAGAGTTTAGGTATCTTTTTGTTAGTATAGGTATCATTTTTGGTAAAACTTTAAAAGATTTGTATATTTTAACAAATGAAGGAAATTTCAAGATATCGGTTGACAAAGACGATATCGTAAAGACGTCTTCGTCCCTCAAAAACCAAGTTCATGATAGCTAGTTTTTTTTAAAAGGAAGAGTGTGATGCTTGAGTTTTTCTACAGCTACATACATATATTTTAGATAGCTTATGTTTATAATAAATAGTATGGTAACTTTTGAAAAAAATTGACGTTAAGGACAGTCCGACTCGCATATAAACTCAATGTTAACTTTATTCGTGATATCTCAAAAACTATAAGAGATAACAACTTCAATTTTTCTTATTTTGAAGGTTGGCGCTTTATCTAGTTCCGTACGTAGGGTTTTCAAAATAAAATAAAAAGAATATTTTAAAATTTTTTTTCAGCCTGGAATGTAAATTTTGTAAAAGGGCTGAACAAAAAGTAAGCATACTTACAAGAATAGTTTTACTAGTAATGCCCAGAACTGTAGGATGAGTTGTCGTGGTCCTCCTAATCCTCATATAAATCTTCTAACTTCCTTTTTCCCAAACTTTTGATCTATCGGTTTTTTTTTCAAGGTCCAATGCAGCTTTTTTCGCCTTGCGAACACGGGCTATATCGTCTTTTCATAGCTTTTCAAACGCAAATATTTTTTTTAATTCTTAGTGTTATATATGGTTGTAAAGAGAAGATTTCAGAGAATAATCGATTAACCAAAGAGAACCACGCCGGTCACCTACCATCCCTTTATCTCACATGGGTTCGAATCCCTATTTGGGCCAGTCGTCTTCCTAACTTGAAGTCGAATCACCTTTCTACCTTTTCTGTTGCATTCTCGTATCTTCCCTTCTATGAATAATTTTCTTTCATATCCACTGTACCATCCCTCTCCCCAAATTCCTTGTTTTATAGAACACCTACCATTTATATTCTCTCTCACCTTAGCTATCTCTTTTAGTCTGTATGCAA
Source organism: Vesta saturnalis (assembly GCA_036346205.1). NCBI lineage: Eukaryota > Metazoa > Arthropoda > Insecta > Coleoptera > Lampyridae > Vesta > Vesta saturnalis. Next base: position 1,319,764 of record JARFJB010000400.1, read on the forward strand.
CACGTTGCGCCTGTTTCTCTTCTTTGTCTTCTTTCTCTGTATTCAGTCCTTTTCATATTATCAGTTGAGCGTTTGGTGTTCTGCACCTCCCACTAGTAGTGCTGATTTCATTTTTTATTATATGTTACGCATTTTCTTGCTTAATGTTTTTTCTTCTGAAAAGACCTACATTAGAAAACTATTCTGCAGAATCGATGGACCCGTTAGGTGCTTGATGAAGTGGTTTCTCGAAGTTTTCGCTATTCCGGTACCCCCACACAACCTTGGGCGCCATTTATTAACTCCCTCCCCACTAATCTCTATTTCCTCGTCTTTTGAGTTGTAAGATACGTGCTTATTAAAATCACGACTAACCATAATTTCTAAAAAAAATAACCTAATACTTTTCATTTTTCTGTTTTCGCCTTTTTGCTCTAAATCCCAATGCAATGGTCAATTTTTATCCATGGCGAAACTATGAAGATGAATAAAAATTTATTGACTTCAAGGTAAGCAGGTAATTATTCTTCTCTTTGAATACTTGCATTTCAAGAGCAACCTGGTCAACTTAACCATACTTAACTTTAATTACTCGTAGTTACCATTATATAATATAATCTAAATTACATATATTTGTAATCCTTTTTTTGTTTGTTTCGATAACAATTTTTAATTATTGTATATAGATCCATATCATTACCACAATAGATTACGGTGATACCAATTTTATAGTAATATGATCGTTATTAATGGTAATTAATATTAAGTACGTAAAAGAGCGATTAACTCATACACATTTTTTCCAACTTGATGCGTGCTTCATTCTACGTAACAACGATCGTAATGAAATATAAAAAGTGGTTCTTTATCTAATCTGGCAACTATTCCTATTGCTCATATTTTTATTATCTTGAATGTTATTTCTATAGAAAATAAGCAATATATGTCCCACTTCTCATAAAACTTTGACAATAAAGCATTATTTTTTGTATAAAACTAGAAGGTCATGGTTAGTGCGTTATCAGTATGAAATATTTGGAAATTACGCATAATGGGATTATGTATTCATATTAAACAATAACAGGGGTAATTATTACCACTTGTTATATTACGAATTTATGAGGTTATTAGGGTAAAATTATTTAATTCGTATATAAATAATAATTGTTATTCTATGTAGGTTTGCATATTAAGTATCAATATATAATAAAACTTTGCTCAACAACAGTCCACGCATATTTATATTTCCTTCATATATTTTGTCTAAATGGAAGGTTTTTAGTGTTCAAGCAAAGTTCAATGAATCATTAAAATTAAAGGACACCGTTACATGTCTTGTTATTGTAAGTCACTTAATAATTTTAACTATCTAGTTATTTCAAGGTACAGGATCTACACTCGGACATATTATTACGAATCATCAATTTTACAAAATGTAGATCGAGCATAGGTAAGGTTGCAAAGTGTGTTCGAGTGAATGTGTAAACACCTTTAATAATTTAGATCCTCATACGCGATGTAAACGTTTTAGGTATTTTTCCTTCCTAAGTGAGAGGGGTTTTTATATGTTAATAGCATGATTTTTCTGTTTTATTTCATGTCAAACGAGAGTTGAGAGCAGCAACTGCAACGGTTTAGATCGTTAAGCCGAGAATCTAAGCCAGAACTGGTTGGCTTAGTTTTGTTGTACTTTAATATCTAATCTAATAACAGTTTTAGTTTTTAATTTGTTCTAAAATCTTAGTTTAATCCAGTTTTGAGCCCGGGGCACGATTTGGCTAGTAACCGGTTAATCCGCTATGTTGTTACTCTAGAAAACAATCCAATTGCCCCGGATCTACCTGGCTACAAGGGGCGGTCAAGGTCGAAACAGACAGGCTCCGTTGCTGACGACTGTGCAAGGAATACATGGCGAGTCGGTACGTGGAATGTTAGAAGTATGCATGGTAAAGAATTTGAAATTGCGAATGTAATGTACGAAAGGCAGCTTGATATTGTGTGTGTATCGGAGACAAAGCGCAAAGAAAAGGGTGCTGTGGAGATGGAGGATGGCAGTCTAGCACTGTGGGCAGGAGTTGATACTGAAGTACATGGCGCAAAAGGAGTTGGGGTGATCATAAAGGAAAGAGCGAAAAGATGTGTTAAACAGTACGAATTGGTATTTCCCCGGGTAATGTGGGTTAGAATGAAAGTGGAGTTTCGAAGAATTTTTCTTATTGCATGCTATGCACCGGTGAATGGAGAAAGAGACCAAGAGCCTAAGAACTACTGGAATGCAGTACAGAACGTGTTGAACGCATGTAGGTCACACGGAAGAGTCACCGCGTTCTATGAAAGTTCGGAGACCAAAGAGTCGATGAGAATGCTGAACTTCTGTGTGGAGAAAAGCCTGTTTGTATCTAATTTGTGGTTTAAACATAAAAATGAGCATATGTATACATGGCAAAGGGGTAAATCTAAAATTATGGTTGACTTGATAGTGTATGATAAACGACTGAGAAACCTGGTGAGAGACACAAAAGTAATGGGCGGATCGGAATGCGGATCGGACCACTTTTTGGTTGTTTTTGTTTGATTTAAAATAATTACTTTTGTTCTGATCGGCATCGGCTTACCCTGTATATGGACCTTTCGGGATGTGTTTAAATAGTGTTAACCAGATGCCGAATTACATCACTATTTTGGCATCTCGCAAGTAAATAGTAGACATATCGCGATAAGTCTAATTTTTTCGGCCACGGGCCAAATTCGTCATATGTCTCCAACATATACATGGATAAATGTGTTAGACAACCATGTACTGATGCAAATGGTGCAATGGTTGGTGACGTAAACGTACGAGTTCTGGTGTATGCAGATGACATGAGCTACAAACTGCTCTGAGGAAATTTGATACAGTCTGTGAGATCATGGACCTAAAGGTAAACGTGAACAAAACTAAGATTGTGGTGTTCAATCGGAATGGTGAAAAGTAGAGTAGAGTATTTACTCTGAACGGTGAAATTGTGGAACAAGTGGACAAGTTAATAGAATGTTTATTGCAGATGATACAATGGATGGCGAGATTGAAACGAAGGGTCAATCCTGGAACGAAAGTGATTGGAAGTATGTGGACGATAATGAGAAACGAAAGCATGAGCCTAGCTGCGAAATGAGCAATCTATAATGGCGTGTTTGTCCTGCCAGTACGGTATGGAAGTGAGACATGTGTATGTCAAAAAAATTACGAAAGAAAAATAAATGCCGTAGGTATGAGATTCCTGAGAAGCGCATGTGGTAAAACGAGAAGGGATACGATAAAGAATGAGTGTATAATGACGGAGTGTCGGGAGGAAAAGAGGATGATGGACAGATATAAAAGTAGTACATTACGTTGGTTTGGTTACATTGAGAGAATGAAAAACGCAAGGTTAACGAAGCGAATATATATGGGTGTGGTTAGAGGTAAGGCCGGGTCTGGTAGGACGCGGAATGTAGTAGAATGTATGAATCTTGCGGAAGCTTGGGAGGTATGCGGAGATAGGAAAGCATGGAGAAAGATTGTGAATCTATATATACAATATATAGACTTTGAAACCATCCATCCGATCGCCATGAAACTTTGGGAAGTTATTGAGTACACTACCGCGAAGGTGTGTAGCATAAAATTTTTTTAAATATCGGCCCCAAGTGCTCTCATAATCTTTCGACGTAACAACGCGCACCGGATACGGATAGGTTTCATTAGCATAGTAGAGCATGTAGGCTATGTTTTATATTTGATCAAAATAACAAAAATAACTGTATTAAAAATGTATGTAGCTTAGTGCTGACTTTTAATGGAGTTTCAAAGTGGGTTAATCCGCGGATATTGAATTCGTCACGGACAACGGCGTGCAGGATCGGCAAGTGAAAGATAAATAAGAGACAGGGATTGTTTTGCCTACCCTGAAAGGGAATGGCGTAAAGGTTATGTTATGTCTTATGTTATGTTAACAAAATTTGAAGGGGATTAAAGCAGAACAAATTGCAACTGCTGGGTGTTACGGTTAAAAAAACTGAGTATATCAGATTTAACAAGATCTCCGAAATAACCACCCTGTAACATATAATCGAAGGTTAGTAATTCTGAAGCCCATTAGGCAATGCTACAAAATGTTTTCTATAAATTAAATTTATGGAAGTAGCAATTTGGTTTGTTATTTGGAGCTATACTGAGGATTTATACGAATAACTTGGCAACACTGCATGCAAAAATTAATATACCTTACACTGACGTAAATGTTACGTCAAATAACAAAGTAATTTCATTTAAAAAATTATCCATCACATTATCACGCCTACACTGAACACCCTGTATAGTTACAATAATTTGAATAGATCTATACAAGTTTTCTTTATCGTTTTATACAAAATATATTCGACAAATGTGTTCATTTTCTTAAGGTTGCCATTTTACCAATATACAGAGTGTTTCATAACTTCGTTTCACACCAAACTTATATTTTATTTAATGGAGTACTATATTTTTATTACATATTTGATTTCTGCTAATCTTTTCTAATCATGCAATATAAGCTTACTAGGTTTATTTAACCGTCCTATATAGCTCTAGAGAAAAAAAAATGTTGCAATGTTACTTTTTGGGCACCTAGTCTATTTTCATTTTTTAACAATTTTTTGAAAAAACTTTTATGAAAAAATTCGATTCCGACTTTTGACTCACCCTAGTTGAAATTTATAATTTTTTCAAAAAATTGTGAAAAAACCGCCATGGAACACGCAAGCAAGCTAGTAGCATCGATTGTTTTGACATAAAATTGACCGTAACTATTGAAATATTCGGAATAAACCTGGAAAAATTTACATTTGAAGACTTTAAAATCAAATACAGTACTCCATTTAAAAATATGTTAGATGTGGCATGGTATTATAGAACACCTTGTATATTTGCTACTAATTTTGAATAACTAATAGGCCACCTTGTGTTACGTAGGGAATTAATTAGGTACTTTAAGGTTGTAAGTGAGACAACTAAAGTGTTTAATTGAAACTTTGCAGTTTTTTACAGTTGAAATTTTCTATTCAACGTTGTTACCAAAAAGTAGATCAGAAATAATTTTTATTTAATTTACCTTTTTCTAAAGTGCTATATTGAGAGCTAATGAAATGCTTAATTAATTTGCAGCTTATTTAATTAATTTAATTAATTTATTTATTTATTTAATTACACAACTTTTCACGGAATTACCTTACCCGTGATATACTTTTTTTCGAATGTTTGATTACACAGGTAATAAAATTTCATATCTTTTAATTATTGTAAAATTTGTTTTAAGAATAATGAACTACACACAGACAAACAAGCATTAACTTAGGTTTAAATAAATCAAACTTTCTAAATTGGACTGTATTAGTCAATATCGCGCCAACTTCAAATTGAAAAGAAAGTAGTTATGGCAGTCTGATTCATTTTTGTGACGATTGATATGAGTTGAACGAACTCTCTTGTAGTTTTTGACTTTACACCTGCCTCACTGGCGATAGAATTTGATTTCCTTAAGATTGTTTTATTTTTTTCTTTCACATTTGGTTAATTTAAATGCCATTTGCGCCACATATTCTGCCAATCATAGCTCGTCCCACGACGAGCTAAAATTATCGAGTTATGATAAAGTAAAAAATTGAAAAATACTGAAAATGTTTGAATTGGCGATTGTACTCTAATTTGGTTAATTTAAATGGACTCCCTCATTTTTAATGGATATTTAGATTATACCAAGAAACAAAAATATTTCGTACATGCCTGGTTTTCAAATGATTAAAAACTAATTGACTCAGCGCGCGGCCTCTTAATGATTTCGTTTCCCTCTCACTTTTTTTAGCCGTTACCCAGGTTATTGATCTTCACACCCCCCCCCTACTTAGTTTTGCTGAAAAAAATAGATTACGCAAAACCACCCCTCGTACTCAAAATTTCCTATATACCATATTTCGTTAAAATTGGTTCAGCCGCTTCCGAGATTGTCAATTACCACCTCCCTCAATAAAAAATAGTTAACTCAAAAACACTCCCTACACCTAAAAACATGCTCACCCCCTTTATACAGCAACAAATTATCAGAACCAAACTTTACGAGGTGTTAGAAGTCTTCAAAATAAAATCCATAGTGTAATGTATCCAGGTCAGTCTAGTGACTGCACAACTCGAATGCAAAAACAAAGTTAATGCGCGTAATGATCGTCATGAAAACCAGGTAAGACCACTTACGTTGTGTAAAAAGTTTTTACGGGATATATGTGTTGCGATATCTAAGGGAGGATAAAACAAAGGTAACACAATAAAAAACAGTATATAAATTTATAAGCAAGTGCAGTGTAGTTCTGCTATCTTTATTGCGAATTGAGGAAAAGAACTACAAAGAAAAACCGCAACAAGAATAACAACATAAATAAAGTATCGGTATTAATTAGATCAATACGTATTTAGACTCTACTGTTATTGCAAGATTAAATTGCTATCACTCTACTCTACCCTTACTAAATCAATGTGGTAATCATTTAATATAGGCCTGTATTTCATAAATGACGATCACCAAGTTATACAGTTACCTAACTGTATTATAAGTAACAACATGTTAAAGGTCTGGATTTACAATTAAGAACCAAAAGGTAACATATTTCCTAATAGTCACTCACACAGTATTCCAACGAGAACAGTTATCTCCCATAGGTCAGAATTATGCCTGTTTTACCCGAGAGCCCAGAGGGAACGTCAATATTAAAATATGCTACATTATAGCTGGAAAATGTCAAAATACAATGTATTAAAAATGAAATCAAGAGACCTCTCTACATTAAATAACAAGATTGTGATCTAATATTAACTTTCAAATTATCATTGATATTAATTTACAGTAGATAAAATAATCACTCTTACCATGGAATTGTAAATACGAATCATATACTAATTTCTAGTTCAATTTATAAAAGAACCTTCTATCTTCAAATCACATTATATTAATCTTATAATTAAATTCCCCTTTTGTTGAGGCCATAATATTATAATAAAAGACTTTTTTTGGGGTTTTTAATGGTATATGTTAAATTATACAATCTAAACGTTTCGATAACACTCACAGTTATCTTCGTCAGTGGTAATATTATCTATTAAAATTGTTAGAGATGTTGAAACAGTTTTGTCAAAGATGAAAAATTAATTAATTAAATAGGTACAGATGCACCAGTTGTGGTACATCAGAATAGATACTGAGAATTAAATTTAAAAAATGTCAACAGGCAAAAATTCGAGAATTAAATTTTCTATAAAAAATATACAGTTTCAAGATCATGAGCGTACATTAAAGACTAATATATCAACCCCTTCAATTTTCTAATTTTTATCTTTACAATTAATGCCATTAATAAAAAAAATTTTTTTTTAATTTTTGACACCCTGTACCTCGGAAACTAAACATTTTCCAACCCATGTGTATTTGGAACACTCTGTGTATACAGTTTTTTTAGTAAAAAATGACATTTTTAGTAAACGATTAATTTTTTCAAACGCAATTTGGATAATGCGTAGAACAAGTTGAAATGTAACTGATACTAAATAACTTTTAACTGTTTTTTATAAAAGGTGCTCGAAAAAATATTTTTAAAATCGATATCAGATTTTTTTAGTAGGAAATCTTTTTTTTGTCACATTCTTTCTTAAATCTCTCACAAAGGGTATGATGCCTGTAACGCTCTTGATTAACAGTAACTGTGTGTTGTCCTCAACAAAACAAGGACCGTGCCCCGATACAGCACACCAAATCGTAACTCGAGCACTGTGAAGTGGTTTTTATACAATGAACTCAGGGCGTTCAAATCCAAGAAATCGAGTTGTTTGTCTATTAATATACTTCCGTCCGAAAACCATACATTTTTCAAGAAATCGGTATCTTCGGATGCTAGGCTCAACACACGTCCACAATAAACTTTTCTTGTACGTTTATTTACACCGTTTAGTCGTTGTCCACTTTGAATACGATATGGATAACCACCAATGCCTTTGAACGCATTGGATGTTTCACTGATGTTTAAGTTATACGCAGTTCGTCGAAGACTTATTTGTGGAGACTACAAAACCTGATCTAGAACCCGTTCTTCATTATCGTTGATACAAACCGTTCTTCGACGACCTAAAGAACCCTTGCGTTGACACAACACACTACCAGTGCGACGAAATTTTTCAACAATTGCTCATTACCGCTTTCCGTATGATCGGAAATAATGTTCTACTACAAATACCTTTTCCTCTGTTGTCAGAAACATTTTCAGAACGATTTTAAAACGAGCGTAATATTATTATGACAGTTAATGACAAACAAGCTAAACATGACAAAGAGGCATCGCCCAAGTCATTCCATGGCCCTTCATATTTCGGTACTATTTATTTTGACGAATATCGTATCTCTCTGTTTTTACGCTGCTTACAAATAGGACAAAACAATTAGGCCTTTTGATTTAAAAAAAATTGACTTTCGCAATGTTTGATAACGACGTTAGTAATATTTTTTGGAGCACCTTGTATAAAAAACGGGGAAAATTTTACTTAGTATCGTTTACATTTTCCTTTTCCCGACGCATCATACAAATTACCTTAAAAACATTAATCATTAGTAAAAGATGTCACATATTGCATCATTTTTTACCGAAAATTCTAAATAATTTGAAAAGCGTGTTAGGGTCGACTTCTGAAATTGTCACCATTTTGAAAAGGTTTGTGCCAAATGATCGACATTAGTGCATCACCAAATTTTCAGTATTTTAAAGATTCTACTTTTTCGCAAATCGATATGGTCGGATTAACACAATGATTTTCAAAAAATTCAAGTATTCTTTGGAAACAGTGTACATGGTGGAAGGGAAGTAATGTGGCAAAAGAAATTGGGTGAAAATAAGCCTAATTCGTAACAAAAAACTTAATAGGAGACCTGTCTTATCTTCATTGTGATCGGAGATATGGAAGTTTTTGTTTGTGATTTGGAACTTTACTCCTTTAAAATCTAGTTTTTTCAAAAACCAGCCCGTATTTTTGTTACAATTAATTAATTAAACAAATAAATCATTGTGTTGCATACACAATGATCTGAAAATATCGATTGACTAAAAAATACAAGCTTTAAAATTCTGTCTTCTGTCTTGAACGTAATTTGTATGATGCGTAGGGAAAACGGGAAAGTAAACGATACTAGGTAAATTTTTACCCGTTTTTCACCAAAAAAATGTTACTAACGTATGTCTCAAAAGTTTTGGCACAAAATATTATATTCAGTTTTATAAACAAATATGTTTTATTGAAACTTATAGCTATCAAACATAATTAATAGACGCAATTTTCTACGAACATCTCGCATAAGGTCTTGGGCAGCTGTAATATCTATCTCTCCAATTTTTCTGTGAATCCCCAGTATAACCTTTTTTTCATTTTCGGTTTGCCATCCTCCATTATACACTTTTCTACTCAAAAGTGCCCAAGATTCTTCTATTGGGCGGGCCTGAGGTAGGTTAGGGGGACTGTCGTTTCGTGGTATGAATGAGCCAGTTCTAAGTTTCCCTGACGCTAAGTCTGGCCAAAACATTATATTGCCTTCACTAATGAAATCATTCGTTTGACCATACAATTCTGAATATAGCGCCGACTACCCGGTGCTTCGCCTCTTACACGCCCCACATAAGGTCTCGATATCCCTCTTATAGAAATTGTCCACCATGTAACAAACTCTGGACCTTTGTTAGTAAAATTTACGTTTATTTAGGCAACTTAACATGCATTGAGTGCAGCGTGTGTTGCATATTATAGTTGCATAAAAACCTGCATTTAATTATTGTAAAAATAAACTCGTACGCATATTGTTTGCACCTTTGATTCACATGTTCATGCGCAAAGACTACTTTAGCGACCTTTTTTTGGTGATATTTTTAAGGTGGATGTAGCGCATCCATTGTTGCTTTGTTAAATTGTTTAATAAGTGCTGTATAATTTGTATGGCACTTTTATTTACTTCTACTTTACGTTTTACTTTATTTTATTTATCCGCATAATTACTTAACCAATTGCATTTTACCGTTATTTACTTTACGGTATATTTACGTTCAACCAATAATGACGCAATAATTTTTGTTACTATGAAGTGGAATTTTAATATCCACTAAATCAGCGAAAAATTTGTACATTTGAGGAATTTTAATGCATCCGAATCCAGTTTTATTTCAACTCCCATGTAAAATTTACGCAACGAAATTTTCCATGCGCTGATTCAGCAAGCCGCCATTTCGGAACCTACAGAAGTACAGTATAATCAAAATCAGGTATTTTATTTATATTAATAATTCCATAAATTAGTTTTACTTAAATTAAATAATCGTTACTAAGACTAGCTTTAAGATGTTGTTTTTTATAATCAAAATTAAGGTAGTAAATAAAGCTTGTTATTGTCAATTATTTCTTAACTTTATTATATTCATGGTTTACTTGTTTTTGCATAAAACGAATTGGCGCCCTTTTATTTAACAAGTTAGTTTCAGGTTGAAGCAACATCAATTTGTAAAGCGAACACACATATATAATTCCATATATAAAGGGTTTCTGTCAAAAGTAATTCACATTTCATACCTCAGTTGGTAGAGCACGTGTCTAACGAATAAGAGGTCATGCGTTCGGTTCCCATTCGATAGAATAGCTTTTTATGTGTGTATTCTAATTTAAAATTTATTCACTCCAATTAAGAATGCAAAGTCGTCAAACTTTTTTAGGATTGCTCTGTAATAAGTTTTACTGGCATTTAAAATTTTTAAAAATTTCTTACGATTATGCTCACTACTTCGAAATAGTCTTATTTATTCAATGCATTCCAATTCAGAGGAAACCTGTCGTGATATAAACTATATAGATTGTTTTTGTAACGAAATGGTCATATTTTGGGTTTGGTAGCTAGGACCCAAATAACGCAAAAAATATCTTAAATACGCTCACGTTTTAAAGATCTTCTATAACATCTTAAACTTAAAGACCTCTGTTGACGCGTGAAAAGTCATAATTATTGTTTATATTGCTAATCGAGAGACGTCTTACTAAGGTTATTTTGACTCCAATGCGATATTAAAGTGGTGTAAACAGTGTTTTTTTTAGGCGTTAAAAGTAGCATTTTAAAAATTTTTTTCTGTTTTGTACCACGAGGATTTTGTAAATACATTAAAACAATACAACAATAGATAAGATTTCATAAAATTTTAATGTGTGAACTAAGCAAATATTTTTAATTTAAAATCACGTTTTTCTTACCACTCGCAATTTTGAGCCAAGTTTTCTATCTGTTTCACACATTAGAGAGCGGTGTTTTACTTTAATAATAATATTACTGCGTAATTTATGTAGTTATATAATGTGTTTACTTTTAAGGTTTCTTTTTTGTAAGCCGCGGCCATTTTAAAGCAAACTTACGAAGTTGAAAAATTGAGAATGCATTGTCTTCCACCATCTTGTCTCCTCTCTCATTAACTGTCTTCATTTTTTCCATATTTCTTCCATCCAATGCACTCCCCTTCCTTTTTCCCCTAGTATCTCCTCTGCCGTCCTATCCTCTTCCTTTAACTCACAACTTACATTTTCTGTCTTCCTCCCTTCTCCAAAATTTGTTCCCTCTTTCTCCGTTTTCACATCTAAATCTCGCTATCCTTTCCTTTCTTTACTTCCTCCCTTCCCAGTTCAGATATTCCGTTATCCCGTCTCTGTCAATATTCCTATAGTTTATAATATTTTCCTTCTTTCACCTTCGTCCATCTTTCCTGCTTTTGGACATCCCTATCCCTTCTAATTATGTCCTCTCTCACACTCACTCCTTCCCTTCTTAGTCTCTCCACTTCTTCTTTCGCATACCTACCCATTTATGTCATAATAATATATTTTATTCTTCCTTCTTTTATTTCCTTCCAGCACTCTTGTAGTATCTCGCACCCCGATCTTCTACTCATTTCCTCTTTGAACTTTGTTGCTCTCTTTCCCGCCTCCACCCTTATTTTTTCTACTTGCACCTCTTCTCTTATGATGTATCTGGGTGTTTCTCTTTCCACTCCCAGTACCCACTTCCACTATTTTTCTTGCAATCCATCTATCTCTATACGTTTTCCACCCCCACACTTCCGCCCCGTACAACACCACACTTTTTATTAGTTTTTAAAATAATAATTTCCTTTTCCTTTAGTCCATTCCCTACACTCCGCACTTGCCCTATTAATTTATTTCTTTTTTTCACTCGTGTTTATTGTCTTCTCCACATCGTGTGTCCCAAGTAGGTGAATTCCTTTACCTGCTGTATCTCATCTTCCCTATATTTCCACTCCTTCTTTTTCCTTTTTCTTCCCCTTTTCTCATTATCATTACTTTAGTTTTGTTCCCCTTTACTTTCAATTTTTTTCTTTTCAAACATCTGCCCATCGTTTTTAGCATCCCCTTCATTTCTTTTTCTTCCTTCGCTATTAGCACTGTGTCATCAGCGTATGCCAGCAACCATACTTTCCTGTTCCCCACCACCACGCCTCTTTGTTGCCCCCTTAATGGGGGGCTTGAGCTCTGTGGGAATCTTTGCCTTAGTCCCTTCCTTGTTACAAATCCTTCACTTAATTCCCCATTAAGCTTCACCTTATTCCTCGTTTCTTCGTATATTTCTTCTATTCTTTCTATTAGTCTTTCGTTTATCTTCCGTTTTGCTAGTTTCTCTCCTCCATATATCCACTCCTCACCTTGTATCCCGTCTTCTCCTGCCGCTCTACCTTTTTTCACCTTCTGTATTGCCTCTATTACCCCCTTCTTTTATTCCTTTTTTTCATGTGTTTCATATGTCTTCTTACTTTGTCTTCCTTCTCCTTCCTATATATCTTCCCCCTTCAGTGCATTCCTAAAATATGTCTTCCATTTGTTTATTTGCATTCCCGATTGTGTCCATCTTCTCCTCTTTTCTTTCTTTAGATATTTCCTTACGTCCTCTTCACTTTTTATATTCCTAATCTGTTTCGTTTTCTTCCTTTTTTCTCTCGCATATTTTCTTGTATTTCTGTACTGCTTCTTTATTCCTCTTTTCCCACTTTCCCCGTCTTCCACTGTCTTAGTATTCTTCTTGCCTTCTTCTTGTCGTCCTTGCATTCTCTGTCCCACCATTGCTTCCAAGTCGTTTTCTTCCCTTTCCATCTTTTAAACTTGACTTTCTCGTTGCTTCCTCCATTCTCTCTCTCATTTCTTCCATACTGTCTTGTACTCCTTCCCCTTGCCATATTGCCTTTCCTATTTTCTCTTTGTCCATACCTTCTTGGTTGAGAATTCCTATACTTTTCTCATCTCCTCTCCTTCTCTCACTTCCAAGGGCTGATGATCCGATTCGATCCTCTCCCCTACCCTAAATGTCTTCCCCCCCCTCTGCATTCTAGTAGCTCTTGTTCTTCCAAATTTAAAATAGAAAATATATAGTGAGAAAAAAAAAAAATGTCATATTAATTACGAAAAAGTAAAGTTTAAATTAAGGATTTCCTACCTGTTTGACCAGTGTAAGAAGAGTCACAACTATCGCAATTAAGCTTATAAACTCCTGACTTATTTAAGCTATCTTTATTTTTCGTATTAACCAATATTGATCTGAGAGTATTTTTTGAAGAAAATATTTATATTGTAAGGATTTGGAAAATGTACGAGTTGAACCAATATAAGGAAGTGAATCTAAAAGTTGTGTCATTACTAAACCTTACTTGTGAAGTATTGTAGAGTTTCTTAACAGTGTGTGAAGGATAACCTTTTGGCACCCCTTCTAAGATGTACCATTATTTATTACATAAGTGATGTACTGTTGTGACGTCAGAATCATTTTACATAGTCCGTCTACATTTAGGTCACAGACTTGTGCGCTAAATTTAAATAACCATCGTTATCATTACTAATATTTCTCCTCATAAAAATCTAATATATATATATATATATATATATATATATATATATATATATATAATCACCGGTTGTCGTAGTAAGGTCGGCTAGTGACCATATCTTCGTAATAGATTTGGGGAAAAATCATTACATTCACGAGAAAAAGCTGGAAATAATTTTTAAGTTCATGGGATTGCCGCTAGAAGCGTAATATGTACATTAAATTAGAAAATCTAGTTTTTCTATAAAAGGTGTCAAGTTAAAGTACGACAAAGGTATCCGTGTTGTATTTTTAGAAAATTTTGGAATATGTCTTGTCTTAAACTGATAATCCTAACTCTTGAATTCTATACTTCTCATAGTGGTCGATAGAAGGTGCTGTTTAAAAAATGTAATATCTGGAAATTTTTTAAGGCAGTATAATAATAGTATTTTTCCAGATTGGTAAAAAGATGACTAAATAATAAATAGTTTTGTAAAGACTGCGTGTCAAGAAAAGCTTACTGTGCAAACAGTTCTAACAGTACCAGTAGATACTCTTACCATTCTTAATACTTACTAATTAAGTAGTATAGAAAATGCATTTCATCTTTCTGGTGTACCGCCATAACTTAAGGTTTAGTAGGGATTTATCTGCCAAGAGAGATTAATTTTAATTAAATACAACCCCATAATCTTCTAAAATAAAAATATACAAACCCGATTTGAAGTGAGCCACCCTAAATATCGATCAAGTTTACAAAGCGTAACTTTTTTATTTATCGATGGATTTTAGCGATTTTTTATTATTCAGATTAAAAACACTTATATGTTCTACATACGCTGGCTCTATAGGGTGACATACACGTGAGCAGATTTTTTAACATTCTTCAGTGGAGTGTCTCGGCATTATTGAACACCCTATATATTTACTCTATGGTGTAGTAGCTACCTATATTTGTCATCATCATACCGATTTTTGAATTTTAATTCTATTTTGTATAGAGCAAGAGATAAATTGAAAAAAATTGTATTAACACTTTAATAACAATTGAACATTGGAACCACAAAACATCTAAAACATAATCATGAAATCAATTATCTAAACTTAAGCTATGGTTAATGATTATTATTATTAATGACTCTCCCTTGAGCCCTTATTACTTCACCACATCGGCTGGGCATACTCCTTATAATTCTGTCGATTAAGTCGCCGGGGAGGGCGTCTCACTCTTCCTGCAGAGCAATAGTCAAGTTGTTGACAAGAGCTTCCCACACATGCTTTATAGGATTGAGGTCTGGAGACAATGTAGGCCATAACATTCGTGTAAACCATGCTCCTCAAAAAAAAATTGTTGACAATAACAGCGCGGTGAGATCTGACATTTCGTATTTAACCCAGATATGCCTAATGTCATATATGTAGTACAGAACAAACATGTCTCGACTTGCAAAGGGCTTGCAGCATATCGCCGCAAAATGCAATATAATTTGTGCAGTACATATCTGTCAATTAGTGTGAGAGAAGCTAGTGCGCTAAAGTGTTTTACGAGTTTACGTTTAAATTTTAAAAAAGTGAAATTATTGAAAATGTCTGAATGCAACATTAGCTTTGAAAGGTAAGTTCACGGATATTTTGTAAAACATTTCAAGAAAATGGTACCATTAGAATAATTATCTAAAAAGATGCAAAATTTATTAACAGTAAACAAAATTCAAGAATTTTATTGTTTATGTTATTATTTTTTGGATTATATTTAGGTGTACTACATATAGGACATTAGGCAAATATGTATCTATGAATGTCATTGATATTTCAGGGGGTTTACTCTTGAAGATGCACTTTCCATGTTGGAAGACGATGCTACAGTAGCTAAAAAAGTTAAAAATATTACAATATTTCCTCCTGTTAATGCAACTGCCGATTTAACAGATGAGGACTCTGGCGATGAGGAGTTTGTGACCATAAACAATTTACCTGGATCACAGCTAAATGCTCCAACAGAAGTATTTTTTGCGGAAGACGAGGATGACGAAGACGATTTTACTTCTGAAGATGATTTGCCATTATCAGAAGTATTACAGAACATCCTACAGATGAACAAGCCGAAAGAAATTGTAAACAGGACTAAGAAAAGAAAGGTTTATCATTGGGTTAGGGAGGATTTACCATCTACAACAGAAAATTTTGATAACGGAACTGATGTGTTCCCAATTGGCGAAAGTCCACTTGAAATATTTTCTAAATTCTTTGACGAGGAATTGATTGGTTTCATTGTTTCTGAAAGTAACAAATATGCTCAACAAAGGAACCACACACATAACATCAAAAATTGTTTTATTGGAGTGTTACTTCTTAGCGGATATATCCAAGTTCCAAGAAGAAGAATGTTTTGGGAGCGAGAACAAGATTCTCATAACAAGTTAGTTGCTTAATCCATTAGCAGAGATAGATTTGAATATATACTTGCCAATATTCACCTAGCAGATAATACAAATTTGGATGCAAACGACAAATTTTCCAAAGTAAGACCGCTGTTTAACCATTTGGCAAAAAAGATGATGGAATACGCACTACTGAATGAAATGCATTCCATAGATGAAGCTATGGTACCCTATTATGGGCGCCATGGGTGCAAACAGTTCATTCATAACAAACAAATCAGGTTTGGTTACAAATTTTGGGTCGGCACTACTCCTTTAGGATATATCAATTGGTTTGAACCTTACCAAGGTGCATCTACCACAACAAACGGAACATATTCTGATTTGGGGGTCGGTGCAGGAGTAATTTTGAATTATGCCGATGCACTGCAGAAGAAATGGCCAAACAAAAGGTTTCACCTCGTCTTCGACAATTTTTTTACATCGTTACCACTGATCGAAAAGCTAACTGACAAGAAACTTTATGGTACAGGTACTGTAAGAGAAAATCGATTATTCGGAAGTTCACTGATCGATTCAAAATAATAAAAAAACAGAACCCAGGATCATACGATTATAAAAAACTTCAGGAGAAAGATATCATCGCTGTAAAGTGGCACGATAATAATGTTGTGTGTCTTTGTTCTAATGCTGTTGGAATAAAACCTATTCGCTTTGTAAAGAGGTATTCAAGAAAAGAGCACAAAAATATTCAGGTATTTTCAAATAAAATTATCATTTAGATATTATTTCTAACAAACTTGAATTTTCAGATTCCGCAGCCTCATGTTGTAAATTTATACAATGTAAACATGGGAGGAGTAGATAGATCAGACCAAAATATTAGCCTGTACCGTGTATCAATAAGAGGAAGAAAATGGTATTTTCCTCTTATTGCACACTGTATCGATATGGCTGTCCAAAATGCTTGGTAGTTACATCGGAAAAATGGTGGAAATTTTGACCAGCTTTCGTTCAGACGAAGAATTGCTGTATCACTTCTAGTACAAAACAAAAGAAAGAATGTATATCAAAAAGGTCACCAATCAACAGATTACTTGGACATAGGCCTACGTTATGACAGACTGGATCATCTGGTGGTTACTCAAAAAAAAACAAACAAGATGCGGAAATTGCCATGATAAGGCAACAACGCGATGCTCCAAGTGTAATGTAGGACTACATACTAAATGTTTCGTTGAATACCACACACTAAAATAAATTGTCATTGATAGTAGCATATGTGCCTAATGTACTATATATAGGACACCAAAAATTTTGTACTTAGGGACAAATAAAAATTTTGCAACTTAAATTTCTTGTTTCTTAATCTCACGAAAAACAGATTGTTACCGAAATTGTAGTAAAAAATCGCACCAAAACTTTTTAGGCATATCTGGGTTAAACTTATCCTCTAAGTTTAATGGCTAAGGAGCTATCGACCGAATACGCACTATTGGGACACCCTGTATATATAGGGTGATTTCACTTTAATACGCCTAACTTCAGGAGCGGATTCCTTATTGGAAAATAACTATAGTTTGCCATATAAACAATATTCTTTGAAGGCTTCGTTTTCGAGATACGGGTCTTAAACTTTCCATAAAAATAACAATTTTTTTAAATATTTTCATAACGGTTTATTAAAATAATTCAAAATTTTAAGTGGTATTTCTAATAAGGGTCTCATAATTCTAAGTTTTTTCGATAGATTATGTGAGCCAGTGGCGAAGAAACAGGGTTGTCATTATTTTTTTCCAAAAAAAACTTGCACACCACTGACCAATGGGGACTCTGAGGTAACCTACCAAACATGATAAAATGGTTTATGATGTTTATCCTTCCAAGTTAAAGTAAATGGAGCCACATCAGAAATATGCACTCAAGAAAACTGAATACCACAGGGTTCTCCATTGAGCGCAACACTGTTTATAGTGGCAATTAATAATATTGTAAGCGGCATTGATAGTGAAGTTCAGTACTGTTTATATGCGGATGATTTGGCAATATTCTATTCACATGCAAATATACAAAACAAAGAGCAAAATGCTATAGACATTATACATGACAACGCACAAAAGAAAGAGTTTAAATTCTCAGAAAATAAAAACAAATCGATTCACTTTTGTCGCCTACGGACTGAACATGAAACCTCATACCTAAAAATAAACAACAACTCTATACGATGCCAAAAAGGTATAACATTTCTTGGCGTTACCTTTGACACAAAATTAAGATGGAAGGAACATATCGACGAATTTATTACAAAATGCAAACTAGACGTAAATATAATGAGATGTTTATCGAATATAAACTGGGATATCATAGGAACACATTACTAACATTTTACAAGAGTAAAATACAAAGTAAGATTGTCTACGGCGGTATAAACTATGAATCTTCACGTACATCTCGACTGAAATAGCTAGACAGAATCCAATGCCAGTGTCTAAGATTAGCAACTGGTGCATATCGTACAAGCGCACACTCGTACATATTAGGAAAAACTAGACAAAGACAACCAACCTGTGATTTATGCAACACACCACTTACAATACGCCATATTATATGTGAATGCTTAGAACATTGTGAGGTGCGAGAAACAATTGGCCTTCCTATATTGATGAAAAACATATTTAGCAACGAACAAAACATACAAAAATTACTACAATTCTGCAAATCTAATGATCACTGCAGCCGATGCTTCAAAAAAAAACAATAATATTGTAACAATTTTTGAATTGCGCGATCATTTTTAAGTAATTTGGTATAAAGGTATTTTTTTGATAAAATGTATCAATTTCGAGTTATTCGCTATTCTTTGCGAAGCTACATTTATGCATTTATTATTCCTGTGATCAGGGTGGCTTTGTCCTAAAATGTCAGTGTCGAGGTAGTTAATGTTATTGTAGAGCGCGAGTGAACATTCATTTACTAAAACTTTTTCGATACTGATTATTTTTATTTATGGCTGCTGTAACGGAAATTCAAGAAACGCAGTAAGAGAATATGAACGAAGATTTCCAAATCGCAGAATTCCCGATAAAGGAGTGTTTACAGGAACTCATCAAAAATTCTCAGAATATGGATTTGGAAAGATTGCTGATGGAGAAGTTCAACCAAATCCAGAAGATAATAAAGTTCTCCGATTATTCGACAATAACAGAAAACTAAGTACACGGAAGGCTGCTCTTCAGGTTAATGTATCTTAAACAAAAGTATTTAAAGCACTAAAACGAGATCATCGAAGGGCTTTTTACGTACAAAAAGTTCAACATTTGTTACCAGGTGACGCCGAAAAAAGAGTAAATTTTTGTAGGTGGTTATTGGAATCATATCAGCAAGATTGATTATTTTTGAATAGAATAATGTGGACAGATTAGGCAACCTGGTATAATTAATACACATAATCTACGCGTATGGGCGCATGAAAACCCCCATGAAATTCGTCCATCATCTTTTCAGTATGAATTGAGCTATAACGTATGGATGGGAGTTTGGGCATAATTCCATTTGTGGACCATATTTTTTACCCCCTAGGCTAAACGCTCTATCAATTCATAAATTTTTAAACAATGGTTTTCAAGACTTAAGGGATAACTTGTTAGATAATATGCCATTAAATGTAATACACAATAATTAGATTCAAACGGATGGTTCTTCCGCCAAATTATGGAAGGCAAATCTGTGAGCGGCTTGATGAAAAATATAACGGGATATGGATCGGTCGGTTGCCACCAAGATATGATTTACAAATAAGATTACCTTGCGAAGGACCAATCAGGTGGCCACCCCGATCACCTGATTATTTATTTAAAAAGACATTTATAGGATCCCCGTGCAAACACGGGAAGATTTCCAGCAGCGAATAGACGAAAACTGTGATATCCTAAGACATAATAATGTCACAATAGAATCACATATTAATGCTCTAATTAGAAGATATCAAAAGTGCATTGAAGTTGAAGGATATCAGTTTGAACAGCTGTTATAAATTGTGCATTATTTCATTGTTATTAAATAATATTAACCCGTTAACGAAGGGAAGTCCTCAAAATGTATTTTTTTTTGGTTTGCCTGGAAAACGTTGAAAATTTGAATTTGGTAAAATAAAACAAATTGAGTTTAAATTATTTCATTTGCTAAACTTAAAATAATAAATTCGTATGTAGCTTCGCACAAACTAGCAAATAACTCGAAATTGGTACATTTTATCAAAAAAAAAATACCTTTATACCAAATTACTTAAAAATGATCACGCAATTCAAAATTATTCTCTAAATGAGAAAAACGTCAGTGGCGTACAAGTTTTTTTTTGGAAAAAAGTAATGACAGCCCTGTTTCTCCGCCACTGGCTTACATAATCTATCGAAGTAAACTTAGAATTATGAAAGACCCTTATTAGAAATACCACGTAAAATTTTTAAGTATTTTTATAAATCGTTATGAAGATGTTTAAAAAAATTGTTATTTTGAAAACGAAGCCTTTAAAGAATATTGTTTATATGGCAACCTATAGGATTCGTTATTGAAAAATAACTATAGGTTGCCATATAAACAATATTCTTTAAAGGCTTCGTTTTCATTTAAAGAAAATATTTTCGTTTATACAGGGTGCCTCATATGAACTGGAGAGCACGCAACTTTGTTTTTTAAATAAGGCACCCTGTATTTTATTACATTTTCTGATTTTGTTGTAAATTCTGAATCGGTTTTATTAAGGTCTATTATCATCTAAAAGTAATAGTTTTTGAGATATTTAATGTTTTTAAAAAAAAATCACGATTTTCACGTGTCGTTGACAAAGGGCATACTTTTTTTATTTGATATCCTTAAAGGAAAATATTTTGCAGGTTACTAGTGCATAAACACTTACTTTGTGTGAAATGTGAAAATAGTATACAAGGTGTTGCCAAAACTATTCACAAAATTCATAATCTTCAAAACACAAAATCTCAATTTTTTAAATGGAATGACATGTTTTTTACGGAAAAATGTTGATGAAGTAATAAGCTAACTTTTTTATAAAACATATCTTATGCCTATCTTTCATAGTTATTGAGTTATTTTAGTGTTTAAAATCTATTTTTACTTTCTTGTATACGTAGTATAGTGAAGGTATTGTAATCGTGAAAAAAATCGACTTCGAGATTTTGATGGTTCTGGGCGTTTTCGAGGTCCTCGAGTCCGAAAAAAAGCATTTTTGGAAAAATGTCTGTGTGTGTATGTGTGTGTTTGTGTCTGTGTGTGTGTCTGTATGTTAACACAATAGCACTCGTACGCTTTGAGCTAGACAATGGAAATTCGGCATGGAGGCCTTATTTCAAAATCGTAGATCTCTATTAAATTTTGGGATAGATGCGAAGACCGGAAGTGGCACTTAACCTTAATACATTTGTATCACGCTTCAAATAAACTACTCCAAAATATCAACGTATCTGTTTCAAATGTGGCAGAGGTAAGTTATATTAGGCGACACGTCTAAATATAACGTTTCATCAATCTATGTACAGGGAGTGGTACTTTACCTTAATAGTTTTGTGTCACACTTCAAATAAACTACTCTAAAATATGAACGTATCTATTTCGAATTTGGCACGGGTAAGTTATATTAGGTGACACTCTTAAACATGATGTTTGAACAAAATTAGTGTACCGGAAGTGGTACTCTACCTTAACCGATTTGTGTCACGCAAACAGATCTTGTGAAATATTCTATTGGTTTTAACGATCGCTTATGCGATTGAGCACAGACGTCTTGATTTCCATTTTTCCTGATTTAAGTGTTTTAACAGACACCTATTTTTATTTCACTCTACTATAATTGCGTTAGTATACGAGAAAGTCTAGGTAACCACAGCTCCGATTTTTTAAATACACATCTCAATTTCAAAAATTTATATTAGTTGGCCATGGTTGTCATGGAAACATTAATAAACTAATGGTTTGACACTAATATTTTAAACATTCAATTTAAACAATTTTTAAATACTAAAATGAATTTTTCAAAAGAAGAATTGATACAAATGGTTTATTGGATTGGCGCATCCGACGGAAATTGTTTATTAGCGAGTAGAATTTAAGCTCAAAAATTTCCAAACACAGAAAGGCATCCAAATCGCTTGGCATTTGAAAGGCTCAAGGAGAGGTTTGAAAGGAATGGAAACATCAATTATGAATCAAATGGCGAACGATCAACCATTGCATCAAACGAGGAAACTCAGTTACATGTCATGCAAGCGTCGTCGCAGGCAAATCGCACTGAACAACCATATTGGAAAATCAACGATAAATAAAATAATTCGCAAGCAAAAGCTTCATCCATACCGCATCCAAGTAGTACAAGAATTAACGGATCAGGATTTTATAAATAGAAGTTTCTGCCTTTGGGCATTAAATAAAATAGAGGAAAAACAGACTTCTTTGATTACGTATTGTTTACTGACGAAGCTACCTTCCACAAAAATGGATGTATAAATCGTCATAATTTCCATTATTATAGTGATACAAATCCAAGATATGTGATGCCATTAGACCATCAACATAGATGGAGACTTAACGTATGGGCCGGTATTATTGGAACAAGGATTTTGGGACCCTATTTTTTTGATCGAACAGTTAATGGTGAAATCTTTTTAAATTTTTTTGAAAACGATTTACAAGATAATTTACCGCTTCAAGTTTTACGGCAACTGTGGATTCAATTGGATGGAGCGCCAGCCCATTTTAGTGGTATTTTGCGTAATCATCTAAATTTGCAATTTCCAAATAAATGGATTGGCAGGAGAGGGCCAATTTCTTGGCCATCTAGGATCTTACAAAACTTGATTTTTTTTTGTGGGAGTTAGTAAAAAAATCAATTTTACCAAATACCTCCCACAACAAAGGAAAACAGGAAAGAAAGAATAAGAAACGTTTTTCAAGGAATAAATAGAGAAGTGCTTCAAAAAGTAAGGAATTCTTTTGTTGAAAGAATTCGTTTATGTGAGGAACATCAGGGCAGACACATAGAACAATATTTTTAGTTATTTTATGATATTTTATGATTTTTAGTTATATTGTTTTAAAAATATCTAACTTAAATTGTTCTTTGCATCTTTTGTTTACTTGTTATTAGTATTATTAGATATAATTAACGAAGTTTTACGCCAATAAAATTATTTTTCACATTTTTCAATAGTGTATAAATTGAATTTTTAAACTGTCAGTATCAAACAAACATATGTTTATTAATGTTTCCATGACAACCATGGCCAACTAATATAAATTTTTGAAATTGAGGTGTGTATTTTAAAAAATAGATTTTAAAAACTAAAATAACTCAATAACTATGGAAGATAGGTATAGGACATGTTTCATAAAAAAAGTTAGCTTATTACTTAATCAACCCTTTTCCGTAAAAAACATGTCATTCCGTTTAAAAAAATTGAGATTTTGTGTTTTGAAGATTATGATTTTGTGAATAGTTATGGCAACACCTTGTATAATATTTTTAAATTTTTATAGGAACACAAAGTAAGTGTGTCTATAAACTAGTAACCTGCAAAATATTTTCCTTTAAGTATATCAAATAAAAATAGTATACCATTTGTCAATGACACGTGAAAATCGTGATTTTATAAAAAAACATTAAATATCTCAAAAAATATTAATTTTAGATGATAATAGACTTTAATATAACCGATTTAGAATTTATAGAAAAATCAGAAAATGTAATAAAATACAGGGTGTCTTATTTAAAAAAATGAAGTTGCATGTTCTCCAGTTCATATGAGACACACTGTATAAACGAAAATATTTCTTTTAATTGCGGATTTGATTACTGTAAAACTTTTGTATTTAAACTTTTTTTCTATCCCTATTGTGTAAGGAGATATCCTCCGTTGTCGCACTCCGCGGACACCCTGTATATATATATATATATATATGGTGTTCATTTAGTGTGTGTTCCCAGACTACTTATCCGAAATAGTGTGAGCAGGCTTCCCAAATAGGCTAAAAGTTGCACATTTTAAAAATATTTTCATATATACAGGGTGATTCAGAAAAACGTGGTCAACCAAACTCGATTTTGTTTAAATATAACACCCTGTATATTATCGCACCATCGAATAACTCGTCAAATTTTGCGTACATTTAACGCGTAATTCATATCCCTAGCTTCAGCGGTTTTCGAGTTATTCGCATTATTTCAACATTTTTGAAAGGAACACGGTAATTAGTGTACCGTGGAAGTTATTGTAGAGATAAAAATGATTTTATGAGGTGTTAAAGTCTGAGTACGGTCCTACTAATAACCTTTTCCAATACTCGAAAATATTGTACAGGGCGTCCGAAAAATTTGGTTCAAACTTTGACATCACAAATATCGTAAAGCTCAATCTTTTCAAATGGAAACCACCATTTTTTATGTCACTAGTGAATTCTCCTTTGAAAATCTGACATGCCGTATACCTAAAATAAGCAGTTTTTGACTTATTCGATAAAAACCAATTTTTTTTACAAAACGCGTTAGGAAGTCCCTTTTTTTTGTAGAGTAGGCTATGCGGATTAGGATAATAAGTTTCTTACGTTTGAATTGCTTCTGTGACCATCTAATGGGTGCTTTCGCAGCTGAATAAAAAATACTTGCATGCAGTACATTATTATGACATCATGAATTTTCTCTCTCAAAGGTGGTGCTTTATTCGCATTTGGACACTAAATACTTTTACAGTCCACTACGTAATTAGGAGCATACAAATAATTATTAATTTTTTTTGAATCTACATATATTCAGCAATAAAGTTAAGGTTAAATTCTACAATAACAAGGTAATATGAAAGATGACAAACATGAAAACAAAGTCAGAGAGTTCATACCTATTTTGAATATGCTAACTCGGTTAACTTAACCCCCGTCGGAATTAGTGTAGTGTTTTATGTACAATTCTCTTGTTTTGTTCCCATATTGATTGGTCCAGCTAATAACCACATTATAACATGTGTTCAAAATGTCGTCCATTTTGATTCAGGCAAGCTTGAAGTCTATTCCGAAATAAAGTTCTGACATTTTGTAACATTATAGGTGTAACACTTTGAAAGGCCTCCGTGATACGATTTTTCATGTCTTCTCTCGTGGTAGCCGGTGTTTTATAAACTGCAGATTTTACAAACCCCCAGAGGAAAAAATCTAAACTCGTAAGGTCTGGAGTTCGAGCGGGCCAAGCTATAGGGCCACCTCTACCGGTCCATTTTTCTGGAAATAAACCAGTTACATGCTCTCGGACTTGGTTATGGTAGTGAGGTGTATCACCACCCATTTGAAACCACATCTGTTCTCTTATCTCCTCCGGAATATGTTGAATAAGAAGTGGAAAGTCTTCATTCAAAAAATTGTAAAAAACATCTCCGTTTACGCGGCCCTCAAATAAATGCGATCCTATAACATGCACTAAATGTGAATTTTCGGTGGCGTAGTAATGATAATTATGTCTAATAACAAATCCATTTCGATGGAATGTACATTCGTCTGTAAATAATATGTAGAATGGAAACTGCTTATTTTCCTGTAATTTAATTTGCATCGATCGACAAAAGTTAACTCGTTGAATGAGTCATCAGCGGAGAGGTCTTGATGTAGTTGTACCTGATAGGGATGTAGTTTATTCTATTTGATACATTTAGATACGGAGGATTTTCCAATATCTAGATTCCTGCTAACTTCCCGTACACTTATTTCTGGAGTTTCGACCACGGATAATGCATTTTCTTCATGTAAAACAGATTTGCTTCTTGTTTTTTTCTCATAGTTTGCGTTGGCTGTTCTTTCAAAGCGGTCTTTTAATTTTTCAAAACACTTTACCTGGGGATGTCTTCTATCTGGATATTTTTGAGCGTAGAGTCGTGACGCTAACAAACAATTTCCATCACTTTCTCCTGTTGAATACGTCATGCTCACAAGTTGTTGTCTTGAATAATTTGTTTGATTCATTGTTTTACTAACACGTACAAACAACTTAAATTAACGAAATTTATGACAATAAAGCCATTTTGGATAACAAGTACATAATAAACAAAATGTCATGTTAAGAAAATAACCATTCCGCAGCCTTCTCTGCTAAAATGTACATTTAAAACGAGAAAATTCATGATGTCTTAATAATGTACTGCATCCAAGTATTAGGGACTTCCTAACGCGTTTTGTAAAAAAAAATAGTTTTTATCGAATAAATCAAAAACTGATTATTTTAGGTAAAGGGCATGCCAGATACTTTCCTATTGATTTTTAAAGGAGAATTTACTAGTGACATAAAAAATAGTGATTTCTATTTGAAAAGATTGAGTTTTCCGATATTTGTGATGTCAAAGTGAGAACCAAATTTTTCGGACACCCTGTACAATATTTTTGGGTATTGGGAAAGGTTCTTAGTAGGGCCGTACTCAGACTTTAACACCTCAGAAAACCATTTTTATCTCTACAATAACTTCCACGGTACACTAATTTCTTGGACACCGTGTACCTTTCAAAAATTTTGAAATAATGCGAATAACTCGACAACCGCAGAAGCTAGGGATATGAAATATATATATATATATATATATATATATATATATATATATATATATATATATATATATATATATATATATATATATATATATATATATATATAAATATCGTGAGTCCCAGAAGTTATGTCTAAATTCATTTAAAGTTCAAGGGTCTAGTTTAGATTTTCGAGAAACGCTCAGACACGTCGATTTTTATTTGTGACTGCGGTTTTTTTTAGTGGTAAAATTTTATATATAGGGTGGCCCAAAAATAAGTTACGACCACGAACTTGATTTTATCAAATGGAAACATGTTTTTTATTTCATTTTCTAAATCTGCTTTGATTTCTGAGTAAATCTCATGTACCATGTCCTATACCTAAAGTCAACAGATCTCGAGGAATTTACAATTGAACGTATCAACAATTAAGATCGTATCAAGGAAGGCGGCCTTTGTTTTTTTGTCAAAAGGAACAATTTATTCAAAAAAGACAACAACAAATCAAATGAAATGTTCAAAATGTGCCCCATTTGTGGCTTGACAATGGCCAAGGCGACGAATAAACTCTCTTTGCACATTTTCAACCACTTCTGGAGTTATGGCACGCACTTCTCTTCTGATTGCCACTTTCAATATCTCCAGATTGTTTGACTTTTGATTTGAGATAACCCCACAGAAAGTGGGTGGTTGGGAGGGCAGGTGGGTGGGTGACTGGGTCAATGCGCAAAATTTCTTCCAATTTGACTTCGAGGCAACGTTTTCTAACACTTTCCAATATAGGTCGCACTTTATTACAATACATCTCTACAATTTTCGGGTCTCTCCAAATTGTTCACTACATGCAAGCATGTTGGCAGTTGGAAAAACCTATCCCGACTCATATTTTCTAAAAATACATACGAGTTCTAGGGAATTTCTTCAAACAACCCATTATGAAATGTAATGCAAATAATATTTGTATTTCAAAAGTTGAGGTTGGTCTGAATGTAATATTGTTTTATAAAGCATATATGTTTGTAAATGTTGCCATTTCTTGAAAATCGTTTGTAGATAAATACTTGCTACTCAAAAGGATATAAAGGGTTTGAAAAATTTCTATTTTCATCGTTGTAGTGCCAATCAACATTTGTAGCTTGAAACGGCGTGTGACTCCACTTTATGTTTTTCTTTTTTCTAGAGCGGTTGTTATTTGAAAGGTTATTTTCAACATCACCTTCAATTTCTTTGTCGCTTTCTTTCATAGTATCATTTTCATTATTAGTTTCTGATCTATTAGTATCCTCTTCATTTCTTATTACATCTGCTCCTAGTCTCGGAGAATTAAAAATATGTAGAACATCATCTACATCCTCCTCATCATTCATAACATCTATATCTTCAATTTCAGAAAGGTCACCATTGTTTACCAAATCAAGTAATATTTGTACCTCGTTGGGGTTTTGGAGATTGATTTTTTCTTTCTATCCATGTTAGTTCAAATAATTTTCTGAAACAAATACTCTCACAATATATAGTTTTTTATTATTCTTTTAAAAATAAGAATGCAAAGTGCTATTTCTCGAAAACTATTCGTCGTAGAGTTGCAGTAAAAAAATTTATTACTAAAGTGGCCAAAAAAAAAACCGTGGAAAATATTTTCAAATTTGCAAGATGACCGTCAGGGGACGTAACCGCCATCCTAAACTTTTAAAGTGAATTTTTACTGAAATCCACCTAGTAAATTTACTAAATAATTATATGCTTTTTAAAGCTCAGCTTTATTCGAGTAATTTTTGTTTGACGTATCTATTAAAATGAAGTGGTGGGGGGTGATTCAGTGATTTTTTTTAAATAAACAGCTGTAACTCCTAAATGACTGCACTGATTTTAATACACTTAGCCTCGTTGGAAAGAGATAAAATCATCCCTAAATAGGTTAGTGAAAACCGCATCTCGGTATTTTATTCATACCCTAAAATATCGAAGAAAGAAAATTTAGTTATTATAAAATTTGAAAAAGTCGATATTACACCGGTATTTATTCTTATTTATTTGTCTTTTTCCAGATTCAATGAAAAATTTCATCATTTTATAATTTTTAAATAATAAAAGTTTTCATAATTTCAAAAATTAAAAAAAACACGTTGGGGCATAATAACCAACGCATAGAATATACAAATGCGGAATAGGCAGAATATTAGTAGTAGGAGAAAAAATAAATACCTAAAATCAAAATGTAAACAAATATTAAAATTTGACAGACAGTGTAATTTATGTTTGTTGCACAAGTAAGTCCTTAAAACTACCTATAATGTCTTTTACAAATGATGAAGCTGTTGATACGATTGCGGTATATTTTGAATGTCTTCAAAATGCGACATTGGCTAAGAGAGTATACTCAGTTCAATATCCAGATCGGCGTCTACGCGATGCGAAAATTTTTCCGCGTTTAGTGCATAATTTGCTGCGTAATACTGGAAGCTTTCGACCAAAGTTGCAAAGACACTCGGCTAGAAGAATGGAAGACAATATTGTTAATGTCTTAGCATACGTGTCATTGAATCCCCACGTTAGTACGAGAGAAACTTTAAAGGATCACAGGTAAGTTCTTATGTCACTGAAAATACTACTTTACATGTTTCACAATGAGTTTGTAATTTCAAATTTATAGAATGCACCCGCATCATATGGTTTTACATCAAGCCTTACATGACGAAGACTTTGACCGACGGATAGATTATTGTCATTGTATGTTGGGCATGATCAGGGAAAATAGAGGATTTTTATCCGAAATTCTTTGGACGTATGAGGCCAATTTTAAAAGTGATGGAAACGTTAATTTGCATAATATGCATTATTGATCTGACACCAATCCTTGCTGGTTGCACGAGGTCCAACATCAAGGTCGTTGCAGTGTTAATGTGTGGTGTGGCATTCTGGACGGAACTATTATAGGGCCATACTTCTTTTATGAACCACTAAATGGTGCCGTGTTTCTTGATTTTCTGGTAAACCAATTGCCTATTTTATTAGAAGATGTGCCCTTGCAATTACGGCAATGTTTTTACAACTAAATGGTTGCCCAGCATATTTTTCAATAAATGTGCGAGAACACTGAAATTTAATATATCACCAGAGGTGGATTCGACAAGGAAGTCTATTTCGTTGGCCACTCCAATCCTCAGACTTAACATGTTTGGATTTTTATCTATGGGGTCGGTTAAAAGATATTGTTTACGAAACTCCACAAACGAGAGGCCATTCGTAGCTTGTCAAGAGCTTCAACTTCTGAAGCTGCTGTAATGTCCACACATGAGCGGCTCCAACAATGTATCGAGGTCGGTGGGAGACAATTCGTCCATTTAAGTAGGCATTAAGTAGGTACTCGATGCCTACTTAATGTCTACTTAAGTAGGCATTATTACACAATCGGTCCTTTTTAGAGCCATAAATAAAATTAATAAAAAGAATTCCGCAAATTTGGAATAATACCTTTCAAAAATAAATATTATCATATTTAATTAATTATTTAATTAATCACATTTAATTTTTAAAATTATGAAAACTTTTATTATTTAAAAATCATAAAATAATGAAATGTTTCATTGAATCTTGAAAAAAGACAAATAAATACCGGTATAATATCGACTTTGTCAAATTTTATAATTAAATTTTCTTTCTTCGATATTTTAGGTATCGAGATGCGGTTTGCACCAACCTATTTAGGCATGATTTCATCTCATTTTTATGAAAAAAAGTCATATTGTATTTAATTTTTTAGAGAATTTTGCAATTTTCTGATGTATCAAAAAAACGCGCTCTAGCGGCAACACTAAAAATTAGACATATTACAGGTAAGATAGATTTAATGGAGCAATAAATACTTTTTCCAACGAGACTAAGTTTATTAATAGTAGATTAGATAACAAGGGATTGAAGTGATTCATTTAATCCCGCGAATAGAGTTTGTTGGTCGAGGGCTTTAGCCCGAGACCAACAACTATGCAAGGGATTAAGGAACTTCAATCCCGTGGTATCTACACTATTTTTTGCACTTCGTGGAGTAATAATAGAGATAATTATATTATTTTCTGAAAATTAAAATATTACATCTATGATAAATTTAAATTATTAGAAAAGTCACTTTGACACAGAAGCTACACTATTCAAGGCTAATGAAATTTATGAATTATTTTTAAAATCCAAGATGTTTCAATGCCATAACAAGATTAAATTATTTTTTAATCCCTAGAGATTAAAGGAACACTTCAGTCCCCGAAATGGGGGAACCAAGTAGTACTTTTAATCCACGAAGTGCAAAAAGTCAGTTCAGTCGTTTAGGAGTTACAGCTGTTTATTTAAAAAATGACTGAATCAACCCCCACCGCTTTATTTTAATAGATAGGTCAAAAAAAAGTTACTCAAATAAAAGCTGAGCTTTAAAAAGCATATAATTTTTTGGTACATTTACTAGGTGGATTTCTGTAAAAAAATCACTTTAAAAGTTTAGGATAGCGGTCACAACCCCTGACGGTCATCTTGCAAATTTGAAAATATTTTCCACGGTCTTTTTTTGCCACCTTACTCATAAATTTTTTTACCGCAACTCTCTACGACGAATAGTTTCCGAGAAACAGCACTTTGTATTCTTATCTGGCCACCCGATACATCATTATTACAATCAGTGTGTTATCAGTGTGTATCGGTTTTCTGTAAAAGATAGTGAATTATTATTTTTAGATATTAATATGTCAAGAAATGGTAAACTTCCATTAGTTTCTTTTTCCATGGTAAACTGAAGACTAGGATGTATACCATTTATAAAAACCAAAAACTCATGCAGTGCCTCTTCTCCATGTCTCCAAATAACAAATGTGTCATCTACATATCTATACTAAACTGAAGGTTTTTTAGGTGTATTTTGTAACGCTAATGTTTTAAATTTTTCCATGTAAAAATTAGCTATAACAGGACTAAGGGGACTACCCATTGCTACACCATCAATCTGTTTATAAAATTTACTATTTCACTGAAAATATGTTGTAGTAAGACAGTGCTGAAAAAAAATGGTTATATCCTTTGGAAAAAGATGATCAATGTATTCAATACTTTCTTTTAGAGGTAATTTTGTAAAAAGTGAAACAACATCAAAACTGACCATTATATCACCCTCTTCAATTTTGAAACTAGGTATTTTTCAACAAAGTCGGTAGAATGTTTAATGTAGTGGGGTGTTTTTCCTATATGAGGTTGTAATAAAAATTTAAGAGTTTTGCAAGACTATATGTAGGAGAACCAATTGCACTAACAATATGCCTTAAACGAATATTAGGTTTATGGATGTTTGATAAACCATATAGTTTTGGTGAAATAGCTTCAGAGTTAGTTAGTTTCTTTTTTATTTCTTCAGGAATAGATGATAATTTAATCCGTTCTTTAGTTTTTAAAAGAAACTTTTTTGTTGGATCTTTTGGTTTTCACGATAAGTCTCTGGTTCCAACAATTGCTCTATTTTAACGTTATACTCGTTCATATTTAATATAACAGTTGCATTACCTTTATCTAATTTTAATATTATTATATTTTCATTGCGTTTAAGATCACGTCGTTGACGAAAGGATAAGTTGCTCTTTGGAGGTTTTCTTTACGTAATATGTTAACGGGGTTATATGTAACTTCATTGGCAGCATCAAAAGGTAATGAATTAATGTAGTTTTCAATATTGGAAATTATATCTTCAAAAATATCTTGGTATTATCGCAAAATTCCCTCCTTTAGAAAGCGCTTCAATAGCGTAACCTGTCACAACATTATCAGAAAGGTTTATAACTGTTTTTTTTATAATCAATAGATGGTCTATTATTTTGTTGTTTGTATAATTAATGAAATTTTTCTTTTTGACATTGAAATGAGATGTCAAAATTTATTTCCATAGATTTAAACGTTATAGAATCAATTTTATTCGAATCTTTTCTATTCAATATAGATGAAATTTCTAAATGTAAATATAAAAGATTTCTATCAGTGTTATCTAATAACTTCCTAGTAATACGTATTTGATTACGAAGAAGAGCATTGTCAGTTTTTCTGTAAATATTATTATTCTCCGTTAACGAACAGATTCAGTAAGTGCTCCTCCCACGAGTTAGCGCCAAATTTAAATGGCACATTTCTATTGGTTAACCGGGTTCACACAAGCACGAAAAATGTTGTGTTATATTAACCTATAAATGTCAAAGTAATTTGTAATTTAGCATTTGTATTTTCATTCTTTATTTTGGTTAAAGCTTTTGCTCTAGTACTTTTCATTCTCAAAAACAGTATTTTTCAATACTAGCTACAATTTTGTAGCCTATTAGCAAATAATTACATTTATTACGGATCAACGAAATCTTTCGCCCCTGAAAAAACGCCCGGCCAGGCATTTTTCCGTTGATGAAAAGGTGCGAATCTTAAACATTTTTAAAGTTTGTGTTGAAGAAAACTCGAACAACAAGACTGACAATGTTGCATTTACAGCAAAAGCAGCAGGTAACATAATAACTTTATAAAAACATATTTTATTCATTATTTTATCATTTTAGGTATTACAGATAAAAGTGTGTACAACATTCTACGTGAGTACAAGCAAACACATGTATTACATCCTCCGACTGTGTACCACCGACAACGAGCAATTTTGGGTTAATTTGGCCATACAGTAAGCCAAGTATGGAAAGATACAACTATCTTGACTCCTAGGCAAGCGTTTGTTAATGGATTAACAACGTGGTTACGGGATCGATCGGAAAAAGGAAAACGCCTTATCGTTTTCCACATTGGTTCCGAGGACGGTTTTGTTGATGATGAAGAAATGACAGCTGCTGTTTTTGAAGAATGGTTTCACAACGTTCTTGGACGTTTAGACAAAAACGCTGTTATAGTGTTGATAACGCTTCTTAACATAGCAGAAAGATCGACAAAAGTCCAGGCATGGCTAACCAGCAAATCCATTGGTTACGAACCAGATATGATCAAAGACGAACTTCCCGACCTTGTCAGAAAAGCTGCTATTGCTCCTAAATTAGTTGTCGATGAGATAGCAAAAACACAGAATCATACTATATTGCGTTTACCTCCATATCATTGCGAATTAAACCCAATCGAACTGATATGGGCACAAATCAAGGGTGAAGTTGCGAGGAACAATAAAACATTTAAAATCGAAGATGTGTACCAATTATTTTGCACCGCTGTTGCAAACGTAACGTCAGATAATTGTAAAAATGCCATTAGACATGTGCAAAGTGTGGAAGAAAATATGTGGCAATTGGATGTCACTATAGAAGTTCAAGTGGAGCCGTTGATCATCCAGTTAGGCGATGACTGTTCTTTATCAGACTCCGAACAAGACTGACCTGTTGTGCTTTATTTACAGACTTAGTAAAAAATACAAATGCAGCTACAGGAAGAATTGTGAATTGAGGCACTACTTATGATAAAGTTTTTGTGGCAATTAGTAAAGAATAAAGGGGTTTTTCTCAACTGTAACATAATTGCATTTTGCAATTTGTTTAGATAAACAAACACTTGTGACATCAACAAGGAGTTGACTTGTAAATTCCTATAAAAATAAAATGTAAGCTTAAAGTTCTATTCATTTATTATTTACCTGCCCGACTTATGGCCTTTTACAAACAAGTAAATTAATTTTATTTTTCGATTTCCAAAATACGTGCCCTGAGAATTTGACTTGACTTCATATGAGATTTGACAGATTGGTAAACATTAACGAGTTATGTACAGCATGTCAACATCCCCATAGACTAAAGATGCTTGTTTTCAAACCATATTAAAACCGATTCATTGTGTGATTTTAAAATATTTATATTTCTAAATATGTTTATTATTTGATTACTGTTAAAACTACATAATTATACATTTTAGGAACTACAATAATTCATATGCATACATTCAAGAACCCTTGAATGTAATTCAACCACTGCATTACTCAGAAAGTAATTTTTTGATGGTTGTAAACAAGGCATTTACTGAATCTGTTCGTTAAACGGAGTATAGCTTGTTTGTTATAAAATTTCTTTTAATATAGATAAACTTTGGGATAATTTTTTGGTCTCGGCATCGTAATAAAAAGTGAGTGGCCATAATAATTGTGCTTTACGTTTCTTTAATTGTCTGATAGAACGATAAGTTTCCTCCCCGTAAAGGACAGAAATATGAAAATGTAAACTTTCACCATTATCACACATAAAATGCTTATCTTTTTTGGGTTTTTTTAATGTTGTATTTTAAATTATACAATCTAAACGTTCCGATAACACTTACAGTTATTTTAATCAGTAGTAACATCTATTAAAATTGTTAAAGATGTTGAAAACAATTTTGTCAATGTTGAAAAATTAAAACATAAACATCAGCCTGCTATTAATATAACAGTTTGAGAAACAACTATAATGCCTCTCCTTTGAAGTCGGAGTGTTATTATATATACAACCGCCCTTCTTTGGGTGTAACCCAGCGCAGTTTTATTTTGCCTCGGCTAAGCTCAGTCGTGTTTATATATTTCTTACTAAACGGGATGTGGATTCGTACTATTTAGTGGGCTGAACACTGTCACTTTAAATAATTATTCTAAAGCGGTTTAAGACATATATTATTTTATAATGTTACAATAATATTAATAACAAACTCAAACTAAATATAATGGATATCAGTGGGGCTCCTTCTTCTCTCGCCTGGTTATTGGGTGCGAAGTCGTTTCTGTGAACAAATATATATATATATATATATATATATATATATATATATATATATATATATATATAATATCTTAATCTATTCCCTATCTAGTTTTTCCACTCGCGTTTGATATGGAATGTATTCTTAATATTTAAATTACGGCCCTGTCTTACAGAAGCGTATACGGTAGCCTTAGCAGATATGGGTCGGAAGTCCCACCGCGATGAACTTGAGTTGTTTCTAGGTCACGGGGAAAATCAATACTTATCCCCGCTTATGCGCACTGTATGTTTAAACTCTTCAGTCTCTCTGGAGCGCTGAAGCTTGTATGTCGTACTCCAATGAAGAAATACACGCGGAAGATTCGCGTAAAATAAAGGAGATCTCTGGACTATAATTATGTTTAGAACCGGTTTGAGAACGCGTTTTGTTCTCAAAAAGCGTTTAGACTATTTAAACAACTGGTTTAAGTCCTAATGGCGCAACTAAATTCAATTATAGACAAATTATAAAGTAAAAGAAATACTTGCTATGGAAAATGCTACACTAAAGTGAATTTACTTTTATTAAGATAAATATCGTAATATACACGCGGTCGTATTTTTATTATTTACTACAGGTTAATATTCGATAATTTACGGATTATCTAATGTTTTAATTTCCGGCGTATATTCTTAAAACAAATTTATGCAACAGGTTTCTTGTGTACTCTTCTGCGATCAAAGACACTGTGTGTTTTTATTGTGTTTGTCTGTAGATAGTGTATGTATTTGTAGTAAGCGGGGGCCTTAGCTCCAACAGTAGACTGTAGGCAGCTGCCTGTCTAACCTGTTTGACTAAGAAAAGGTCGTAGGTCTTTACAGCCCTGTATCAAACCTTCACCCTCAGGTGTTTGCGAGTGACGTCGGGATCTACCCTGCGTTACACTCTTTGTTAGTGTAATGAATCGGCGACGCGGGGTTTCCCCTTCGTTACGCCCTTTCTGTATGTGGTTGTGTAATGTTAACGTTATAACTCCTGGAGACTAAGCCCGTCGTTATTTACGTTCTGTAGTGATTTGTTGTAAATTGTTAGATTATATGACTACAACTTACGTGTCTTTTAATGGCAGTTCGATAACAAACTTTAGGTCGCCCGGCGCGAGGTGGTGCGCGTGGTCACACGATCACGATGGACTCCGCGGTGGCGATCGAGCAGGTATTTCACGTACGGTACGGATGAATTCAATATTTTCTCTATCTTCTGGTCTGGTCTCGGGCTCGTCTTCTTCTGGTCTGGGGGTTATTCTCGTCTTCTTCTGGTCTCCATTCTGCAGCGCGTCGCGGGTTTGTAATGGTGCATCTGTGGGCGGCTTCGTGGCTACCGTGCGGGGTATACCGTTATTGGATTGGTTTAAATTGCTCTGACGTGCAAAAACTTATTGGTTTTTAGAAATACACGTCAGCGGTGATTAATGAATTATTTGTAAACTGTCTTAAAGATGACAAATCAGAACACCCTCTAACGTCGTAGGCTAACAATGAAAAATGTCATCCAAAAAAGACATTTAACAAAATTTATGATGTAAGTGTAAAGTTGTGAAAAATTTCAATTTGAAAATGATAGAAACATTCACAAATATAAACATGACATCTATTAAAATAATCCAGTTAAATCTAACAAAAAGATATCTTTATCAATAATTGGAAGTGTTATTAACAATGAAAAGCATAATGCTGAACGTTTTTTGTATTTATTGTATTTTTAATTTTAATCTTAATTTCAACTACTTATGTTAAATTATAGTGGCGTGGTAATTTAACATATAATTGGTAAAGCATTTGCTTCAAGGTCTAGGAAAAAACACAGCAAAAAACCTAGACATACCAAAAGTCAAAATTAAAATCAAAATCAAGACGTATCATTATGAGACGTATCATTATGCCTTTTTTTAATTATAAGATGCCAAAACCTATTCAAACAGAGATTTTCTTCTTGTCTTAAAATTATTAGGGTGTTTATATATCTCAATAGCTTCACGTTGTAAACGAACATAATAATGAGTTTGTCTTGACAATATTTCCATATTGTCAAATTGAATGTCATGATTTAAATTATTTAAGGCATGGTCAGCCACGGCAGACTTCTCTGGTTGACCTAATCTACAAAATCTTTTATGTTTTTTACGTCTTGTGGTTCCAATGTATACTTTTCCACATGAAGAAAATAACTTATAATCTCCGGAAGATGATAATGGGTTTGAAACATCTTTAGTGATCTTAAATGTTCTTTAATTTTTCTTGTAGGTTTAAAAACAGTCCTTATGCCATATTTAATTATTTAAATTGTCACAGAACTATAATTTAACATAAGTAGTTGAAATTATGATTAAAATTAAAAATTACAAAAAACGTTTTGCATTATGCTTTTCATTGTTAATAACACTTGCAATTACTGATAAAGATATCGTTTTGTTAGATTTAACTGGATTATTTTATTTGATGTCATGTTTATATTTGTGAATGCTTCTATCATTTTGAAATTGAAGTTTTTCACAACTTTACACTTACATCATAACTTGATTAAATTTTGTACAAATGTGTTTTTTGGATGACATTTTTCATCGTTAGCCTTCGCCATTAGCGGGTGTTCTGATTTGTCGTCTTTAAGACAGTTTAACAATATTTAATTTTAATGACCTGGTGATTCTTTACTAAAATTTAATTCTTTAGTAGGCTTTATACGTTTCTCAAACTGTTATATTAATAGCAGGCTGATGTTTATGTTTTAATTTTTCAACTTTGACAAAATTGCTTACATATTTAACAATTTTAATAGATATTACTACTGACGAAGATAACTCTAAGTGTTATCGAAACGTTTAGATTGTATAATTTAAAATACACCATTAAAAAACCCAAAAAAGAGAAGTATTTTATTAAAACTCAACAAAAATCACAATTTCGTAAATATTGCCGAAAATACTAAATTTATTATGAACGCAGACAGGCCGATATTGTGAATTTAAAAATGCAATTTTTAAATCGGTTTTACACGATATTAAACCTCAGTCGATTTGAGATGATTAGTTGGGTTTTATTGTTAGCGGAAGTAACAATTTTTTGCCCCTATCTTCATAATTTGATATTACATAAGCATAGCCGAACGTTAAGTAATTAATTACTTATTGTCTTACTAATTAGTAAGAAACCGCACGATCTCAAAGGTCCAAAATATTCACTTAATCACATCATCCTTGTAATAGTCATAATGTAGAGTGGATGTAGGAGACAACAATTTTATTATTAGGTAACATTTGTAAAACGTTCCGGAAACCTCACGCCTTGACGGTGCTACAACTACATTGATTTTTTTCATGACGTTCTAATTGTGCGTGTATTATAAAAATGTACATTTGACGGTTTCTTGCAGAAAAACTGTAAATTCGTCACTTTCGCATTATACGATAAGGAAAGGTCGAAAAGGTGATCTGATTTGAATAATTTAGAATTAGATATGGCATGATGGTGTGTCGTCAATAGATGTAAATTTTATGAAAATCTATTAATCGATCACTTGAGTTAATTAATAATACTCGTTATTTCCCAGTTTGCCCTTGAATTAAAATAAACTCTTTTAAGGTATCTTTACAAAATCAATATATTATATGGCGTATTAGATAATCCAGTGGCGTTACTTAACTATATAAAATTCATATAGGTAACCAGAAATCAAATTTCTGCGCAAAAGTGTTATTGAGAGGGCAAAACATTTCCAATTACCTCTCTGTGACCTTTCATAAATTATATTTTCACAATGTCATTCATATCATTACAATTACAGCAAAATCGTTATCAATCGCTGATACATACTCTGATGCTGATATATAGTAATTACATTTGCTGCTCGACTCTCTTTTCGTTAAGAATCATTAAACGTAAGTCTTACATTTTTTCATCTAAAATTTTCACAACTCAAATTAGACATCCGGTGAATTAAATCACATAATGGAATCGAACTTACGTCTTTAATCGTTTAATTTTGGTGACCTATTGTGTGCCTTCAACAATTGACAGACGTTTATTGTTACTCTTTTAACTCTGCCTACTCGTGATAAATAATTTAATTAATTTTTTTTTACAGTATTTCACATAAGAAACAATGCCAGCAAGAGCAACAGACGCACACGTAAACGGACCAAATTCAATTATAGATGATGTTGTTGTATCTGGTATATCTGGACGTTTTCCCGAATGCGATAATATCGAGGAATTAAAGGAAAAATTATTTGAAGGGATTGATTTAGTAACAGATAACGAAAGAAGATGGCCATCAAAACTTCACGGACTTCCCACACGTACCGGAAAGTTAAAAAATCTAGGTCATTTTGATGCTACATTTTTTGGGGTACACGCAAAACAAGCGCACGTTATGGACCCTCAATTACGTATATTACTAGAAGTTACGTACGAATCGCTTATAGATGCCGGATTTAATCCTTCAGAACTTAGGGGATCGCGTACAGGTGTATTCATAGGAGTATCTGAAAGTGAATCCGGTATTTATTGGAAAGAGGATCCCGATAAGGTTAACGGATATGGTTTAACTGGAAGCTGTAGGGCCATGTTCGCAAATAGACTTTCGTACACTTTCGACTTCACGGGACCAAGTTACGCCATCGATACAGCTTGTTCAAGTAGTTTAGTTGCGATGCAAAGAGGAGTCGCTGCGATTAAATCAGGTGAATGTGATGCAGCTATTGTTGGTGGTTGTAACATATGCATACAACCAACAACATCTTTACAATTCCACCGATTAAATATGTTAAGTGAGCAAGGTATGTGCAAGGCATTCGACAGTACAGGTAACGGATATGTACGCTCAGAAGCCGTTTCAATTATGTTCCTGCAAAAAGCTAGTAACGCGCGCAGAGTATACGCGACAGTTCTATGTGCTAAAGTAAACACAGATGGTTTTAAAGAACAAGGAATCACATTTCCTTCGGGAGCTATGCAAAATCAGCTAATCAGAGAAGTTTATAATGAAGTTGGAATTAGTCCAGTAGACGTAGTGTACGTTGAAGCCCACGGAACCGGAACAAAAGTAGGTGATCCTCAAGAGTTAAACTCAATCGCCGACGTATTTTGTGAAAATCGTAAAGAACCATTACTAATTGGATCGGTAAAGAGCAATATGGGACATTCGGAACCTGCTTCTGGAATGTGTTCAATGGCAAAATTAGTCATAGCAATGGAAACCGGAATAATTCCTCAGAATATTCACTACAAATCTCCAAACACAGATATTCCCGCCCTATTGGATGGAAGATTTAAAGTAAGTCGATAATTATTACAAAACTAAACTAACATTCCTCTTCCAGGTTGTAGCTAAAAACGAACCGTGGAATGGAGGCTTAATAGGTGTTAACTCCTTCGGTTTTGGTGGCGCTAATGCTCACATTTTACTCCGTTCCAATCCAAAACCAAAGACCACGTGGCCGGCAGAAGATCTTCCCCGCTTAGCTGTTGTATCTGGCCGTACACAGGAAGCCGTTAACAAATTACTCGATAAAGTCGAAGAACATAGAGAAGATGAAGAATTTCTAGCGCTTCTTAACGATATACACTCACAAAATATAGCAGGACACAATCACCGTGCATATACCGTTTCAGGCAAATCTCCCATACGCGAAATTTCCGATTCCGCCGTCGACAAGCGGCCTATTTGGTTTGTATTCAGCGGAATGGGTTCACAATGGTCTGGAATGGCAAAACAACTAATGCAATTAGAAGTATTCCGAAATTCGATTAAAAAAAGCGCCGAAACTGTAAAACCTCACGGTTTAAATTTAGAAGAAATTATAATTAACGGAAATGAAAACACTTTCGAGAATGTTCTCAATTCTTTCGTTTCAATCGCTGCCGTTCAAATTGCTTTAACTGATGTTTTAACTAAATTAGGTATAGAACCTAATGGCATCTTAGGTCATTCAGTAGGTGAAGTCGTGTGCGCCTACGCTGATGGAACACTAACATCCGAACAATCCATTATGGCGGCGTATTCGAGAGGACGCGCTATTCTTGAATCCAAATTACCACTAGGTGCCATGGCCGCGGTAGGTCTACCATGGGACGAGTGCAAACAACGATGCCCACCCGAAATTTTCCCAGCGTGTCACAACAGTAAAGATAGCGTAACAATATCAGGTCCACCAAAAGATATCGATGAATTTGTATCGCAATTAAAATCTGAAGGAATATTTGCTAAAGCCGTTAAAAGTTCTGGTCATGCTTTTCACAGTAAATACATAGCAGAAGCTGGTCCGAAACTACGTAAAGCTCTAGACGAAATTATCCCAAATCCAAAACCTCGCACATCAAGATGGATTTCTTCTTCAATTCCCGAATCGGCTTGGAACACACCTATTGCGCAACTAAGCTCGGCAGCGTACCACGTTAACAACTTACTCTCACCTGTACTCTTCTACGAAGCAATCCAACACATTCCAGATAATGCGATTGTAATTGAAATCGCACCTCACGGACTTCTTCAAGCAATCCTAAAACGTGCTTTAGCTCCAAATTGTACAAATATAAGCCTTGTGAAACGAGACGCAGCTGATAATATTAATTTCCTATTATCGAGTATCGGAAAGTAAGTTTACTCATTCTATT
This sequence comes from Vesta saturnalis, assembly GCA_036346205.1. Lineage (NCBI taxonomy): Eukaryota > Metazoa > Arthropoda > Insecta > Coleoptera > Lampyridae > Vesta > Vesta saturnalis. The sequence continues at coordinate 1,361,992 of JARFJB010000400.1, forward strand.
TTCTCAAACATCCCTTTAACTGTAATTTTCAGAATTTATAATGCAGGTGGTCAACCAAAAATTGCGAATTTATATCACCAAGTGCAATATCCAGTAGGAAGGGGTACACCTATGATCAACTCCATGATTGAATGGGATCACTCAACCGAATGGTCCGTCGCCGATTTTTCCGGAAAAGGAGCCAGATCTGGAGAACTTGTGGTTAATGTCGATATCAGTAACGAATCGTACACATTTTTGTCTGGACACGCAATCGATGGTAGAGTCTTGTTCCCGGCAACTGGATATTTGGTAAATAAATAAATCACAAATATTCGACTATGTACTAATCGTAATTGTAGACTTTAGTATGGAAGACTTTGGCCAAATTACGAAGTGAAGACTTTGAACAAATGCCCGTTATTATTGAAGATGTGCAGTTTCACCGAGCCACAATTATGCCTAAAGATGGCACTGTTAAATTTTTAATTAATATTTTTGAAGGATCCGGCGAATTTGAAATCTGCGAAGGTGGTTCTGTTGCTGTATCGGGAAAAATTTCGGTACCTGAAGATATTACAAAAGAATTTGTTGAGCTGTTACCACCCTTAGCTAAGTCAGAAAAGGATCTTATACCACTTACACATGCTGATATCTATAAAGAACTTAGGCTTCGTGGCTACGATTATGAAGGCATATTTAAAGGACTTATGGCTTCCGATAATCATGGAAATATTGGAAAACTGAAGTGGGAGAATAATTGGATTAGCTTCATTGATACGATGCTTCAATTTTCTATTTTGGGTCAGAACACCAAAGAATTGTATTTACCTACACGATTACAGCGTGCTGTTATTAATCCCAAGTTACACATGGAACTCTTTGAAAAACAATGCGAAAGTGATAGTTGTAAGTATTACACAATGGTTATTTAGAAGCTAGATGACCTGGGGCGATCCTTTCGTGTACTTGCCAAGTTATCTCATTACAAAAGAAAGAACAACGTCAGTCTAAACATATCAATTTTAACAGTTTTGCATGTTTTTGTATAAAGTTATGACATTTCCTCTAGACTAGTGACGAATTTCATCCGAGTTTAAATAACTTTATCTAATATCATTTTAATGATCCGGCTCGAATGACCAAATACTAAGTGAAAGTAGTGATATTATGAACCATATATATATATATATATATATATATATATATATATATATATTAAGATTTTTGTAAAAGTCGGAGAACGCAGTGGTACATTTTATTCGAAAAAAGGGGGTTTGGAATTTATCTCAACAATTCTTATAATCAAAATGTTAGAAACATGTTTTATGTCAAATAAGTTTTTTCGACAGTTTCTAGCATTTCAATGATCCGGATCGAAGGACCAAGTGCTAAGTTAAAGCTTCAAATATTCAGTGACAACTAGATTTTCGTATAAGTTAGTAAACGTGATGGTGCACTTGAAAAAAAAATTGATTTTTGAAATTTTCTCGAAAACAGTTTAAAAACATTATGTCCTATAAGCTTTTTCATCAGAAAAAAAACTACGAGGTTCTAATATCATCTTAATGATCCGGTTCGAAATACCAAACGTTAGGAGAAGCTATATATTCTTAACACAATTACTTCGTTAAAGCTTCCAGTATTTAGTGACGTAACTAAAAAAATTTCCTAAAAGTTAACCAAAATAGTAATAACAATGTTTATAGTTAAAATTCCAATAAGTTTTTTCGTCAGCTGAAAAGTTTTCAAGATTCTAATTTTATATGATTTTAATAATCCATCTCGAAAGACCATGCTGAGAAAAAGTCGTGTATACAACGGCGCCCCTATTTTTTACTTATACTGTATAATCATTTACTTTATTTCAGGTATGACTGTGAATATCTATCGCGAAATTGGAATCATCAAATCAGGTGGTATTGAATTACGAGGTATGAAAGCAAGTCTAGCACCCCGTCGTCAACAAGCACAAGCCGCGCCAAAATTGGAAAAGTATGAATTTACTCCTTATGATAATACTATTCAGACGGATAATATAAACAAAAGTCTACAACAAGCTCTTTCGATCATAACTCACACAGTCTTAGAAAACAGTGGCGCCCTTAAACTAAAAGTCGCCGAAATAGCACAAGATCGATCAATTGAAAATATTTTAGCAACACATATCAAGAACATTGTCGAATCAGAACCTATGTTATCAATAGACTACAATGTAATTACACCTAACCCAATTGATACAACTGAATTTGAAGCCAACGAGATTAAAGTCATTCAAAAAGATGCATCAGCAGGACAATTTGATCAAAATATTCATCTAGTTGTTCTATTCGATGTTTTATTACACAAAAAATTAAACATAATTAAAAATTCAATCGATGCGTTAAAACCTGGAGGTTTTATTTTGACTGAGGAAGCTAAAGGTCCGATTGATGTAAAAACTATAAACTCGCTTAATTTAGAAATCGTGTCTACTCAAACCACAGGTACCAAAATCTACATTTTAATGCGTACACCAATCACTGTAGCAAAAGACGCAGTTATAATTAAAATTACCGAAACTAATTTCTCGTGGGTGGAACCACTTAAAGATGCACTTAATAAAAGTGAAACTGATGGGACTAAAATATATTTGGTAAATCAGGGAGAGGACCAGAACGGGCTAGTGGGAATGGTCAACTGCATAAAGCAAGAACCGGGTGGTGTCAATGTCCGAGCTTATTTCATACAAGATAAAAAATCCGAGGTCTTTTCATTATCATCTGCTTTCTATAAAAAACAATTGCAAAAGGATTTAATTCATAATGTGCTAAATAACCGTGTTTGGGGATCTTACCGCCATCTGTTATTAGATCATAACAACGACTCTGCGAACTTACAAGTTGAACACGCTTACATCAACACCTTAACCAGAGGTGACTTAGCTAGTCTAAAATGGATCGAAGGACCACTTTCCTACTATAAGTAAGTATTTCAAAAGTTATCACAGATCTATACTAAAGGAATATGATTTAGACCGGAGGGTAAGGCAGAACTTTGTTCAGTTTACTACGCTCCCCTTAATTTCCGGGATATTATGTTGGCAACTGGAAAATTGCCTCCTGACGCATTACCAGGTGATTTAGCCGGGCAGGAATGTATTATGGGGTTAGAATTTTCTGGTAGAGATAGTAAAGGTAGAAGAGTGATGGGCATGGTTGATGCTCGCAGTTTAGCCACAACTTGTATCGCCGACTCAGATTTCTTATGGGAGATTCCTGGTAAATGGAGCCTCGAGGAAGCAGCCACAATTCCTGTTGTGTATGGAACAGTAAGTTAAATTGCCATTCGTACATTTCATTAATCAGTAAAAACCACGCTTCTTCTCCATCCATTATTATACGCGCACGCCCCGTTATAAATATAATCATAAAATTTACTATCAAACAGAATCAAATTTCAAACATGAGTTGCGTATTTCCTTCTTAATCACAAAATTTTTAATCTATTCTATTTTCAATAAACAAAATAAAAACGTTCATATTTCTGTTAAAAGATTACCTTAAAACTGAAATAATTAATAATGACTTCAATATAAATTCAAATGTCGATACAATACTTTTTATATGTTACTAATACACGAAAAGAAATTTTCGAAAACTAATAACTATCATGGGAATCGATCATTCATTCAGTAAAAGTAAGTAGTACGTAAAATAATTGTTAATCGAATAGAGATAAAAATCTTTGAAACTGAATTTTAATGCAAATATGTAACCTAGATTTTTTTTACTTAAACTTAATGATAATTCAGTATTTCATAATGTTCTATACAGCGCAAACTGCTAGTATAGTATTTTATTTATCTTAATGTCTGACATGCTGTTATTCAAATTCTTATGATACAACAATGTGTTCATTTATTTTTATAAACAAACTTGTTAATGTCAATGTAAACATTTTCTATGCATATAACGCATTCGCACATCCATATTTAGCGTAATAGGGAATATTCATTAAATAATTTTGTAAACAAAAACTCACTAAACCAGTCTGAATAATTAACTACAACGGTCCAGTACGCTTGAATCAATTTCAATGTCACGTAGGAAATCTAAATCTAATCAAAGATACAAAGCATTTAATTCCATAAATTCTACATATCATTTTAAAACTAACATAATTGTTTTATACATTTTGAACGTTTCAGTAGAAAATCTTGGAAAGAACTCATTAAGACAATTATTTAATAAGGGCTTATTAACAATTTAAACTTAATTCTTAATTAAAATTCCAAAAGTTTGCTGTGATTGAGTAGCTAGCACTAACGAAAATTTACGGTATTACCATATAACGTTAATAAAGCGTGTAGCCTTCAACATATCATCAAATTATCCATTCATGTGGGGCTTTAAGGGTAGTGGTGCATGGTATTCAATCCTTCATGAATAATTAGACGAAGTAAATATCATATTCTACACTTTCAGAGTTACTACGCATTAATCGTCCGAGGACAACTACAACCAGGGGAATCCGTACTTATCCACGCAGGTGCTGGAGGTGTCGGTCAAGCATCCATATCAATCGCCCTTCATTTGGGTTGCACAGTATTTACTACTGTCGGTAGTCAAGTAAAACGCGATTTCCTCAAAAAAGCTTTCCCTACATTGGATGACGATCATATTGGAAATTCACGTGATACTAGCTTTGAACAATTGATTATGACACAAACCAAAGGACGTGGTGTTGACGTAGTCTTAAACTCACTTGCAGCTAGTCAGCTTCAAGCATCAGTGCGTTGTTTAGCAATGGGTGGTCGCTTTTTGGAAATAGGAAAAGTTGATTTATCAAATAATTCTCCTTTAGGAATGAATATGTTCCTAAAGAACACGTCTTTTCATGGAATATTGCTTGACGCTATTTTGGGAACAGAAAATCACGATAAGCCCCAAATAATTAAACTTATTAACGAAGGTATTGTTAATGGAGCGGTAAAACCTCTTCCTTGCGTTGTTTTTAATGAAAATCAAGTTGAACAAGCCTTTCGATTTATGGCATCTGGAAAACATATCGGCAAAGTGTTATTAAAAATAAGAGACGAAGAGAGCCGTAAGACTTTAATTCCAAATACGAAAACCGTGACTGCAATCGCGCGCACTTATATGGATCCGGATAAAACCTACATCTTAGTCGGTGGTTTAGGCGGTTTTGGAATGGAACTAGCAAATTGGTTAATATTCAGAGGCGCTACAAAAATTGTTCTTACATCTCGTAGTGGTATTAAAACGGGCTACCAATCTTTGTGTATTAGAAGATGGCGCTCAAAGGGTGTCCAGGTCTTAATTTCCACCACTGATGCTGCAACTGAAAAAGGTGCGAATAAACTGTTGAAAGAAGCAAACAGGCTTGGTCCAGTTGGCGGTATCTTTAATTTAGCTGCAGTTCTTCGTGATGCTATGATGCAAAATCAGTCAGCAGGCAATTTTAAATCAGTTACGCTACCGAAAATAGACGGTACAAAACATTTAGACACTGCTTCACGCACTTTAGCCCCCCATTTGGATCATTTTGTTGTGTTTTCATCCGTATCTTGTGGCCGTGGGAATGCTGGTCAAGCCAATTACGGATTGGCGAATTCTGCAATGGAACGCATATGCGAAGCACGCCAGGCAGCTAGTTTACCTGGTCTTGCAATTCAGTGGGGCGCTATTGCTGATGTTGGTCTTATTGTTGAAACGATGGGTGGAAACGACACTGAAGTGGGTGGAACCCTACCTCAGCGCATCAGTTCTTGTCTGAATACTATGGACATCTTCTTACAGCAACCACACGCTGTCGTATCCAGTGTAGTCTTAGCAGAGAAGAAAAAGAGTGCTGGAGGTAGTAACGATCTAAGTATAACAGATGCCGTTGCAAACATTTTGGGTATTAAAGATGTAAAAACAGTATCACCAACCGCATCATTAGGTGATCTTGGAATGGATTCATTAATGGGGTCGGAAATTAAGCAAACCTTAGAAAGAAATTACGACATGACTTTAAATGCTCAAGAAATACGTGCCCTTACCTTCGGCCGCTTAACAGAACTTGCAAGTGGAGGAGTACCAGCTTCACTAACAGAATCAGTGGTTACAAATGGAACAAAACCGGTTACAGGTAACGATGGACAGGTTCAATTCGATTTATCAGTCGATATTATGCCTCATGAAGTTCTATTGAATATGTCCAAGAAAACTGATAACAAGAAAACTCCTATTTTTGTTGTTCACCCTATCGAAGGAAATGTACATGCTCTTCAAAATTTGGCTGATCAAATCAAAGTACCTGTATACGGACTTCAGTGCACTACCAAATGCCCCATGGACTCCATTAATGACCTTGCTAAATACTATGTTAACGAAATCAAAGCTGTACAGAAAAAAGGACCATACACATTAATTGGATATTCGTTTGGAGCTTGTGTTGCGTTTGAAATGGGAATTCAATTAGAAGCATTGGGAGAAGGTGTTAAATTATTACTTTTGGATGGTTCACACTCGTACGTAGCAACTCATACGAAAAACAAAAAGAAAGGCGATACTGCAATGGAACAAAGTGGTGCTCTTGTATTTTTCATTAATCAATTCAAAGAAGTAGATCAAACCAAAGTAAGATTTTATTTTTTGCATTAATTCTAAAATTAACAATTTTTGTCTTAGTTAATTATGGAACTAACCGTTTTGAAATCGTGGGAGGAAAGGCTAAATAAAGCTACACAACTTTTATCGGGCCACACCCCTTACACAGACAAAGATGTAAAAGCCGCAGCTAATAGTTTTTATTACAAATTAGTCGCTGCGGATAAATACAAACCAAGCACGACATTCACAGGCGAAATAACTTTAGTTAAAGCAATAGACAATTATGTTTCTGCAGGAGACGATTATGGCCTAGATTCAGTAAGTATATTTCGTGAAATTACTTACAGACTTTTAATTATGGTTTTCAGGTTTGCAAACAAAAAGTGGTAGTTCAACCCTTAGAAGGGAACCACAGATCGATACTACAGGGTAAAACTGTACAGAAAATAGCAGATATTTTACATAATATAGTGGGCAAAGTTTAGACAACAAATTTGAAATTTAGTCATCTCATAATTTACATTCCATTAATTTTAATTTAATAAAAACAATTCCATGACGTTCCAGTTAGTAACCTTAAGTGTGATACACATGTAACATCGTTAATGTGCACAAAATATGTTGTAAAAGCACTATTGCCTTAGAAATGTAATCTATAGTTATTTACCTTTTCAAATATCAATTTTTTGATAAGTGTGGCAGGCTATTAAATGCATAACTAATCAACATTGTTAACTATAGGCATCGGTAGTGTTTAGCACACTTGTAGATAAATTATTTATGGCTTAAGTTTAGTTTTTTATGTGTGTGATGCCAAAGATCTTTATATCAGTTTAGATATATTATAACATCACAAACTATTATATATTTTTTAAGTATGTCTTTGATGTACAATTTGTATATATTGTTAAATAAATTTTTTATACTGTAATTTTTTACTGTCTCGTATACTACATATACTAAGAGAAAGTAGTGCAATCGAAAAAATTTTATACATGAGAAAAATAATTTAAAATCTTATTATGTACTTTATATTGGACTATTAGGACATACTCATTGTCTAAATTATGTAGTGTCATATTTTGAGGGCGTTTTAGGGTTTGTATGATATATGCGACAATAGGCATTTAAGAAAATACAGACTACACTTTGTTAAGTACAAAAACAAGGAATTTATTGATGACAAAAACTGAATACCGTCAGCTGGAGTAACTTTGGCCCTTTACGGATAATCTTGTCCCAAAAACTGAAACAGATTTATTGTTCTCTATATTGCCCTTAGGATAGAGCTACTGACTTAATTCGTGCATCACTCAATAGGTAGCAGCACAGGCTTGACTATAAGCCACTTTTGGTTTAGTTCCACTTCTTATGCAGTGCTGCTTCTTCTTTATTACTTCATAGTTAACTGTTTTGGAGCCTTTCCAACTGTTGATAGTGCAGACTTATTCCAAAGCTTTTGATACCTGGTAAGTGATGTTTCTTTTACTTTATTCATTTGTTTAACAAGTTATAATCATAACTACTCTTTTTTATTTGTATTTTTAGAGCTGAGATAGTTTTTCTAGTTTAGTACAACTTTGTCCCAGACTTGGGGTAACTTTGCCCCAACATGGTGGCTGGGCCAAAGTTACCCCAAGCTACAATATTTCTTTTCTATACTGCAATTTCTTTTCCAGTAATTATTTACAAAGCTAAAATGTCTAATTACATCTCAGAATGCTGTTAATAAACCTAAACTATTTACAATTTGTTTGTTATGTTTCAGAAAAATGCCCAGAAGTAGAATAAAACCTTTCAGGACATGAAATTATGCAAACTACAGTCCACAAATATTAGAGGAGTGCCTCGAGGCCATTAGGTCAGGTGAACTGACGCAACGATCAGCTGAAACAAGGTATGGCATCCCTAGATCAACCATTAAGAACAAACTGAAAGGCAGACACACTAGTAAAGTTGGACGTGCCAAAACCTTCAGTGAAGATGAAGTTAGCTTTCAAGCAGCATCTGATAAAAATGTCTGATTATGGATTTCCAGCTGTTGAGACTGATTTTCAATATGCAGTGAAAGCTTATTTAGATAAGAAAGGTGTCAAAATTGATGCATTTTGCCAAAATCTTTCTGGATATGAGTGGACAAAGTCTTTTTTAAAAAGGCATTCGCAATTAACAACTCGCTTAAGCTCAAACATAAAAAAAGTTAGAGCTCAGGTAAGCGCTAAAGATATTGAAAGTTACATGGAAAACTTACGTTATGTGGTGAAAGATGTCCTGCTACTCATATTTGTAACTATGATGAGACAAATCTCACAGATGACCCTGGCATGAAAAAAGTAATTTGCAAAAGAGGGGCAAAATATGTAGAAAATATTTGCAATCATAGCAAAAGTGCAATATTCCTCATGTTCTCTGGAAATGCAGCTGGCGTTCTCCTTCCCCCTTATGTTGTGTACAAGTCAGAGAACATGTGGACCACTTGGACGGAAAACGGGCCAGAAGGAGCTCGTTATAATCGCTCTAAGAGTGGCTGGTTCGATGCTTTATGTTTTGAAGATTGGTTTGAGTCATCATTTTTACCCAATGTTAGCGATCTAAATGGGCCTAAAGTTATCGTTGGGGACAACTTATCTTCCCACATCAGTTTGAATGTACTTAGGCTATGTGAAGAGCATAATGTGAGGTTCGTTTGCATGCCACCAAACTCGATACACCTTACGCAACCTCTCGATGTGGCATTCTTTTCACCTATGAAAAGGGCATGGCGAGGAATCCTGTGTAAGTGGAAAGAGTCTGATTCAGGCTCTAAATTTACAACTATCCCTAAAGATACCTTTGCAACTTTGCTGAAAGAGCTAATGGCGAGTTTAGCGGAAAACAAAAAGAAAACTTGATGGCTGGGTTTGCAAAATGTGGGATACATCCCTACAGCAAACAAAAACTGTTGGACCGACTGCCAGAAAACCAGCCTATTGATAAAGATGCCATCGGTGATTCTTTTCTTCAACAGCTAGAAAAGAAAAGAGCAGAGTATCTGACTACAGCTGGCCCCAAGAAAAGGAAGAAAAAGCTGCAATTGCCTGGTGGAAACAGTGTTATTGTAAAAGATGTTGAAGCAGCACTTACAGACTGTCTGGCCACTTCATCCAAACAGGCATCTTTATCTTCAAAACAATCCAAATCTATGAAGAAAAAGGCTAAAAAATGTTATAACTCTTCTTCAGATGAGGATGACGTTGAAATGATTTTGGAGTCAGATGGAGTGAGCGAAACGTTTTCAGATCTTGAAGAAGTGGAAAACTCTGGAAAAACATTCTGGTACTACTCATCAAGATCAAGAAAAACAAGAGTTTAAACCTGAAGATTTTGTTGTTGCTTTTTAGTTGTGACCTACAATGGACAAAAATATCCAGGCAAAATTGTGAGCATCACTGAAAAGGGCCGACTGTTGAATGCATGGAGAGGGGACTAAAGTTTTGGCGATGGCCTGCAAAACCAGACTGTTTCACCTATGATTGGGATGAAGTATGGAGAAAAATCGATCCTCCTAAAATGGCTTCAAAAAGGTACCAGTTCTCGGTCCCTGAACTGGATGCATTTGTAACATCGTTTAATATATAAATCTAATGTTATTCTAGTTTTTATAATTTTCTATTTTTATTTTTTATATTGAGCTGTAGTTTCTGTATGAAAATGTTTGAATAGCATTGTTTCATGCTTTTGTACTGTTCTAATTACAGTTAACATTAAATGGAGTGTTTTTTTCTAATTGAAAATGTTTGTCTTTTGAATTTTAATTTTGTTACCAATTACAGAAAAGTTTGAAGTAAAAATCAGATAAGACTTGTAAATAAGTCACCTAACATTATTTTTTGTATGGGGTAACTTTATCCTAACTATGGTATAATAGCAGTTTTATAAGGTTTTAAGAGATGGGACAATGTTACCCCAAGTCAAGGCACAACATTTAAAAAAAAATTTCTGGGTTATGAAAATAAATTTATACACAAAACACTAAAATTTGGGCCAAAATTACCCCAGCTGACGGTATATGAAAAAAAACTACATATTATTTTAATTATTTATGTATAAGGAATGAAACTGCACAGCTATATTAGGATAACAATTGTTACAAGTCTTTGATAGATGCGTTACAATCCTACTCATAGAATTCCCTGAAACAATTTGACTTTTTGGTTAGACAAAGATGCATATTACATTTAGTGCACATGAACACAGTTTGCGCTTTACAATTGGGCCTTTTGCATCTTTGTCTTCCTTCAGTTACAGATGGCCAATGACCCACACCATCAGTTTGAGTAGATTGATCTGATACAAGTTTTGTTGGACCTCTACGCTTTTTCATCTGCAGCTCTGTTTCCATACTTGCAGATAGTCTACCCCTCTTCTTTCTTGTCATGACCTTTCCTTGCTTGCAAAGACCTTCTGCAATTCTGAATTTAAATTCCAGAAGGTCATTTTGTATGCGAGCAGGAATTTGAAGACTCTCACAATCCCTGCGATAGAGTATCCAGCCTGTCACTACAACCATATGAAAGAATAACCTATGATAATACTTTTTTGGACTTGATGAAAATCCTGTAATAGGATACTAGAGCATCAAGCAAGTCCACTCCTCCCATAAACTTATTGTATATGGTTACAATGCTGGGACAATGTATCTGAGCAAGCTCTCGTTTGGTTCTATCCCATCTTTGAACCTGGGAAGTAGGAAGAGCAGATGCAAAAGTACTCCCAAGAGTCACGCCTCTCTCTGTTATCAAACCATTTTACTGCCCTGATGACAACATCATCAACAGTTGCTTCATTTTCTTCAAACGAACCTCTACCCTTCTTCTTCAAGTTTGAGTCGCTAGAAAATGTGCATCCAGGAAGGCGGTTCGACCTAAATGTACCTAACGAATGAATTCCTTCTTCATCAACTCTTCCATTAAGTTCACGGATGAAAACCAATTGTCAAAAAATAGAAGACTATTCTTGCCACCTTCAACAATTTGGGCTAAACGTAATACTATATTTCCACTGGCGCCAATATCTGGACAACCTGCCACAGCGTTGATCTTACCAGTGTAAATTTCAAAATTGTGCACCAAACCTCTTGAGTCACATAAAATGAATATTTTGTAGCCCCATTTATTTGGTTTGTTGGGTAAATACTGCTTCAATGCAGATTGCCCTTTGAAAGGGACCATCTGTTCATCGATGCTGAGCATTTGGGTTTGTGGTATAGACTGAAATTTGGGAAGCAGTGAGCCAATTATGGGACGTAATTTGAACAACCTATCTCTATTTTCATCATCAGGCCTAGGCATATTATTGTTATCATTGAAGTGGATATTTCTTTTGATTTCACTCCACCTATCACGAGACATAACGTCAGAAACATGAGCCAGTCGACTTGCTGCAGCCCAGTACATACGGGTACGAGGAAGATGATACACTGACATGTACAAAACTGTACCAAGAAATCTTTCAAGTTCATCTTTAGTCAACTGTAAGGGCTTGTTTATGTTTTTGTGCACAGAAAATAAATTACTTTGTTGAACTATGTCTCTCAAAAGAGAATCATCAAAAAAACTACGAAAATAATCTACAGGAGATTTCACTTCATCTCCTTCTGGCAAAGACCCTATCCATGCAGGTACAGTTTTTGGACTGTGAGAAGGATGAACAGTCTTCCATAGTATAGATCTTTTTGCTGTAGTGTTAGCTGCAACATTTGTAGTAGAAGTGGTAGCAGCTCTCTGATCTTGATTAGAATGTTCAGCATCACTCTCAGTATCAGAGTCTGAAGCAACAAGAAAAGAGATATTCAAAATGTATAGCAATATGAAAGAAAAGAAAGAAATCAAAGTGTGACTAACCTAACCTGGAGTAACCTGACATAGGCAATTCAAACTTACCTGAACTCTGTGTGTCATCAGCATCGGTATCCTCTGTATTGGTAGGGACATATCACTATCATCGCTCTCACTTAGACAGCTATAAACGCTTTTGTCTTCAGGTGGTAAACGAGTCCTCATGGATGCATTTATAGAGTGATCAATCTCAAGTGTATACCACGTGATCAAAATATTTAAGTTGGTACCGCTGATAGGTTGGTAAGAAGCTGTATTGCTCTAGCTACTCTAGAGCATGGTTCGAGTAAAAACTACGATCAGTTTCAAATCTGTACGAAGGTCATTAACTTATACATATTATAAGATATTATCTTAATTTAAATAATGACTATTTTGTATTTGATTAATACAACAAAATAAATAAAATATTATTTAATGGTTGGATTAAATCATTACAAAATAATGAATCTTAAGTATTTAAATGTTATAATTTCATTATAATTAAATAAAATTTACAGTACATGTTTATGGAATGACAATGTCTTTTACAAATTTGAAATTCAGAATATATAATTTGTCTTGATATAGACAGTTTGTAAATAACTCAAGAAAATAGAAAAGTGAAAAACGAAGGTATAATATGACATAAAATAAAACGACTAAAACCACACTAAAAATCCAAAGTAGCCAACTGCAAAACACAACAATATTAACAACTAGGGATTTTTGTCATACCACTACAGTATACTTGAGATTGATCACGTTGTACTTGTTTTCCATAGAAACGTTTATGGTCCATTACTGAAAATTAGAGAGTAAAACTAAAAATCAATCTACTTCACCTTCACACTAATGTATAAAAAAATTGCAGTCATTAGGCCTACACAAAAAATAAAATATTGGCTTATAGGCCTACATGTGAAATTGACTAATCATAAGGCCTAGAGCCTAGGCAACACTTTATTTAGGAAGTTAGAAAAACAAAATGTGAACATACACAGGGATGATGAGCATTTACACTTCATAAAATTATGATAATTACATGTCCAGACTTATATATTGTGCACTCCTTGTATATACATAAATGCCTAGTGATGCATTTTATACACATTCCATATTTTTGCTTACACAATCAACTGTAATCATGTAATCTCATTAAAATTACTTCTAAAATACTTTAGAGGTATCTAAAAACACATATAAATATTTGCTGTAATAACACTTACCGTCAATTTACTTGGATTTCTCTAAGAATGTCGAAATCGCCCATCCGGATTCACAACATAAACACTATTGTCGTCTTTTGCGCTAATCATGAAACCAGCACTCAACAGATGGTAGCACTTGCACGAAACACTGTTCAGAACGTGTAGAATTAGCATCATTCGTCATCCACTTCCAAACTACCGTTTAATTCTCTATAAACTAATCACAACGATATGATGCAAATTCGCGACAGTCGGCATTAAGGGGTTAAGTCTGTCTGTGTGTGGCTCCAAGACTATTTTGACATGGGCCCCTATATCTGAAGGTTATGTATAATACTGGCTTTTCGTAAAAATCAATTAATGGGGGGCGAAATGAGGGTGGTTTTTTTGGGGGTGCATTTCCAAAACCAGAGCCATAAAGTCTATCTTTAGTGAAAAGTTAGTAACCCTAAACCTCAATCGAACAAAAATTTTAAATTCAATATGGCGATTTTAGTACATTTCGGGGCTTACGCTGTCACTAAGAAACCACAAAATTTACTTGCAATTTGAAAAGCGCAACTTGTAAATAAAAGTACATGCTTTCGAATGGTTAGCAAATATTTTTGAAAAAAATAAAATGTTGCCCTTAATTACGAGGCTAAAATTGACCTTTTTTTCAAAATTAATTTTCTCAAAGACAGCTCTGGAAATTTTTTTTTAAAGACCTGTTTACTTTATCTATTTTAAAGAAATTATTTAAATCGTTCAGAAAATCAAAATCTGTGATCATTTTCTATTTGATGGAACCTTTCTTCGATGTTTGTTAATGCAGTGTTCCAATACCACAAAATAAAAATTAATTCTGTGATTTTTTGGAGTCTCATCCTTCCTCTCATAATCCAATGATTGTTTTTTCGTTCGAGATCTAATAGTATTAAGTGGTGGAAATGGAGGACGCAATCGATATTCTCGGCAATATTTGTTACCTCTTCTAAAAAATATTATTAAATCCTTTATCTGATCTAATATCATGTAAATATGTTTGGTGCAGTAATAAAATAATATTTGATAAAGCAGTACTTGTCTTCTGCATTGTTTTGGGATTTATCTATCTAAATTGTGCCTAAGAACATTTAGTGCATCGAGTCTTCTTTCCCCTCCGAAAGGGGTTTTAATATTAAAGTAGGGATTCCATCTTTAAAACCTGCCCAACGTTTAGTCGATGCAGAGAAGAAAACGTGTAGCTCTTGTACAATTGCAAAAATACTTGTTATCTCAAAGACGCTTTAGCAGCATCATTAACGACTACATTTAAACTGTGGGCTACACAAGGCACATAGAAAGCTCAAGGTTTTTTTTTGTACGCTGCATTATTGGGACCCTTCATGTTTGCACCATTATCGTAAAATTGGCGTCATAGATCATTTAAACAAATGTTGTGAGTCTTCAAAAAATATATTACAACATTAGTTATACACTCTCCTATTAAATCAGATATTGAAATGAATCTTAATAGTGCTCCCTAATTTCAATTTGATTTGATTCATTACTTAACAGACCAAATCTTACCAGAACGGTAAGGTGGTCCTGGTGACTTATAAGGGGAGTCTAAAATAATGGAATATTTACTATGATTCAGCAGATTTATTATTTCCGGTCTATCTTCTATCCCAAAAGAGAAATAAGTTCATTGGAAACTTTGAACACCCAAATCGTGAGGTATAATTGTTGGATTTCTGTTAATTCTAGAGATATGGTCTGATATAGTATCATTAAACTGTGCAATTGTTTCAATTAATTTAAAAAAAATTCCATTTTGTTGCTCGTGTAACCTATTATTTTTACCTCTACGAAAGACTTAAATTTTGGACGGCCAAAAATTTAACAGTATAAATTATTTTTGACACGAATACCCATTTATCTTTTTCCTGATTTATCAATTTCTCATCTAGCGAATCTGTAGTGGTTTGAGGTTGAATCGATTTATTTAAATCAACCCAAGATGTGTTACAAATATGACTATAGCTTGAGATAAATATATCCAATCGCTATACCCTTCAGCGAAGGCACGAGGAAAGGTTTTAAATATTTTGCAAGGAAAACAAAATACGCAATCCTTTAGTGTAGAATACACTAGGTCAACTCTTGAAATTATTTCCCCGTTACTTAATCTTTTTTATAATATACAAATGAGAAACTTTTGCAATCTTTATCCAAAGGAAACTTTATATGTGTTTCTATAAGTTGGGTTATGTTTAATTCTACTAAACATAATTTAACTTTGTCGAATAGTACGAAAGGCCAATGGCCAGGATCCTTATAAATATCGTCTTTTTGCACGCTTACTTCTTCTAACGAACACTGGCCTTCTGACTTTTTCTTGACCACATACTTTTGTTTAATGAAGATGGTCCTTCCTATGCCTCGTCTATCTCGTCAATGTAATCTCTGTTGCCTCTTCCGACTTTTCTGAGTGTAAACATTTTCTCAGTGTGCCACTTGCGTTTTTGGCTAACTCTTCTTTTTCGAGCTTTGTAACGAATTTTTTACGTTCTTCGTTCATTTAGTTGTAAAAATAAAAAAAAGGGGTTTTCGATTATTAATGATTTATACGTTTGTGGTAGGCAACTTAATTTGCATTGGTGTAACTTAAGTTGCATATTTTCTTAATGGTTTATACTCCCATATCGTGGAATTATTTTCTGCACATATTTCGCGCGCATCGCTACGTCACCTGATACCGTGAGCGTCCTTTTTAGCATTGCTTGCTGTACGTTGTTTCAAGCAAGAAGCCATTTTTGGTTTCAACCTACATTTTGTGTAAAGTGCCATTGATTTAATGGTAAGACACCTTTAACTCGTATTATATTAAAATCTGAAACATTTGCCTTTTGCAGACACTTCCACTTACTCTTTTACTTACCCTTCTACTTACACTTATACTTTTACCATTTTTGGGTATTTTTATTTTGATTACATTTTGCATTTAATTAGATCTAAATTTAGATCACACCTTTTTATTTGAACCTTCAAGAGAATGCAATAAATTCTGGATTATTCAAATTTCAATATTAAATTTGTAAGAAATAAATTCAACTTTTGGTATGGTTTACAAAGTAAAACATTGAAAATACGACATATTGCGCAACATTATGATAACAGAGGTTCTCAAGAAGTTGTACAAAAATTTTATAACAGGTATTTATACCCCAGTGACTTATTAGGATAAGGCTATTAACACTAGTTTTAAGATTTATTTTATATAATCCCAAATTTAAGTGCTTAATAAACATAGTTTGTACATCTTTTATTATGATATTTTGGTGAATGCTTTATTGTATCCTCGGTTTAGTTATTCCGAGCGTAATAAAAAAAAATAACTTGGCGTCCGAGATAACTTTTATTATTGTTACCTTGAAGTTACTACATTGATGTTAGGTGGAAATAACTAACCAGAAATTTGTTAGTAATTAAGCAAATCAAAAAGCATGAACTAGACCCGATTTAACCTACCTACTGAGTCAACGGCATTATCTTTTATTGAGTGGTTGGTGTCTATAGTTATTTTAACGATTTGTATTGAAAACGCTTTAAAACCTTGATTTACACCATTATTATATATTATAGCTTTCGACTTTTAATTTTAATAATTTTTAATTACATATTTACCATTGAACTTATTCGTTCATAACAAAACTTACAATAAATTAATATTAGTCAAGTTGCTTTGGTGTGTTTGAATCCTTGCGATATTGCCGGCTCACATTAATATAAGTAATTTGATTGTAATCTCGTTATATTTAGAATTAACATCAGTTCTACATATATAAAGACAACATTTGCATCGAATGGAGCGTAAATCTCGATGGTGCAGATGGTTAGCGCGGTACTCTAAAGTACAGGTCGTAGGTTCAAATCCTACTCGAGGTAAACTTTTTATTTATGTACTTAATAAAATTAATAATAATTTTTAATTACGTATTTACCTTTGAACTTATTCGTTCACAACAAAACTTATAATAAATTAAGAGTTAAAACATTTAGATACATTTGCAAAACAATGGTCTGCTGTTTCATCACGTTGATTTAGATTTAACATTTTGCAAAAGAGCGATTCTGTTTTAATTTTTCCAATTGATAAATCAAAGTTTATACCTATCGCTCTTTTTTAATTAATGTTATGTTTTAGAGCATTTACGAAATATCTGCGTTTCTTATTACAAAAGAAAGTTATGAAGTAAGAAGTAACATTACGTTTTTAAAACAAACGTTGACTTCTTTACGGTAATTTCAATTATGTGGAATATTTTGTTAGGAATAAACATGTCTTTGCATAATTATCTTAAATAGACAAATACAAAGAATGAGAAGATTTTAAATGATGGAAATTCGGCATGATTTCCCGCCAATATTCAAAACAGTAGATATTATTTCTTAATTAAGTATTGCAAGATTCATAATTAAGAAGTAAAGTGAATCGTTCCTAAAAGAGTTCCTCAAGCAAGAGGGGTTCCCAGTTCTATTATATACCATTTATGTAAAGGATATAGTTAAAAATATTAAATCGAATACAAAAAATTCAAAATTCGCTGACGATATAGGTTTACACGCAACGGTAACTACTCCAAAAAATAGTAAAAGATAATTACAGCAAGCAATAAATAATATTCATACAAATTGCATAAGCAGTGCGCACTAGGTTAGTCGTGGTACCGGAAAAGAAATAATATTCCTACAATTTAACAAAACTGACTTTGAGATTAATTTATTTAAATGCATTCGTGGCATTCAAGGGGGGTCTAGATCTATTGTAGAATACGTAATAAGTGCCTATTACCTAAAGACTAAAGGAGTATTTGGAGATTTTAATACGCTGCTCTTAGACGAAACATGGACATACATGAACCACTCGAATGACTAACAATAGGTGTTCTTAACTTTGTCAGTTACTAGATTATTTTTATATCTGGTGTTATGGCCATGAATGTCGCAGTGTCTCGGAAACGTTAGCTTTATTGAGTGAATGTAACTTTGTAGTTTCAGAAGTCACGATATTCTCCGGCTAATGCCAAATGTAAGTCTGAGGATTATTTTTTTTGCAAAATAATAATAACCCTGTGAATATCTGTTCTGCCCCCATACTATAATACTATAGCTGAGCATACATGTACATAGTATACATTGAAAGGAGTTTCATCGATTTTCAACGTTGTCAGTAAATAATAACATGTAGCGGAGCTTCGTGTCGCATTCTATTTAACTGTCCGAAATTCGCAATAATTTTATCATAATTAAGTTAAAATGCTGTAATAAATAATTAAGAGTTGAGGATTGGAAAAGATGTTTTGAATTAAGTTTGACAGCATAATAAAGTATAATAATTACTTACATAGATTCTGTTTTTAATAGATTTTAGCCATAACCTACGTACCTACCAATAGGAAACAAAAGAAAATTTTAGAAAATCTTCAATCCTGAGCTTGTTTTTTAATATAATTATATACAATTACATATTTTTGGAAAGCCCCCATTATGCCTAATAAGCATAAAAAAAGATGCAGGGTGTTCCATTAAAAAAAAACATGTTTGCTTCATAACTAAAAAACGGAAGAAAAAACTGACCATCAATGGATTTTACGGAAAAAATTCTTCGACAAGTGTAAAGATAACTGAGGTACGAGGGGTGCCTCAAAAGTAATACTTTTCAATTCCACCCTGCATGTCAGAAATCAAAAGGGTTATGAAAATTCTACTGGCGCCATCTTTAATTCCACAAAAGTACCCTGTACATTTTCAACAATACTGGATTCAGTCGAGAAGCAATTTTTGAAACCATGCTGACTATTCGTTACTAGATTAAATTTGATTAAATATGATACCTAGTACAATTTGACGTTTTATTTCTTTTTAAGGTTTGGTACCGTTTGACAAGATTGAAATCGTATACTCTTTTACGTAGCCAGTTTAAATTCTACAAATGTTTTCTTTTTCGTACAACTGTAATGAAAATTTAATTCTACCATACTTGTAACAGTTTAAATTCTTTCTTTTCGTTTTTTTTAGGACACACAATATCGAAGCACCAGGAAAATGTTCCTATAAATTCATCAAACAGAATATTGACGTTAGATCTGTGCTTTCACTAAATTGGAATTTCGAGAAACGTTCTCTGCAATCTAAAAGTGACAGCTCATTTATATATATATATATATATATATATATATATATATATATATATATATATATATATATATATATATATATATATATATATATATATATATATATCATTTAATTTTTCTGGATTTTCTCCATGTTTGTTAACGTTTATTTTTCTACGTTTCGGTGATACGTAGTAAATTTCCACCATATCGGTATAAACGTTAACAAACATGGAGAAAATCCAGAAAATAAATAATATATATATATATATATATATATATATATATATATATATATATATATATATATATATATATATGTTTGTTAACGTTTATTTTTCTACGTTTCGGTTCCATTTCTTAGAAACCTTTTGAAGAAAGCAAAAACTGTGACACGTAGTAAATTTTCACCATATCGGTCAGTTCACTATTAGAAAAAAAGTTATGTCGAGGCATTGTAAAAGATAAATTTAGCTGCGACATAAATTCAACAAACTACAGAAATTAGAGTAAAGTGATACTGATTGACAGTAGCGTACTAAATGGATTTTACTACAGCTTGACTGCTAGCAAAACAAATTTGAGCAAAAAATTAATCTCTTTTAACAAAGGAAATAGAATTTAAATAATTTACAAGGAGTAATTATAAATATATCTTTTACTGAATTTTCGTTAAGTTAAAATAAGTAACTGTGACAAGCAAACAAATCTTGTTCACACTTATTAGAAGTTGTTCATAGAAATGAATATTAGGTATGATAAAAATGCACTATCCAACTCGTCTAATATAACCAAAATATCTTGAATAAAAAGAAAAGATACAGTGGCGGTAACAAACAACATTTTTAAAATAAATATATTTAATATAAATTATTTTCATGTCACTTCACAAATTGATTTGTTGGTGTACGTCATTGACACTCATTTTTTGCTTGTTAATATTGCAGTCGAATACACGATATTGAATGTTCGCGAGAGTAATAGAATCTGTAGTACTAAATTTAAATACATTTTTCTTGGAAGTGATGCAGTTTAGCGACTTGCGAAAAAGTTTACTCATTATGTCAAATTTTTCACATACCAAAAAATATGAAAACGAGATGGTAACATATAGGTTCCTGCACGCGCCCTCTATACTTTACACAAAAACTGATTTCACAGACATGTTCAGCTAATGCAAAAACTTATGAAAACCAAATTTCAATTAAATAACTCAAAAAATTAAGTTAGCGTAAAAAATAGAAAACAAAATAAATCTTTAAGGGCTCGTATGTCCTTAAGGGAGCAACTTGGTACTAAGGTAAGTTGACTTGAATCGGTATATTTTAGTCCTTAGAAGGTGCTCCTGCAGTATGGCCCATTCTTCTCAGGACAACCTATATATATATATATATATATATATATATATATATATATATATATATATATATATATATACAAACAACGTGTCCCAGATAACATTTCCAGCATGGGATCTCGCTTATTATAAAAGATACAGATTTGGTTAAATTAGATGAATTACTCCTAAGGATTAGTGAAATTATAGGACATTATCCAATTTCCAAATTTCCATGTATTTTAGGACTTATGGCAAGAAAAAGAAAAATGTCAAATTTCTTTTTCTTGTGATATCTTTTTTGTTATATTAGACATATAAATTTTATTTGCACTTTCTTAAGATATTTTTTATGCAGAATTTGAATATCAATTTGGATTTTTTTTTTGCACTTTCTTTTTTTTATTTTCAACCGCTAAATTAAATTTTTCTTATGGAACGACAAGTCGGCTTTGAAATAATTGATCGTGTTTTTTTATCCTCTTTACAATGATATAGCATATGTACTATCTATTTTTAAAAACAACAAAGAAAACTAAAAAAAATGTATTTTATTAAAGACTCTAACAATAAGTAGGCCGTGAAACATGAGAAAACGACAAATAATAGATAACAACAAGAGTTAAGCAGGTAATAGTATTGGAGATAATTATCCAATTATAAAAGATGTTCAAACAGTTGACCATTCCGTTCTAAACATAATTGTGCCCTGCGTAGTGTCGACGTAATTGCTCTGCGTAGTTTTTGGCGTTTAATGCTACCAAATGCTGCAAGAACAGCTTCACGAAGATCTTCGGCATTCTCAAATGTTTGCACGTACACTCGATTTTTTACGTAGCCCCAAAGGAAAAAGTCCAAGGGCGTTAAGTCTGGAGATCTGGGTGGCCATAAAATCGGCCCTCGATTACCAATCCATGAATTTGGAAACCGATTCTTAAGATATTCGCTGATGATGTTTGAATTGTGGGGTGGGGCGCCATCTTGTTGGAAGCAGATATTAATATTCTCAATCAGTGGTAAATCATCAAGTTTATTTTCTAAATCAATTTGTAGTAAATTCAAATACCTTTCACTATTTAATGTTTCGTTAAAAAATATGGGCCCAATAAGTTTAGCGCCTAAAATGCCACACCAGACGTTAAAACCAAATCTCACTTGATGCCGACTTTCCTTAACAACGTGAGGATTTTCACGGTCCCAAAAGTGAACATTGTGTCGATTGAAAAGGTCATTATTTGTAAATCTGCTTTCGTCAGACCACAAAATCGTAGCTGGAAAATTATCGTTATTCTCACATTGATTAACATACCATTGGCAAAATTGTAATCTTCTCCCCTGATCTCCATCTCTAAGTCCCTGCAGAATGGTGTACTTATACGGATGATACCTGTGACCTTTTAAATTTCTTTGTGATGTAGTTTTCGAAATACCAGTGTTATGTTCAATTTCTCTAACAGATGTTGAAGGATTTTCAATAACTGATTGTAATACATTTAGTTCTGCATCTTCATTCCGTAATTTCGAATTTCTAGTAGGTTTTGAAAATGAAACATATTCTTTTAAATTAGTTACCAAATTTCTGTACGTACGAGCACTGGGCTGCCTTCTTTCAGGATACAGCCTCAAGTACATCCCATCTTCTATACTGTTTTTATGAGACAAGATGTAACAACTCAACATATCAAACTTTTCAGTATTAGTAAATAAAGCCATGTTTGACACAAAAATATTCTGGAACGAATAATTTTTAAGTTACATTAAATTCGATTGTGTTTTTATGTTTCACGGCCTGCTTATTGTTAGAGTCTTTAATAAAATACATTTTTTTTATTTTCTTTGTTGTTTTTAAAAATAGATAGTACATGCGCTATATCATTGTAAAGAGGATAAAAAAACACGATCAATTATTTCAAAGCCGACTTGTCGTTCCATAAGAAAAATTTAATTTAGGGCTTGAAACTAAAAAATAGAAAGTGCAAAAAAAAATCCAAATTGATATTTAAATTCTGCATAAAAAATATCTTAAGAAAGTGCAAATAAAATTTATATGTCTAATATAACAAAAAAGATATTACAACAAAAAGAAATTTGACATTTTTCTTTTTCTTGCCATAAGTCTTAAAATACATGGAAATTTGGAAATTGGAGAGTGTCCTATAATTTCACTAATCCTTAGGAGTAATTCATCTAATTTAACCAAATCTGTATCTTTTATAATAAGCGAGATCCCCATGCTGGAAATGTTATCTGGGACACGTTGTATATACAGTTAGTATAAAGTATGGAACCCCCTGAGTGTCTCAACGGTTTATTATTTTTAAATAAAATTGGGCATTTCCTTCTAAAAAGATCCAAGGAATCCAAAAATGGAATCAGATTTATTGTATCATTTCCGGTTACACCCGAAATAAGTATCAACTTTGTCATTTTAAATGAAACACCCTGTATATTTTTACATTTTTTAATTCCTTGTTTAATTTTGGATACAATGAACCTCTACATTCATATTTCCCGGCAACCTGCTTTCGAGAAGTGTTGTAAAATTATTTCGATTATCGATGTTCTTGGATTATTACTAATGAAAACAAATCTTGAAAACTCCGCAACTTAACAATTTATTAATTTTAACAAAAAATAACATGAATTATAAAAATTATAATAAATGTTCAAAATTACGCCCTTCTGCTATCTGACAATATCCTAAACGGTCTTCAAATTCTTGCAAAGAATTTTGCAAAAATTCGATCGGCATTTGTAGCAATAATAAAGAATTTGACCTTGAAGAGGTCAATAACCTTTCGACTCTCCCTCCGCCCGTTTCCACAAACTGATTCTATTTTTTAATTTGTAAGAATTGTAAAATGACACCCTAGGGGTCAATGAACATAGTTCTATGTTTAGAGTTCATGTCTCCTATCCTTGGTTCACTTTTAAATCAGTAAACCTTGAGAACAGGTTTCAACTTGTCAAAATACTCATCTTGACGTACTGTTAGAGAACTATTTGACTTTGACTCAGCTTAGCCAATACACGAACCATTTAACCTTGACCTACTGTTTAGCATAGACAATAACCTGTCATTCGTCTTGCTTCCACGAACTGGTTCTATTTTTAGATTTCCAAGAATCGTAATATGGTACCCCCAAGAGGTCAATAAACTTTGACGTTGAAAAGGTCAATGAACTTTCGTTCTATTTTTAGAACTCATGCTTCTTGTCCTTGACCCACTTTTTAAAGGCCAACAAACGTTGAGGTTTTCAAGAAATTGTTCTCTTTTTAGATTTCTAAGAATTGTAATATGATACCCCTAGAGGTCAATGAACTTTGGTTCTATTCTTAGGCACCACTCTGCGATTTAGATAAGAAAAATGTGTCCTTGGCTTGAGTACCTATCAGAACAGGTTTCAACTTGTCAAAATACCCATCTTAACGTACTGTTAGAGAACTATTTGGCTTTGACTCAGCTAAGCCTATACAAGAACCATTTAACCTTGACCTACTGTTTAGCATAGACAATAACCTGTCATTCGTCTTGCTTCCCCGAACTGGTTCTATTTTTAGATTTCTAAGAATTGTAATATGGTACCCCCAAGAGGTCAATAAACTTTGACGTTGAAAAGGTCAATGAACTTTCGTTCTATTTTTAGAATTCATGCTTCTTGTCCTTGATCCACTTTTTAAAGGCCAACAAACGTTGAGGTTTTCAAGAAATTGTTCTCTTTTTAGATTTCTAAGAATTGTAATATGATACCCCTAGAGGTCAATGAACTTTGGTTCTATTCTTAGGCACCACTCTGCGATTTAGATAAGAAAAATGTGTCCTTGGCTTGAGTACCTATCAGAACAGGTTTCAACTTGTCAAAATACCCATCTTGACGTAATGTTAGAGAACTATTTGACTTTGACTCAGCTTAGCCTATACAAGAACCATTTAACCTTGACCTACTGTTTAGCATAGACAATAACCTGTCATTCGTCTTGCTTCCACAAACTGGTTCTATTTTTAGATTTCCAAGAATTGTAATATGGTACCCCCAAGAGGTCAATAAACTTTGACGATTGAAAAGGTCAATGAACTTTCGTTCTATTTTTAGAATTCATGCTTCTTGTCCTTGAGCCAATTTTTAAAGGCCAACAAACGTTGCGGTTTTCAAGAAATGGTTCTAGATTTTGATTTGTAAGGATGGTAATATGACACGCCTAGAGATCAATGAACCTTGGTCTTGAAGTGGTCAATGAACTCTCCCGTTTCCACGAACTGATTCTATCTTTAGAAAAAAAGAAATAACCCCAATAAACTTGAACGTTGAAAACATAAATGAACTTGGCGTGACCATGCCAACGCCAAACCTGGCAAGACCGCAGAACCTTGAGACACTGTAAAGTGTGCCAGAAGTGGCATAGCTATACTACTATCCTCAATAATGTTTTCAATAAGATCGCTCTTATTTTCTAATACACTGCATATTAATATTTCAGACACATGGTGTTTCATTAGTAACACTAATTTTTAAAATCAGGAACTTGGGACTTTTACAACAGATCTGATTACGGATGGATATACTAACTTTGAAAAATTTATATACATGAATTTGTAATCCTTATTTCCTCAAACAATGGAATTTTTCGCCGTCCATTTAAGTGAAGTCCATGACCGGTACAATGTGAATGGACAAGTATAGAGTTTATGACAATATTTTGTTTGTTTTGCCATTTAAAATATTGTATGTTACCATTATTGTTGCTGATGAATTAATTTAACAGTTTTGATGGTCCAAAATGGCGTTAAAATAAACACTGAGTTAGTTTTGTTTTTTATGTTACAGTTTGTTAATAGTGTTTGGTTTACTTGATTGCCAGTATAGATCCCTGCTCTTGCAGGTATTATTACATAGTCTTTCCACCTGAAATTCTTGGTTAATGACACAATATCCACAAGAATGTGTATACGAAGCATTAGGCTTGAAATTATTTAAAATATTATACCTAGTTATTTTTAGGGATTAATAAATTTCACAAAATACTAAAATCTCAAATTTGACTATCTCCTAGAATCAGAATGGTTTTTTTTGGCGTTGATAACAATCTCAAGTTACAGTTGGTTTCTCTTATCATTTCGGTGGGTTACGATACAATATTATCCAATTCAACAGGATAGGTTGGATCTCTAGTTATTAATTCTTTTTTTTCGAGTTTAACGCATACAATAGTAGTATTATTGACAATGGAAGGATTGTTTTCGTGTAATTTTATAACTTATATGTTTGAGTAAACATATCTTTTAATGTAACCTTAACCATTTGAATTGAAGCATCTCTTACACTTAATAGTACTACTATCAGATGACTGTATATTGCTATGAATTTGAATGAATGATTATAAATGGCAAATTATTGTTTATTTATTATTTTTATATTTATATTTATACATAAAAATTGCAAATTGCTTTTAAGTGATTTTTCCTATGCTTTATATGCACTAAATGTTTCAGTAAAACTCTACACGAGGGTGCTGCCAAAAAATAAGTTTACAGCAAAAAATTTAATGTCCACAACATGCTACAATGGAATACGACATTAGGATTATAATACCCAATTTTGAATTTATTATAATATTAATATTTCGCAAAGTAACCTTGCAGAAGGCTGTTTTAATTATAGTTTGTGAATGAATACAAATTCTACTTAATTAATGAAGGATTTAATTATTTTAAATTTGATAAATCATATTTTCTTGAACTCTCAGAGGTAGTAAATGAAAATTATAAGTTTCAACATTTCTATGATTGAACTTCATGTAATAACTAGATCTGATAGTATTTATTATTAAATAGTTTTGGGAATGGCACACAGATGATTTTTCACTTGCTGAGCTGGTAAATGTTTCATTACAAGTGAATGCTTAATAAGTAGATGTGTATTCAGATATTGCAGGTTTAGGCCATATTGAGTACATTGGGCCTTTTGTAAACCTGTTAATTTCAATGCTGTCAGAACTATGCTTAATTAACCATATTTATACATACATCACATTTTCATTTATTTAAACGAACTATACTAAAAACAAAAAAAAATGTTTACTTTTAATATACATTCCGATCACTTGTTTAACTATTGTACTATCATTTGGCTAAGTTATATTTGTAGGACGAGGCTTTAATATTAATTTTCCTGTATCATCACATGACATGTTAAAATCACATAACACTTCTCTTGTACGTGTCGTAATAATTGTGGCTGCAATCACTCTTTTATGTACACCAAGTAAAAATATAACAACTACAAAGAAACTTTATACTTAAATGTGTTAGTAGTTACATACATACCTAGCAACATTGTAGCAATAATAAAGAAAGGGTGGTTTGAAAGAGATTGAGATAGTGGTATAATTCTTGTATAAGGATCTGTTAACCATTGACCAGCACCAGCTGCTACGCATACTGATACGATGATTAGAACAACTAAAAATCCAAATTTAAAAATGATTTATTTTACTTATGCTATAAAATACTTCTCCATCTAGTTGTAGATGGTTGTAAACATGCTATCACTTCTGTAAGTCTTCTTTCAAAAGCTTTTAAATCTACAATAACATCTAATTTATAGGTTATGATCGTACCTTTATTCATTTATACCACTTACCTTCACATGCAGTTTGTTCTAAAGACATATTTAATTTTTGACAAGAAATTAAATCACTGTCAACAAATTCATTGATTTCTTTAATAAAATTACGACATTACAAAAGGTTAAAAAAATTGTTGACTAAAGGGAGATAAGCATTTTGACTTATGGATTGATTTTGAGAACCTCTGATTGACTTTGGTTGCATTCAGACAAACTTGCATAATGCAAAATTTGCCTGAATGAACTAAAGTCGTTTCGTTGTTTAAAGCCCGACATAGACACTCCGTCATACACATCAACTTACTTGCACAAACTAAAGTTGTACGATTTATCGCTGCGTTTGTGCTGACAAGTCGGCAGATTTATTAAATTTGTACAGACAATTGTCGGACTTAACCCTTTGCGGCCTGAATTATGGGTTTAGCAAAAAAATAATTTTTTTTTGGGAAATTTTATTTATAAAGACGCACAAATGTGATTAATGAAAAAAAAACAATGTTTTTAAAACTCAAAAATATAGAAAAAAAGGTGGTCTACCGTAAGGACCACTAGGCCACAAGGTCATGTTACACCACATCATCGTGATGTAACTTGAAGCAATTTCTTTCCTTCTGCAGGCATAGTGGCACATTGCAACTTTAACACATAACATTAGAGCGATGCACATCTTTCTTTGTGCTGCAATAATTGCACCTCCTCTTGGTAGAAAAAACAGGCATGTGAGCATTTTTGTCGTACCGTTTCTCTGGTAACACTGTAATTTTATAGTTGTTAGTAGGTTTGCTGCAGGAGGGTCTGCCTCTTCTTGGCGTTTTTGGTTTAGCACCAATAAGTCCTGTTGCTACAGAAAGTCGGAGTTGTTTTAGTGATACACAGGTACCCTGAGATTTTGCCTTGAAAATGTTAAAAGTATTTACGACACATAAGTCCAGAAAATAAAAAAATACTCTGTGTCACCATTTCTTACTCTTTCTATCTACTTCATACAAAGACTTGAGCATATCTGCTTTGTCCACCCCTCCCATGTATCGGTTGTAGTCCTTTATGACTTGCGATCAAGGAATTTGTATTACCTCAATCCTGTTATCAACTTTCTGTTTTCTGTTGGCCAGTTCAACGTTAGCTGGACTATGAAAATTAGACCCCATCAGTACAGAGCGGTTATCCTTCCATTTCAAACACATTATGCCATTTTTCAACATCCTGTAATCAATGTCTCCTTGTACCATATTTTTGTCACTTTCCAGTACAGGAAGGTGTTTTCTGTTTTGGCGCATTGTACCACATCCATAAATTTTTTCCTCTTGAAGCCGAATCAAGAGAGGTATCGAATTGAAATAGTTATCATAGAAAATTTTATGATTTTTTCCTACGAGATCTCTACTCAAGTCTGTCACTACACGTTCCCCTAAATTATTTTCGGTGAGATTCTCCCTTTTTCCCGTATAAATCTGAATTGATGTACAAAACCTGTTGTACTATCAGCTCTTATCCATACCTTATATCCCCTTTTTATGGGCTTTTTTGGCATGTACTGTTTTATACTGGAGCGACCTTTAAATTTGATCATCGACTCATCTATAGATTGATGTTGCCCTGGAGCCCATGGAGCTTGAACGTATCTGTTAGGCAATCCACTAGTGGTTGGACTTTATATAATTTATTGTAACCTGGTTCGCCCTTCTTGGGTTGAATCAAATTATCATTGACATGAAGATTTCCCAGCAGCCAGCTAAAGCGATCTCACGACATGAGTGAACTTATGTATTCATCTCCTAT
Source organism: Vesta saturnalis (assembly GCA_036346205.1). Lineage (NCBI taxonomy): Eukaryota > Metazoa > Arthropoda > Insecta > Coleoptera > Lampyridae > Vesta > Vesta saturnalis. The sequence goes on from JARFJB010000400.1 coordinate 1,391,520, forward strand.
CTCTTGTATGGAAGACCAATAGTCTTTGTAGCTGGGAAGTTTCTTCAACCCCATCATAAGATTTATGCCAAGAAAAACTTTTACTTCTTCTTTTGTGGTTGGTGTGTAGGTTTTATTTGCTTGGGTGGCATAAAGATTAGTCTGGAATACTAAAAATGCAACTAAATCTTCTGGAAACAATTGAAGAAATATTTCTAATGGTGTTTCACACTCAGAGATCGGTCCACTATGTTCTGAAAAATTCCGAACTGTTGGAGGGCTAAAGTTACGTCTCCAAACAATTTTTTCACGTGGATCTGGCACAAAATTGATCAAAGGCACATCTTCTTCATCAAAATTATCTTCACCAGTGGTACCTGACGCGTCTTCATTCTCATCCAAAATTGAACGTATCTCTTCCTGATCTTGTTGCATAATAATATCTTCTTCAGTTATTGTGTGCTGGAAGTATGGGTCAATTTGGTATACCACGGCTTGTTCTTCTTCATCATCCGAGACAGAATCGCTGGTATCCGATTCAATATCAGAGGGAATTTCCTCAATTAGGCTATTGAAGTCATCGCCAGAGAGATTTTCTAAATTTTGTAATGTTCATTGTTTCTTTTCAATAAATTGACGAAATTTATCTGTAATCAATAGAAATATGACACCAACCCACCACCAATGCACAAGCAATAAAAGGAAACTAACAAAATTACGTGGGAAATTGTCTCCGGTGAAGAAGGACAAGAGTGAGATCCTATTCGAACATGCAAAAATATTTTATTATAATAATATGGTGGTTCTAGCCGGACCCATGTGGCCTAGTGGTTCCGACAGGAACCACCAAATGTTGACATCAACTGACTCTACATTTTTACTGGAATATTGAAACAGATACATTTAATTGACTCTAAGAACCATTAGTAATAAACAAAACTACTTACCGCTCATTTTATGCTAGGATTTATTAAATTATTAATACACAAACTAGTTCAGCACCAGACACTGAGTGACTCTGGCAAAAAAGTGTCTGTTATTTCAAATCAAGTCGCGTGATATTTAAAACTATTCTTGTTTTCAATAGACGGCGCCACATGGTACATCGAACACGTGCCTCAACCGAAAACCACTCAGCCGCAAAATTAATAAAAATTCAAGGAAAGGTGGTATCATTAAGGAACCACTAGGCCGCAAAAGGTTAAATGAAATCAAACCTGCTAGATATTTTCCTGCGTGTACAGACTTGTCTAGAGATAAGTTGTAATGTGTGGCTGTTCTTGCAACTTATTAGGGGAGGGCGGGGCTACTTGACACCGCGCCAACAGTGGCAAGTGAAAAGTTCGTTAGTTGCTAGAATGGTAGGAGAAGCTATTATACATCAGTACTAAAACATTCGCTGTAGGGTGTAGACGCGTATAAAAGTTCTTGTGAAAAACGTGCTTTTGTTGATTCTGTAAGTAATTTTTTGAGGTTCTGTTTTAAGTTATACGTTATAGTAATTATTATTTATTAAAGTTTTAATATGCCTACTTAAAAATTGATATATTTTTACGTTTGTTAAGCGGTTATCCAATCTAAAATGTAATCTGCGATAAAAGGTTTATTAGGTTTTTGTTAAAATATGCACTGTGGGGTAGAATCAGACAGTTAAGGTGGGGCAGATTGGGACATTGTCCGAATATACCCCAATGAAATTTTTTTAAATAATTTTTAGTTTTTCATTGCAGAAAATGGTACGAAAATATTTAAGGAAAACCGATAGGCATCAAATAAATGAAGATGACCTTCTAAAAACTATTAAGGCAGTTCGTTCCCATAAAATGTCAATAAGGGATGCTGCTGTGCAGTTTGGAATTAAAAAGTCTACTTTGTTTAGTAGACTCAAAAAAATTAGTGAGAATTCCGGGAATGACAGCGATAATGAAATAGACAAATCAATAGTGTGCTCAAAATATGGTAGCAGACAAGTATTTTCAACACAGCAAGAAAAAGAGTTAGTTGAATATTAAAAGATTTCGTTTAATATCCACTACGACCTAAGTTACAAGTCTTGACCTATCAATTTTCAGTCCAGTTAAAACTGATGTATCCTCCAACTTGGGATGAAAATAAAATGGCTGGCAAGAAGTGGATGTGCTCGTTTATGAGAGAGACACAATGAACTCAGCTATAGAAAACCAGAAAACACTAGTTTTGCAACGGCCTCTGCTTTTAACAAGCGTAACCTTAACGAATTTTTCAACAATTTTGTATTAGTTCAGGAGAAGTACAAATTTACAGGCGATCGTATTTTAAATACAGACGAAACTGGTATTACCACCGTTTTACAAGCTCCCAAGGTAATTCGTTCCAAAGGTAAAAAACAAGTCGGGCAGATAGTTTCAGGAGAAAGAGACACCTTAGTTACTTGCTGTGTTACTGTCGTAGCCACAGGAAGGGCTTTATCGCCACTGTACATTTACCCAAGAAAAAGAATGAAAGACTCTTATCTCGTTGGAAGTGTTTCCAGATCTATAGCAGCTGGCTCTAAAAATGGTTGGATATGTTCGAAAATATTTCTTCAACTACTGAAACACATTAAGAAATACATAAATTGTTCCAAGGAAGATCCCATTTTAATTTTATTGGATAATCATGAAAGCCATACCGACTTGACAAACATAAATTACTGCAGAGATAATGGAATTGTACTGTTAACATTCCTTCCCCACTTCACGCATAAGATGCAGCCGTTGGATACTGGACTTTTTGGCCCTTTTAAGTCCAGATGCAAAACGTCTTTCAATGACTTTATATTAAGTAATCCAGGAAAACTTATAAGGATAGAGAATATTGCTCATTTAACTGTCAATCCCTTTTTACTGTCGTTTACACCAGCTCACATTATTAGTGCTTTTAAACACTGTGGAATTTGGCCTGTAAATCGATTAGCTTTTGAAGAAGCTGATTTCTCTTCCAGTTTTGTTACAGATCGACCTACTCCAGCTTCCAATAAATCAGATATTGAAGTCATTGAATCAACCATCAGTGTCAGGAATACAAATGAAAGTTAAAGGTCAGCAGTTACACTCAGTCATCAACAAAAGTACTTCCCCAGAACATTTGGCACAAAATCATAAGAATGACGACAATTACACAGTAGCCGCTGAATGTATTGAACTCATAGTCAATAGAGTTTTCAAGACCATTGATAACAAGGGGAAAATTAAAACCCAAGCGATTTCTCCTTTCACTGTTCAACCACTACCCAAGGCTGCACCTAGAAAAGCGACAGGACGATATGGGCAAGGAAAATCAAGAATTTTTACGAGCACTCCAGAAAAACTAAGGTTGGAAGAGCTAGAAAAAATGAAGTTAGAAAAATTGGAAAAGCAAGCCATTCCAAAAAGGAATATAAATGCTACAGAAAATCTACAAAGTGAGAAGTTAGAAAATTTGTTGTGAAGTTTTTCAGGAAAAAAGGACAAGACGGCTTTATTTTGCCAGACACTGTAGACACTTCAATCGTTTTTCGAAATGATATAGTTTCCAAATTACCAAACCCTCTACAGAGTGGTGGAACAAAGAGGATGAACTCTATTCTCAAGTTTCCAATAAAATTTGACAATTATAACGTTTACTAGCTTTTGTTACGACTACAAAAATGTTAGAATTTTCTACATTTGTTGGTAAAAGTTTTTCAATAAATATTCGTAATATTGTTATATTCAGCAGATTGTCCAAATGTACCCCACCCATTGTCCGAAATTGCCCCAGTATGGGGCAGATTTGGACAAAGTGCATTTTTTTTAAACCAGTGGTAGTTCAAAAATGCTTTTAGGTAATGTAATGCCCTGTCTGGTTTAACCGTTAATGTTAAGTGTATTACTACTAATGAATAATTTTCACTTTGCCCTTTTAGCTCAGTCTGATTTTGTACTTGCAAAATAAGGATCTCAACACATTGAACAAAATAGATCAAAAAGGTTATATACATTTATTCCCTATTATCTTTTCATAAAACTAATTCCGTTACTGAAAACTACTTCTAAGATATAAATACAAAATATATTTTCCGGTGGTCCTCCTTATCCTGGCAGGATCATCAAGTACACATACTCCTTCCTGGTTGGTCCCGGGCAGGGGGGTTAGGTGGTCCTCTGGAGTTTCTGCAATGTAACATTAATAGAAGGGTTGGGTTTTGACTTTTAATTTACGTCCTTTGACTGATATCAATTTATATTGTTTAACTGCCGAATTAAAATAACTAATTTTACCTGAATGCGTCCTTGTATAAACTACAGCAGTTGGTAGCAAGATAACCCTGTTATAAATACGTGTGCGATAAAACACCGAGTTCAATGCTCTGCCTTTAAAGAAATAATCGATATTTTCAAGCGGTCGTTTTCAAATGTACAAAAGTACTCTAATTTTATACCTGCTTTTCTTATGAAAATAAACTCATTCACGTTTAAATTCAATTTTGCCCTTTTAAATAAATGAAAGCTTTTCGTTTTGAAGGTAGTTTCTATACGGTAGCTGAGGATTATTTGTTTCTTTTCCTATATTAATTACTTTAGTACACAGGTTTTTGTTTAAATAAAAATACTTTTGTGATGGTGGCCGATTTTAAAATATAAAACCTTCGTTTTCTATTAAAGTGAATTTTTCGCGTCTAACAATAATGATTTGAATTATTTAACACGAAATATATTATCGGATAATTTCTGGTTTACAGGTAACAATCTTATTAATTGCAAACGGTGTAACTTACATTGTTCGGTGGTGGCGGCGGTGGTTTTATTACAGGCGATAATTTAATACTGACGAACACGTCTAGTTTTTACGGTTACGATTCTATATTACTGGATTAACGGCGTTAACTAGATGTTCAGCTTAATCTTCCGACGAGGTTTTAGTTACAGGTACTCTGCGGTTGTGGGTACGTTTGTCGAGGTGTTTTTGTTTTAGTGTTAGTGTAAATTTGTGTGGTTTGGGTCTCCTTTGTTAGCAATCTGGACAACTACCTGTTAAACCAAACAAGAGGATCTCCGTCGGTCAATGGAATGTCGGGAAACTACCCTTCAAACTCCAGAGTGTAGGTGTCTAGTAATGAAAGAGTATGTCGGGCTTACAACCCTGCATATCCCTATCACCAGGTGTATAGTGTTGTATTTATCTCGACTTACGTGCGTTCAACGTTAGATCTCTACAACTCTAACCCTTTGACTTCGGTGATGCTATCAAGTCGCGGATTCGCGATTTCTATTCGGACGGCGGTTGCAGGTTGACGGTTTTAAACGGTAGTAGTCGGCGCGAACTCGACGATAGAGCACACGATTTCTATTCGGATTCTTCTGGTAGCGGGCTTCTTTTCGCGAGGGGTCGATTCGATTAGATTAGAGAGTTCTTTGATTAGATACGATTCTCTTTTTAGCAGCGCATGCCGCGTTTTTATAAAGAATTCGCGAGGGTAGTTACGAAACTTTGGTGGTGAGATTCCGTAGGCCAGTATTGGCGGAAGATGCTCTGCCGTATACAAACTTTTAAACGTTTTTGGGATTTACGCCTGGGGGGAGGATGCATGATTAATTATTGTGCAATTTTATGCAACGTTATGAAATATGTTTAACTTTTACTAAAACTTCTACGAATTTTTATAATTTCTTGCACCTGTGCATTTAGCGAGTCACTTTATCTTAATAAATTCCGTGAATATTATATCAGTACTGGTATTTTACTTAGCAAATAATTAATCATGACAGGAAAATTTTGATAAAGGATGGCGTCTTGCTAATAAACTAGGAAACTAATTAATAATAATAAAAAATTGGGATATCTGACGGCGTCCCTTTACAGTAATGCTTCATTAAAAATTTACAGGATAGGTAAGGTCTATACAAAGTGATTGGTCATATTTTTATTAGTATTAATCAGAAACTTTGGCTAAAAATAGATGTCAAAATTATCTGTACGAATGTGCCCCGCTCTCCCCTAATTCAGTCTTGTCTTGCATAATGCAGAAAATTATTCGTGCAGAGATTATCCTTATGTAGGTTTCACATATTTCAAAAAAAAATTAAAAAAGTTTATTTAATTAGTAAATTTAAGTATGTCAGATCAACGGTTTATATCTAGAGACTTTCTCACATATTTCATTAATTGATACAAATAAAATTACTTTTCATATTATTTTGTTGTCATATTCATTTACAGTTACACCAAGCTTAGAACCGCCATGGGAAGGCGTAACCGAGGGAGCTGTATGTTTGCAATGTACATTCATATGCTCAAGTACAAAGGAATTCATTTGGCGGTCTTTTCAAAATTGAAAACAGAAGAAACTATGACATAGTTTTGTAACATTGGTTGCCTAACTACCAGTATATGTGTTATTACAGGAAACAGATTTATCTTTATAATTGTATTTGTATAATTTGCAAGTTACACACACATACATTTCAAAGCAATTCAAATTGAAAATATAATGTCAATAGAGATTAATTAAAGCAAGCTTCGAAGTAAATGTTATACATAATGAACTTAATCGATCCAAACGTTTACGTTTATGCACAAGAAAACTCCAACAACCAGTTCTTTTTGTTGACCGAAAAATTTGATGACATTCCGAATGATATTACATGCTTTGGAGTGAATGACTTTTCCACGCGAACTCATGGGTACACCTAAAACAACACAAAAGACAATTAGACTTTCTTAAATTGTCATAAAATAAACCACATACACTTATAAACTGATTTAATAACATAAATGCTAATAAATTATGTGACAATGACAACATATTTACTTACCAATATTTATGTACTAATAGATGACAACGTCTTTAAAAATACGATTTAGTAGGCAAGAGATGAAACTGGAAGCAAAATGAAATACAACCAAAAAACAAATTAAGGAAAACTAAAAAGAGCGAACTGACAAACGAATTTTTTAAAATATGTATTTTACAGAGAGTGTACACTAAGTAAATCACAACCTCGGATTGGTTGTTGGCGTTTGTTATTGAAATTAGTTGACATCCGCTATTGCTGCGTACAATAATGTAATAGGTAGAGTAGATTTGTTTGACTAAAAGGCCGAAGTCTACGATTTTGACAGAAGATCATCCAAATGGTGGAAAAAAGTTTTTTACGAAACTTCTATCGCGGCTGCTGTAAATGCCCACATAGTTCACCGAAACGCTACCAATAAAAAAATTAAATTCATAAGATTCCTGTCCAACTTGGCGAAAAAACTTGTTTTGACTGGCAGGCAAACGGCCAACGCAAACAGAAAAATTAGTGGTTCCAGCGATTCTCGATCAAAAAGGGCTAAACTATCACTAAATATAGGTGATCATATCCCAGTATCAGGTACAGGAAGACGCCGTTGCTCAAAATGTTCTCTGGAAAAGAAAGATAAAAGAACAAAATATATTTGTTCATCATGTAATATTCCGCTGTGCGCAGACTGCTTTGCATCCTATTATTCCTAGTTTTCTTATTTTTTCCATTATAGTGTTAGACAAATAAAAACGTAATTGTTGCATTGTAGTCATTCCATTACCACTGGGACATATACTTATAAAATAAGTGTGATCGTATAAGGTATAAATGGTGTAAAATAATGTAATATTTAATACATAAATTGGTTGTAAAAATGTGTTCTCCAAAACAAATCGTTAAACTAACTGGAGATACAAACCATTCACCGAAAATAATGCCTTTGTCCCAGTCGGTTGATTAAAGTGGGCGGATTCAATCTTTTGATTTGCTTAATTACCACAAATTCTACTCGATTACTTCCACTGAACATCAATATAATAACTGCCATGTAACACTAATAAAAAAGATCTCGGGCGCCAAGTTATTTTTTAATTATGCTCGGAATAACTAAACCGAGGTTGTTTACAATAAAAATTCTATCAAAATGTAAAAAAATAAAAAATATACAAACTATGTTTATTAACAGTTAATGATAGGATTAAATAAAATATATCTTAAAAGTAGCCTTAAATTACTAAAAAATCATTAAACATAAATACCTGGAGAAAATATAATAAATCTTCTTGGGAACCCCTGGACTATTTTAAAAAATAAATGCGGAAATGCAAACCAAGGTGATGTAATCCTTGTATCAATGTTGCGCAATATCTCGAAATAATACTTTGTAAACCACACCCAAAATGGAATTATCCTTCTTATGAATTTATCTTCTTGAAATTGAATAATCCGTGTATTGAAAAGTAAAATTAAATGCGTACTTAAAATGTAAGTAAAGTAGAAAAGTAAAAGTAATAAAAGTGTAACTCAAAGTAAAAAAGTGCCTGCAAAGAGCAAATGTTTTAATTTTTAGTATTAGGAGTTAAATTATTTTACCATTAAGTCAATGGCACTTTTAATAAAATTTAGGGGGAAACCCAAAAATATGGCTTCCTTCATCTAACAGCGTACAACAAGAAGTGAACAAAATGGACGCTCAGAATATCTGGTGATATAGCCGTGCGCAAAAAATTTTCGCAATTTAAAGAAGTGGGAGTATAAACCTTTAAGAAGATATGCACTTAAGTTACACCAAAATGCAAATTTAGTTACCTACCTCATACTTATAAATCATTAATAAATAAAATTTACAACTAAAGGAATGAAGACGTAAATTACGGTATATTTTAATACAACTCAAAATGGGTTGTTACATACTATTGGTACAATATATCCTTCATTTTTCGCTTTTCCTAATGTTTGTGGATCGATAGATTTTTTTTAGTATTTTTTTGGGTATACCCGGACTTTGTTTAACAAATTAAAAAATGTGGATCTCTAATTTGAAACAAAAAAAGAACTTATCTCCCTGGGACCAGAATACAAGTTCGGCAGTGAATTGTTTCGAACTGGTACTACGTTTTTATTTAAACGTTTGTTCAACAAGGACAATACATCCGTGTGGTTCAACTTCACGTAAACCTCTTTGTTCGGTGTGTACCTAATAGCTTTTAAATCCGTTGCAACTGGATCTCCCGATTGAATACCTGGTCTAATGGTTGTGGAAAAAGCGATGATTTAGGTATTGGACGTGATAAAGTTTTGGCAGTTTTCGCGCTTTTTTGCAGTGGACAGCATACTCTGCCGAAATGTTTAAGTCGCGATTTTGTCATCTTCTTTCAATGCACGCATGCTTGCTGTCCACCTCCATCTGGGTGTGCCCCTTTTCTAAACATTTTTGTGATATATGTGTTTTTCGGCAGAGCTAAATTTAAAAGAGCGTTGCTTAAAGTCACATTCTTGTTTTGATAGCCGCAATTATCACTATAAAGGATCACAGCCTCCCATTCCCTTATTTCTTGGTTTAAAATGAAATCGCAGATAATGCTTGAAAATTCCTGAGCAGTTATATCACCTTCCCCTTCATGCCATAGGTAACAATATCCTTCATGATTCTTCATGTTGTACACTGTAATTCGCTAATATAGCTGAGATACATTTGAAGATGATGACAGTAGTACCTTCTGTTGATTCATGCAATAAACGTGTTTAGCTTCTGCTTTGTCTTTCTCCTTTTCATTTCTTGCATCCTCCTTTCTTTTCTAGTGTTCTAGATATTCATCTTCAGGAAGATTTTTTGCTCAGAAATTTCTGCAGAGATCGCACTGATCCGTTTTAGTTTGGAACAAGCTAAGATTTGATTCCTCAAATATTTGTGTAAAGGTTTTTATCGACAGCGGAGCTAGATTGTCCCTATCCGTGCCACAAAATTTTCTATATTCTTGAAAAAGGTCGGCCTTGGATTGCCAGATGAGTTCTAGATACAATTTGCTGCTTCTGGACATACAGCAATGCGGCTCCATTTTGGGTAGGCTGTGAAAAAACGTCCGTACCAGCACCTTAGTTTCGGAATTTCGAGGATTTTTTACTTTTTGTGTTGCTTCATCATTTGAGTCGGATTTATTTATTAACGGTTGGGTCCAATTGTGCAGAGACCAATTCCTATCGTGTTCAGGAACATTTTTATACACACTCTACAGGATATTCCACCTTTTTTTAATTTCAAAACAAAAGTGGAATCCCGTCTTGAATCATCCTGTGACTTTCGCTTTACTGGTACCAGATCTATTAAACCTCGTATGTAGTGTTTGCGTTCTTGCCAATTCATATTTTCCCAAAAATACATTAAATATTTCTTGGCGGTTTTCCAATGAAAATTCCCAGTTTACAGTTGCATGGTGGCAATATTTCACGTGCCGATCTAGGTTTGTTAAACACAGCTTTATCCTTCTCAGATATCCCTCTTCCTTTGTAGCCAAACTCGGATTTTCAGCCTCGTCCTCTCTATTAGTTTCATTTTTTTCTTCTACACGATGTTCTTGTACTTGCATTACTGTTTCAGCTTTCGAGTCTATATGAACTGCACGTTCTGAAACTATTTCATATTTGGAGGAACTAGGTCATATTATTGCATCACTGACAGACATTTCACCATCAAGAGGTAAAATGAGGATACTATTATCATCTGCAAAATTGGTAATTGGTTCGCTGGACTCAACTGCATTATCTTCACCATCAAAAGGTAAAATGAGGATATCGCTTGCTAAGTCGGTAATTAAGTCATTGGGCTCAACCGAAGGATTGAAATCCAGTTGAGGAATAATTGTACTGATCGATGCTGCAGAATTCAAAGCTTTTTTGTCATTTTCCAAATTTTCGGAACATAATAGTACTATTTCGCTCAACTTGCACTAGACGAAAAATTTTATTTGTTCTGAAATTTATCTCTGAAACAATATGAAGACCTCGTAAGCTTCAAAAATTCTTCAATCATCGACAAACGAAAACCTCGTAACTTTCTCATTATTGATGATTAAGTTTTGTAATAAGTAAATAGCAGTCTTATGGCAATGCATTACTGCGACACGATAATAATTATATTAGTCATCATACTACAGAATAATTTGTATACAAGCACTTACCTATAAGAAGATTACAGCATGTTTCATACAACAAAAGAACCAGCACTCATAACCCCACAATGATACTAGGCAAAACTAAAACCTACGAGGTTTTCAGTTACCGATACAGTTAAATTATAGCTTTATGAGGTTTTCAAATTCGTGCATAGAAGGCGTAATATAAAAAATTACGTTATGAGGTTTTCAAAGCACATGCAATACGACGTCGAGAAGTCTGAACTTACGAGGTTTTCAAAGTAAGGTATCGATATGCATCATTGCGAGTTCAATAAGTTCAATATTATGCTGGTTATAGTCTTTTAAGTATTGACAGTAACTTAAAATTACACTTTTAAGAGTAGGGGGTAACTAGGGACCCTACAATATAATAAGTAGGGGAGGGTAGGCTACAGTGAGACGGCGTACACAGTGAGACACCTCCATTTTTTCTTAGACGGTTTGAGATTTGACAACACCGTAAGTTAACTTTTATATACACAGTCACTTCGCCTTGATTCTGTTAGTTGATGTTCAGTCGATAACGTTAGGTGGTCAATTGGCAGTTTTTTTACATTGAAAGGTACGTACTGGTTGACTTTGTAGACCTTCTGTAAGTACATTTAAAACCAATGTTTCAAACTAAATGTATATTTAGTTTAGAAGTGATAATTATTATGTTCAAATATTTGGCAGCCATTTTAATTTTTACCTGCAAATGTACACACTGAAACACTACAAGGTAGTACACAGTGAGACGGTGTCTCTCTGTGCCGTAGGGTGATAGGTGGTCTTATAAGTTTTCAATTTTTTTTCGGTTTTCTCTGAAAATTGGAAGGCCAAGGGATACACAACGAAAAATTGGGAAAACGTCAGCAGAGCAAATGGCTGCAGCTATTAATTAAGTTATGGAACAACAAATGTCCATTCGAGAAGCAGCAAAGAAACAAATATTGCATTTCAAACGCAAAATTATGTCCAGAGGGTAATATAAGAACCACACCACATTACCACGTTCAAAAAAGTACAAAAATGAGGGTAAAGACTGGATAAGAGAATGTTTGCATCGTAACGGCAACTTAACCATTAGAACACCTGAAGCGTGTAGTCTATCGAGACTCATTTAATAAACACATTGACATGTTTTTTTGATAATTTGAAAAAGGTCTTCAAAAGGCTACCACAGATATCAGATAGTTCTCGTATATATAATCTTGACGAAAACGGCTGGCAACTGTGCAGAAACCTAAAAAAAGTTGTCGTCAAGAAGTAAATGCACTAGTGCTGAACGGGGAAACTAATAACTGCTGTGGTATTTATTTCAGGAGCAGATACGTTCATTCCTCCTGTGCTCGTATTCCTCAGAAAAATTCTAAACAACACATGCTTACAGGAGCTCCAGCAGGAACACTTGGATTTGCTAAAATATAACAGCAGCAGCAAATAAAATCCAACCTTAGTTATATGCGATAACCATGAATCGCACATAAGCATAACAGCGTTAAATATAGCCAGGGAGAATGGAGTAACATTTCTGACTATAGCTCCCCACACTAGTCATAAGACCCAACCGTTACATGTGTCTTTTTATGCACATCTAAAAGCGTATTATAATGAAGCTGTTGATAACTGGCTCCTTGCCCATTCTGGCATACCCCTAACAATGTATCAAGTGGCTGAATTTTTCGGTAAAACACTACCAAAGGTAGTGTTTAAAAAGTCGGAAATTTTCCCTCTTAACAGAGACGTTTTTACGTTTTTTGACTTCCTCCATTAGAGATCGTACTAAAGCACTTTCATTTCACGCAGATGTATTGTGTCCTTATGCACATTTAGATGTTCCAGAAATAGCTTCAACATCCGTAGAACCCATTTCCACTACTGTTCCTACCACATCTGTTGCAAATATGCCACAAGAAGGAAATATTTGCATTTCTTATAAAGCATTCAGAGGGTATCCTAAGACCTTACCGAGAAAACAAACAGCTAAAGGTGGTAAACGAGGAAAAAGTGCTATTATGACAGAGACACCTGAAAAACGCTTATTGCTGAATTGGCGTTACAAGGAGAATTAAAAAACCAAAAAGAAATGGATCGAAAAAACAAAAAGTAATCAAGGACTTGTCTTCAACGAACAACAAGCAACTAAGAAGAAATGCCAAAAGTAATGAGAGTTCTAAATCGTTTGCTTTTAAATGATTCAGATGACTCGGAATCGTTTTTGGATATTGACAAACTAAATGGATTTAGTTTCCCAGATGTTCCAGATGTTGCCATGGTGAGCTTGTCTGATATTATGATGCTATTACCCGCACCAATTAGGGTGCAGACGAAACGTTTAAGCAGATATCTCTATTTCTCTGTTAATTTCGATAATATTAATATACGTTAATTATCACCATTTTCAAATATTACTTCATTTGTTACCGTTTTATTTACAGTCCTAGTCGGCTATGAAGGCGAGCAACCGGCGCAACCGATTCTTGATTTCGAAAGTCGAGTACTGTAAAAATACAAGTCAGTGGCGTATCATATCTTCATTTACTTATTGTTATTCTGCATAGTGATTCATTCCCACAAGAGCATTTTTTTCAATAACTTAATTCGAATTTGATTATATATCACTAAAATATGTAAATATCCTGTAATTACAATTCAATAAATAACATTAATGTTCATATTTCGTGATGCAGAATGATATTACAAAATTTAATGCACATTTGTAAACGATTAACTTAATTAAAATAATGAAAGAGAAAAAGCTATTAACATAACGACATCCATTACCAATCGCATATAAATAATATCCTTGCTCTTTAGCAACTATTGTTTGTCGCAAAGTGATTTCATAGCGAATGTACAAATTAATTTTAACAATTTGCATTGCGGTTATCGAAAATGTCTAGTTCAAGAAAAATCTTAAGCGGTCAAACGCGAAACGTAGTTTTCAACGTGTTTCAATACTTCTTAATTCCCAAAAGAGAAACAGAGTCCATGGCGAGCATCAAGAAAACAAATTCAGATGCAACGAAAATATCAGTGCGAACAATAGAACGTATTATAAAGGAGGTCAGTGAATCGTCGGAACACAATAATAGTACTGTGATGCTGAAATCTCCCAAGAAGAAGCGGCCGAAAAAACTTACAGTTACTGATTTCACAGAATATGATACTAATATAATAAGAAGAGTAATTTATAACTTCCATAAAACGGACGGGAGTCGTGTGACCATTAAATCGTTACGGCAAAAATTATCCGAAGACTTGGGTTATTGTGGTTCAGAATCGTCACTACAACGAAGTATTAAAAAAATTGGTTTTAGATGGAAAAAAACGGTAAACGACAGAAGGATTTTAATGGAGAAAAACGATATTCGCGAAAGAGATTACATTATATTAAAAACATTACACATCATCGTGATGAAAATAGACCGATCGTATTTTTAGACGAAAGTTATATTCATGGAGGACATACTCAATCACGTAGTTGGAGTAACGATAGCACCGAAGGGTTATTTTCCCATATTTCAAAGGGCCAACGTGTAATTATAATTCACGCAGGAGGCGACATGGGTTTTATTCCAAACTGTTTATTGATGTTTAAATCTGGAACAAGAAGTGGAGATTACCATGCAGATATGAATGGTACCAACTACGAAAAGTGAGTAAAAGAACCTCTTATACCAAATTTGCCCAACTACGTTGTTGTAATAGATAACGCACCAGTAGAAAGGGGATACCTTGGCCGCCACCATGGATTTCGACGTCACAAGACCGCCCACGTGCGAGACCGTATTTTTCACCCTTATTTTTTTATGGTTTATTTTCGGAGGCCTTTTTCAACACCTTGAGGGAATTTTCATCCCTAATTACGGCCTCTTTGTTTTTACTCGTCCACGTGTAAAACGCGTTTTTTCGCCCCTATTTTTGACGGCTTCTTTTTGGAGGTCTTTTTCAACCCTTGATGGAATTTTTAACCCTCTTTGGTTGTATTAGACTTTTTACAGCCATTTTTTTTGTACTTGCTCACGTGAGGGGCCTATTTAGGTCTTGGATTGGGGCAGGATGTTGACTTTTTTTCGGGGACCTTTTGCAACCCTTGGTCGGAGTTTAACCCTTAATTAAGATCCTTTTGGTTGCCTTAAGAGCCTTTTCGTCAGTTCAACCTGGAGGTTAGGCAATTGTGTGTATTCTTTTAGTTCCTATCTACAGATTGTAACGAAATTTTATTTATACATTGGGTTTGTATTCTAATAAGGAGGCCTAATGCTAGCTTGTAAGACACGTGTAGGGCTTCGCAACTTGTTCTCAGGCCTTCGCCCCCTGGCCGAAGATGGTATGGGAACCCTAATCATATAAGACAAGTGTAGAGATTAGCTCCTATTGTGGCCCCTTGGTGCAATTTTATCAGGGTCTGCGCCCTGGCCCCTTTGAGTTAAAATTAATTTTAGCGCCATCTAGTGGCGTATTGACTAATGAACATTTTCTATAATAGAAGTTAATCATACACACCTCTCTTTTGCTCTATCTCGTTTCTTTCTCTCCCTCTCTCTCTCTTTCGGCTCTTCTCACACAAACAAATCAATTAATTTAATCAATCAATCTCAAACAAATCATGATCGATCAAATCAATCAGGCCAATCTCAGTCAATCAACCGAAATCATGCCTTACAGTTTGCGGAAACCAGATTACAGTTCAAAACTAAATACATTAAAGTCTAAATTACATATGACGTGAAATAATAAATAATTTCTACCCTAATGCAATGAAGCTTTATATATATATATATATATATATATATATATATATATATGCAGATTTTCTCTTTCTAAACAGGCACCACCTATACATTCGGAAAATTATGTCTGGTTTATTTGCATGTTCAATTACATACACACAAAATTGTTTCATAGACACGTGTCCATTAACAGTTACAAAAACCTCATTAAAAGGACTGGAAAGTAATAATTACTTATAACATAGAGTTAAATTAAATTAACATGTTGTAAGGTTGCGTTGACGCACCCTGTATGTAAGATGTTATAATGACGTGTATTACGTGTTTTGAGTACGGGTGTTTGAACGAAAAAAAAATTTTATTTGTGTATATGCATAATGTATGTGGGTGGGTGATACGCCACTGGAAATTTAGGAGAAATATTATTCAATATGCAGATACGTGTATTTGAATATCATAGAGACATTGGTGTTGGAATAAATAGATTCTGATGAATGTAAATGTGAAGAGAAATTTGTCGATGGGACGATAATGTTTGCTACTGTTGACTACTTAATAAGTAATAGAATGTTGGAGGATAAAGGAGTAATCTTGGCCGAAAGATGTGAATGTATAAGTGTACAATGTTTTAGAAAATATGTAGAGAAAGATTGGGTAGGTTTAATTGTTGATTATAGAAAGTTCTCGTAATGTTGTGCAATCAGTTTTGAGAATACGTGTACATATATGGGATTTGAGACCTTAGACTGTACTTATTTTTGCAAATGTTGCGGAAGGAGAACGAGCGCATGTGAGAGATAAACGTTGAAAGTTGTGTAATGGTCCAGAGTGGCCACTGAATGAATGTGATGACGAGAAATGGCTTCTCCATAAAGTAATTGTAAAATTTGTAAGTAAGAACAAACATGCCGATGTATTGTAATTACAAGCGTGGTTGTACAGAGGGTAGCATCAGTCGGCACTAAGAAAGTTTGAGGGAATACCATTGGTGAATATAGCGAGGAAGTCGGACATGTTTAAAGATGGATGGCTTAAGGTGTAAATAGGAAAGTCAGAGATTGACGGAGGCTTTTTGCAGGTTGTTGGTTGTTGCTTTTTGGTGAGAGCTCGGTGGAAGACGCGCGCGCGCGAGGTGAAGTGTGAAATCAGAATGGGTTGAGTTGGAGTTATATTTGTGAATAATATAGAAGGCAGTCATTGTTTAAACAACTGCGTAACCCGAAAGGGGATGAATCGTATAAGACATTCATAAATAAAACAATTAATAAAATTGAGATTGAAGATAAAATCAGTTTATTTTTCTTCGAGAAAAAGTGCGTAAGCAGATTTATAAAAAACATAACAGTTGTTACGTTATAGTGTTGATGTGCGGCGCGTGAGCTTGTACTGATCTTTAGTATAAATTATTTATGGGACCACCTTTAAGTGAACGAAATTTTCGTAGTAAATTGAGCCAATGTTAAAGTAATTTTGTATGACATTAAAAGTTTATTTGTGTTAAGGAAGGGCTAAATTGTCCTAAAGGTTGCGAGAAACTTTTAAGAGGCAACCAAATGTGTACAGATTATTACGGTTTATTGGAGTAAACCTCGTATAGTTAGACTATTCGCGATTACCGAAAGGAATAAGTGTTTGTGGAATTGTGAAGTACTTGTTATGTGCCTTCAGGCAATCTAAGGAATACAAATGGACTACAAATACATGGTTTACGGGAAGAGAGAAGAAAGAAAAGCGAAGGATAATGGACAGTCTTTAAGTAAGAATTACATTTAAGAACCTTGAAAATTCAGTAGAGCACGATTATCTTTTCTTTGGTTAGTTTATTTGCGTATTGTTGTGTAATTTTTAGTTAATTAATTAGTATTGAAGGAAAAAGATAATCGATCTCAAGTTATGTTGTATTGGCTGTTTTAGTAGTAAGAATTTTTGCAGAAACGCAAATTTGTATTGACAGTGGTTTTTCAACCACGCGGTCGTAGTGTATGTAAACATTTGTTTATTATTTTGTGCAGGACAATATATATTTATCGGTAACTTTTATTTTGTTATTTATTTAGCCAGTTATGAGATACATTTGTGACGTTTACTTAATTGGTGACCTAGTTTTTGACAAGTTAAATGTAGACTTTGCATATTTTGGTTTTAAGATTAATGAACAACCTGAAAGGTTATATTTGCCAGGTTAATTTCAAAAAGAAAATTTTCATGTTAGTTTCGTTTAACGCAGTACACTAATGACGGATCAGCTGTTGATTTAAAAATTTCATTAAGTATAACTAAGAGATCGAGTTTTGAGAATTTACATATTTACGAATGTCTCATACGATTCAGGGGTATCATAAAGGAACAATTATTAAGCCGATGACATTGATTTTCTTTTGTTTAGGAATTTTAAAGATTAATTATCGACCATTGAATGAAGAACTATTTTATTCATTAATAAGTAGAAATTTAACTTTATATGTATACGAGGGATACGTAGAAAATATTCAGTTAATGTGTTATAACTTTGGTATTCTGGATGTACAGGGTACAATCAGGAAGTTTGTGACGACCCGTGTATTTCAGTTTTTTTTTGTATAACTGTTGGTTACGTGAATGCAGTTAAATTTGAGTGATAAATTTTGTTTTGGAAATTTTGGTATACGAGGTGTATTCAAAAAGGTTTTAATAACCTGGGTAGTACTAAATATATTTGAGTTTGAGTTGAATTGTTTGGGACGAGTGTTTGTTTTTGGACCCTCGTGTGAGAGTTTACTGAGTAAGCACAATCCTACTTTCCACAATCAAGTAGGGTTAATTAACACTCAGCTTAAGACAATTATTTTAGCAAAGTTTCGATTGTGGTGGCGCCTGGAGACATATTTTCCCGGACTGAGCTGTTTGAATATCGGTGTAAGGTGTTTGAGCGTATTAATCATCCATTTTACTTCTTATTTCGACCACGCCCATCTCCCTGTTAGCTGGTTTGGCAACCCGCTTACATTAGTAAGCATACACGACGCCTAGTGTGGTTTGGACGTGTAACAATGTTTTTAAGAATACCAAATTGATATAATGGAAATAAAAGGCAAAAGGTTTTAATGGTTTTATTATTATAAGCGAATTAACAATAACTACAAGTTCTAAATCCACGAATACGTACCAACCATTGGTAGACCTGATTTTATTACGTCATCCTATAAGAGTAATAATACATTTTAAAAATTTTTATCGACATTTTTGCTAGCAATATCAAGTAGAAAACATATCTATATATATATATATATATATATATATATATATATATATATATATATATATAGGATTCATTAACTAATTTAGAAAGTAATACACAAAACCTGATTACTGCTACTCGTATTTAGCAATTATATTGTACTTATAAATTTACATTCAAAATACTTACAAATATTTTAAGAATTACTTTTAAATAATTTGAATCTTGAGATTACATAAACTATTGTTATGGAATGCATTAATATCATGTTAAAATATATTCTCTTTTTCTATGCAATCATGATTTATCTGTATATTCAATTATGCACACACACGCACACGCGCACGCACACGCACACACAACACACACACACGCACGCACATACACGCACACACACACGCACACACGTACACACACACATGTACTTCACGTTATATGGATTTTTATCGTTTGAGAATAATAGCAATATTAACTAAACGATTTAAAGTTTCTAATCTGAAATAAGAGTGACGTAATCTAATTTACTTGAAATTCCTTAGAGAGCATCACCATCATCGAGATTTTGAGATACATTCATCTCATCGTCTTCACCTTGAACGATTATATTGTAACAATCTATAAAGCAGCTAATAACCCCTAACAGTTTTTATCAGACACTATTATTATTATTATTACATAGACATGAGGTTATCCCTAAATTAACTGGTTTCAGGACGGCTCTGGAAATGCTGCACACTCTTCAAATCTTTCAGTTCGTTCTCAGAAGCTGTACCGTATTCACTTCCTTCAATTTTATCTGCATTCTGTTTCGAGGCTGTAGTACGTTTTCTAATACATAAACAGAACCTTCAATATTGTGATGCATATAGCATCAAAATACGTTAGCTAGCTAGTTTCACCTCTATAGTATTTTACATGCAAGCCTGATCTTATCATAAATACATCTGTCAAAAAGCTAATTAAACATAGCTCCACGGACTGGAAATAGCAAGCAGCGTTAACAATTATGGTTTTTAGTCAACACAATATTGCCTACAACTACATACAATCGACTATCAATGTTTTAGCACGAGGAGCAAACGAAAACACACAAACGAAAACACGAAAACACAAAAACGAAAACACGCTATCACGAAAACACGCTAACACGAAAATACACAAGCGCGAAAACACACAAACACGAAAACACATAAACGCGTAAACATACTAGCACGAAAACACGCCAACACAAAAAAAAACACTCAAACACGAATACACGTAAAACGAAAACACGCAAATACGAAAACACACAAACGAAAACACGCCAACGAAAAACACTCTAACGTGAAAACTCGTAAAGCTTCAAACATGAATCAAGACGGGGGAGTACCGTTAGGAAAAACAAGTTTATTAACCAAATTGAAGGAAAGCTTAGCGTTTGAAGATATATTATTATTATTATAAACAGCAATACATCATTTTTATTTAATAACAACCTTTATCGGTCTTCTTCTTCATTTTGAACCGTGATTCGTCGTCATCATCATCATGGTTTTGAGATTCGTCCTTCTCCTTTACGTACGTCCTTTACGCACAATTGCCTAACCTCCAGGCTGAACTGCCGAAAAAGCTCTTAATACAACCAAAAGGATCTTAATTAAGGGTTAAACTCCGACCAAGGGTTGCAAAAGGCCCCCGAAAAGAAGCCAACATCCTGCCCCAATCCCACCTCCAAACCAATCCCAAGGCCTAAATGTGTCCTTCACGTGAGCAAGTACAAAACAGGCATGGCTGTCAAAAAAGGCTCTTAATACAACCAAAAAGTGTTGAAAATTCCATCAAGGGTTGAAAAAGACCTCCGAAAAGAAGCCGTCAAAAATTGGGTGAAAAAGCGCGTCCTACACGTGGGCGAGTAAAAACAAAAAGGCCGTAATTAGGGATGAAAATTCCATTAAGGGGTTGAAAAATGCCTCCGAAAAGAAACCATACAAAATAATGGTGAAAAATACGGTCTGTCACGTGGGCGGTCTTGAGACGTCAAAATCCAAGATGTATCATTGTGTTCAAGTAAATCCTGTACCGACCTCCAATTCTACAAAAAATTAAATGATATAATGGTTACATACAAAAAATATTCACTTTTCGCCGGTGTTACTTAAACCTCAACTGTATAAAATTATAAAACGCAATAAAGATCGTTACAAAACGTATGCATTCAACAAATTAATGAATGAGCATGGGCACACCGTATTACGACTTCCTTCTTATCATCCGGACCTAAATCCCATCGAATTAATTTGTGCGAAAATAAAAAATGAAGTTGCACACAAAAACGTTACTTTTAAATTAAATGATGTAATAAAATTGGCCGAAGATGCATTTAAATCAACAACAAGGGAAGAGTGGAAAAGTCGATGTGATAAAGTAATTGACATTGACAGAGCCGGCGCCAGCCCTTTTGGCGCCCTGGGCAACATTTTAATTTTAAGTTTGGAATATACATTAGGAAGAAAGAAAAATTATACATAGTTATTTTTAATTAGAAAAATTTACTAAAATTTTAATTTTTTGCAAACTTATTAATTATATCATCAAAATTAATACTCTTTGTTAGTTCATTTTCTATAGATAAAATTGTCAAGCCCGGTATTCTTTCTTGGCTCATTGACCACCTAAAACAATTTTTAATTATATTTAATTTACTGACAGATCTCTCACCAGTGGCAATAGAAACAGGTATTGTTAAAAAAATTTTATAACAAGTCACTATGTTTGGGTATGATTCATTAGTGTTAAATTTATAAATTAAATTCAGAATATCAAGAATTGGTATCTCGTCAATATTCGGTGCAAGTTTACAAATTTGAATTTGAAATGATGACATTCCACTTGTAATTTTATTAGTGTCTATGTCATTGGAGTATTTATTTCCCATTTTTGAAGCACATTCAACAATTTTGTCTTTAGAGTACGATTTTAAGGCGCTACCCGTTAGAAATTCAAAGTCTTGACTGATATCATTAAGTTTTTTGTATCTCTAACCCAAACGGTTTGATATTAAATCGATGACACTAAAAAATTCCAATCGAAAATCTTTTTCTTCGCCCTCTTGAATCTTCTGCTAATTCATCTGCAAATTTTTTATTTTTCTCGGTCTTTTTTCTTTAAAGATGGATTCTATTAATAATGAATTGCACAATTCCGTTGCCTTTTCTTTAAAACTATTTATTTCTCGTCTTAAATTAATGTTTGCCACATAAATAAATAACAAACAAATCTAAAATCAATTTTTTTGATGATATTTTTGGTTTCGTTGACCTTTTCTGCTAATGTTTTAAGGGTTAAAATTGTTCCTTTTAACTGTGTCAATAATGAATGCACTGCATTATATTTCGTTTCTCATCGGGTAGCCGCATGGTTTTTTAAGGAAATCGATGTATTACATTTCAAAAGATCCCAACGTCTTGTTGATTTTGAAAAGTAATTATAAATTACATTTATTAAAACAAAAAACGATTCCATTTCTACTGAAACTTCTGCAGCATGTATTCCAACTAAACTTAACGAGTGGGGCGAACAGGGTGCGTAAAATCGTAAATTGTTTACCTTTATGAACCTCGTTTGGACCCCTTTTATGTGACCTGACACATTGGTCCCATTGTCATAGCACCGACCTGACAATCTTGAAAATCAAGTCCACGCTCTGCAAAGACTTTTAGGATTTCTGCAGAAAACCCTTCACCTGTTTTTTCGTTGGTATTTATGAATTTAATAAACCGTTCTTGAATTATAAGTCCTTTTCTCGTTTTTTCCAAGTACCGAATTATTTCGCACATTTGTTCTTTTTTGGAAATATCAGGTGTCGAATCGAATATATCTGAATAGTACTTTGCTGATATGATTGTTGAGATAATATTGTTTTTAACATTACTAGACAAAAGGCTAATAAATTCGGTTTGTACGTCTTTAGAGAGATATTTAGTTTTTGAATTACTATCCAAACGTTGTTTTAAAATCGGTTCGTAATTACTAATCAGCCCATTTAGAAATAAACCACTATTATAGAGATCGATTTTATCCGTGGAACCCCGCAATGCCAAATTATTCGTAGCACAAAATGTAATGCAATTTAAGAGTGCTTTCAGTATATGTTTCACATTCGTTGTTAATTTCTTTAAGTAATGCTCCGTCTATAACTTCACACGATTTTAATCTTTTTTCCAAATCTTTCCAAGCCAAAAAATTGTTTCGATGGTCTGCAGAATTTTCATGGTCCGGAATTCTAGAATTCAAAGGTTTCCAATCATTGAATCCTTTACTTGGATCGGTTGAAAAACTAGACGTTGTTTTATGAATATTAAATAGCATGCAAGGAAATATTTTATCACAGCCTTTGCTATAGATAGGCCAAGATCTGTGTATTTTTTCACCACTTTTCACCATTTTGATTATAGTGTCATCCTGTCCTTGCAATGGTCCACATTGAACTAAATAATCTCTCATTTTTACATCAATTACGTGCCAAGTCTTTGGATTATTTAAATTTAATTTATATGCATTCAATTTTTCAGGTTCAGACAAAATATTTGAGTCCAACACAGAAGAGATGTTGCTTGTAAATGCAGCTTGTTGATTTTTTATTACAATTGTTTGTATCTCAGACGCGGAAGACTCGGAAAATTCTGGTCTTTGGTCTTGAACATCGAATTATTCATCAATTATATTATTTTGCGCATCATTCGATACAGATACTACATTTGTATTTAACCCTAGAATCACACCGTGAAGGATTTGGGCATGAACCACACCGTGGGGTTGCCGGCAACCCATACTTAAAAAATCGTTTTTGGCCTTATGCGATCAATAAAACACTTGTAGTTTATTTTGTACATATAAATAAAAATATATTGCACTCTTAAAACTATAAGTCAATAAAAAATTGGAAAAATAGGAAACATGTAAAAATAACATACAAAAATCGTATTCTATCTTCTTGGTAACTTATAAACTCTATAAAATTTAAGAAAAGTAAATTGTAACTTTCAAGTTTAAATAAACAACTCAAAAAAACTAAAGAAGTCACAATTTTATTTTATTTCTTTTTCGCAGTCTTGGGAAATACTAAACCTATGTTCCTTGAACAGAGTGTACACAACGTCTGTCCCTTTCGATCTTTTTTTCTGGGACATAAAGCACATCGTCCTGGTTTGGAAGAAGCTGCCCGAGCTGGAATTTCTTCTTCAATTCCAACAATTCCTCTTATGGACATACGTAATTCTTTAGGAAGTCGTTGAGGGTTAACTCTTGTCGTGAGGTGCTCCTCCACTAATGCAAAAGCAAGCTTCTTCAAGTAGTCGCTTCTTTTGTGCCTTCGATCCAATCCGTTGAACTTGTGAACTACCAATGAGTTAATTCCTGCGGCGTCAAGTATCCCATAAAATGTTCGTAATGGCCACCTACGAGTTTTTCTTGCGACCGTTGCAGAATGGCACAGCTGGTCAAAGGTGTCAACACCACCTTTAGTGCTATTATAAAATAGGATAATTTCAGCCTTGTTTGACTCAGTGTCGATTAATCCTTGATCGTGCATTGTCGACAGCAGCACTACGTTCTTGTTCTTTCTAGGAACAAGCGAAACTAATGTTGATACTTCATCAAATACGAACTGGCCTTTAGTTTCAAGTAACTGCATTAGAATATCTGGTTTATTCTTCCGCATTGTTCCAACCATAGTAAGTTTTTTACTACCTAATACATTTGCCAGTGAGTATGATGTAAACCAGTTGTCCATGGTTATATTTCGGTTGCTTCTGACAACTGTAAAACATATTGGGTTGGAATAGGTTTATCAGAATCTCTCTCTTCTTTTGCTAAGCATGGAATTGCAGAAGACATATATGAAGTTTTGGCGTCACATATCATTACAATTTTTATCCCGCATTTGTCTGGTTTACTGGACAGTTAATTAAGAAATCAAAACGAGTTTTGCTCATTGTGGACCTAAACTGTGGTGGTCCTAGCACTTTAGACCACATATCAATATTTGTAAGATGGGCATCTTTTAGAACTCCGCTTAGATATAGCAGACCAAATAAAGCACGTAATTCTGTTGCGTGGGTAGAAACTAAATAACTCAGCCACGCATTTTTATATTTTATTTCCTGTCGCTCGATTTCTTGGTTTGTATGCAAGACAACTTTGTCCACCATTTCATCTGTTATGAATAATTTTTAAGTCTCTTTTATGATCTTTACATTTTTAGCATCATCTTTAGGACCAGGTAGACGAATCACAAGATTTTTCTTAGGCGTTCTTGAATTCTTCGAACTACTCGATGTTTTATACCATTTATGTCACATCATCTTCCGTTTCGGATTCTGCGTCCGGTTCATCTTCCTCTCTATCGTCCGCTATAATGTAGTCCTCCTCCTCGCTCTCTTCGTCTTCAAAAATTGAAACATTTCCATCTTCATCACTAACATGTTCTTCTTCCCAAAAACGGCCCAATTCTGCATCAGTCAGAGGTCGTTTGGAATAGTATGACATTATTACAGCTTAAAACAAAAAACATTCAAAAAGTATCTAAAAATTAACACAAATACAAAAAATTACTTAAGAGAATTTTCTGTCGCACGAATCACACCGTGGGGTTGTATACAACCCTGTCACACAAAACTCAACTTATAAAAATAAATATTCAACTCAACTAAACGACAGGTGTACACGCTAATGCTACATACACTAGACTAAAGGTAAATAAACTCGTAACCCCCATTCGTACCCTGGCGTCTGCGTAATACGTCTTTGTAGCGACGGGTCGCCGGCAACCCCACGGTGTGCTTCTAGGGTTAAAAATGTTTTTAGTGGATCGTGTTGCTTTTTAGCTTCATTTTCCCTACAGGCTTTCTGCTTCCGTAACTCAGATCCAGATTTTTTTTTATTTTTTTGTTCCATTTAGAAATAACAAACAAAAAGAAAAATAAGTATTTGCACTAGAAAACAATTTTAACCTTCTGATCTTTAAATTTTACGATACGTTAAATATTAATAAATATTTAAAATGAGTCAAATAGCAAATTGCCGCTACAGAAAGGCGACTGATGACCGAAACGGTTACAATTTACATCCAGCCTAAATGCATACTCAGCATACTCCTTTCAAATTGGGTATAATAAAACAATCTATTTATTATCGTTGTAGTTGTGTTCACTTCACTAATATCTTTTTGGCTGCTGCAAGGTAATTAGATCTTCGGGACGTAACTTTTATTACAGATCTACATTGCATAATTTAACAGATAACAGATTATTTTACAATATGATTAGTTGTAATTATTAATTCGGATTTTTCTACAAAATCTTTCCTAACTGTGACTGATACTTTCTTATCGTAAATAGCGCCCCTTTGATACCCCGCCATGGCCTACACTGGTAAAATAAAACATTTAATATTTTGACTGATTTGTATTTTAAACCGTTATTTTGCATCGGAGGAACGTTAATTAATTAATTCATATTTTGATTTACAAATAGCACTTCAAACGTGCCATCTATGTAGTTTAAGCAAAACTATTACAGTCTGAGAGAAATCTATTACCCCTCTATCTCCAAATCTAGTACAAAATCTAATCGCTCTGAAGCAACGCTGCTCAGATCACACATACCACAAACGCAATACACATCTAGGTACTGCACATTCCAGCCGCTTTGCCATGCACATTCACCAAATCAGCTACTTTTAAACGATTGCTACATAATGCGTTATACGTAATAGTAATATTGCTTGCCTAACTAACAGGTAAAATCTATTTTTAGTTCTTCTGCGATTCACAGACTATTTTTTGTTCTTCGGGCGTGAGTGTTGATTGATTACGAAAAAATTTGGAAATAGAAAATGATTTATACAATTGCGTTTTTCTATTTTGGATTTGGCGCCGCCTTTCGCCGGCTCTGGACATTGAAAATAAATATCGTGAAAGTGACAACATGTTAGATATAGAAGCTGATCAATTAATGATAAATGTGTATGAAGACAGTGACAGTGAATATCAGTTTAGTGATTTAAGTTCAAGCGATAGTGAATGAAATTTTTTTATATATTAGGTATTTCTGTGTTTTATTAATTTTATAGCGCCATTTTTAGAATTTGGAATATATTTTGTTTGTCATAAAGTAGGTACTTAATTATATTTATTGTACTAATATATTGAAATACAATAACTTTTTTTGAATTAACATATCTACAAAAACAACATGAAACGACACTGACTTTATACAAATAGTGGTGTAAATGGTATAATAAATTTAATAATGAATAATAATGTAATAATGAAATAATTAAATAAGTTCTCCTAGGTACACACAAATCGTCAAACTGACTGGAGATACAACCATTCACCACTAATAGTGCCTTTGACTCTAGTCGGTAAATTCAAGTGGGCCGGTTCATTATATGATTTGCTTGATTCCCACAAAATCTGCTGTGCTATTTTCACTTAACATAAATAATAAAGATGAAATGTAAAACTAATAAGATGATCTCGGGCACCAAGTTATTTTTTAATTATTATACCCGGAACAACTAAACCGAGTTAGTTAACAATAAAATTTATCAAAATGTAAAAAATAACAATATATGTTAAAAACTAATTGTAAAACCCTTAAAATACTAAAAAAATCCTTAAACATTATACCTGTTCAATATATACAAAATCTTCTTGAGAATCCCTGGTATTATAAAAAATGTGATGCGAAAATGCATACCAAGATGACGTAATCCTTGTATAATTGCGCAATATTCGCAATAACAATGCTTTTGTTATCAGCCACACCCAAAAAATTGAATTTTATTTCTTAAAAATTTCTTCTTTAAATTGAATAATTCGTTTAATGCATTTCTTGAAATTTTCGAATAAAATTTGCAATCATAAAATGAAAGCGTACGCAACAGTAAAATTATATGCGTCTTAAAATGTAATCAAAGTACAACTAAAAAGTGCAGTAAAAAAATGCAGTAAAAAAAAGGGGGAAAGTGCCTAAAAAGAGCAAATGTTTTAATTTTTAGTAAAACAAGTTAAAAGATATTTTACCATAAAATTTATGGCACTTTCACATAAAATTTTGGTAAAAAAAAACACCACAACGCTTCCTGGTGCAAGGTACATCATGAAGTAAGCAAAATGGATGCTTAGAATGTAGATGAAGAGGTCGTGCGCCAAAGGGATCTGCGCAAGGAATTAAGTTATGACGCGTTGCGCAATGATCAGAAAACAATTTATGGGAATATACCTTTAAGAAAATGTGCACTATGAAGATATGCAAATTAAGTTGCCTACCACATATCTATAATGTAAAATAATTAAAATTTTTACAACTAAATGAATGAAAGACCTTAAATTAAGGTATATTTAATACAACACAAAAATGGGTTGTTACAACTTATAGATACGCGCCAATTTTACAAGCAGCGTGCATTGCCGCGCTCGCTTTCTGAGGTGACTAGGACTGCACAGTTACTTTATTTTTTACCGATATATTACCGTTATATTAAGTGCGTCTCACTGTACCCGACTGTGTGGTACACAATCAGACGATTTACAACAATTTTTTAATGTTTATAATACAATTTTTGTGTTTATTTAATAAAGTTTCTCATGATTTCTGATATTATTTATCCATTACCTGCCCGTACTGATTTAAGTAAAAAATGTCTCACTGTTGCATACTGTATTAGTTTATTTAATAAAGTTACACATGATTTCTGATATTATTTATCCATTACCTGCCCGTACTGATCTAAGTAAAAAAACGTCTCACTGTTACCTACCCCCCTGTATTATCGTTATGTCACGAATGCATAGACATAATTTTAATTCAGTCTTATATAAATTCATATTTTTGCTTTAAATCAAAGTTATATTTTTATTTTAAAATATAATTAGTATCTTATTAAATAGTAAAATGGCGTGCCATAGAAAACAATTTAAACGAAGATATGAAAGAATAACGTCAATCAGTATTATTTATTAACACATTGGCTGCCACCATAAGAGACCGAAGACGTACTCAGAAGGCAATTAAAAACCAAATGATGTAAAATAATTTTTATTACATTTTTTAACCAGAAATACAAGAAATAATGGTAAAAAGAACTTTTTTCTGAACTAAAATAAAAATTCACCGGTGATGCCCATGGCACACGAATGAAATTTTATGAAGTGTGTGCCATAGTATCACCGGTGATACCAAATGAAAACACAAGTTAGTGCAATTTCGTAAAGTACGTTAGGCACAAATAGTTTTCCCATCTCTCGCACACAGTTGAAACTAGCTTTGTGAGTTTTTTAGCTTCCGCCGATACATGGTTTTTCTTGTTGTTAGCATAACAAGCATGACATCTGTTGTGTTTTTTTCTGTTATCTTTAGTCTTTTCAGCAGTATTTGACGAAACATGTATTTCTTCTGGATTTGGTATTGGCTTGTTTTCAATATCAAGCAAAGTCATAGTTAGTCTCTCGGAATTCAGTTATTTGTAATTTACTTTTGCTGAAGTGTTTATAAATGATATGCGAATTTACAATCGCTGTGTTTAACAATAACTTAAATAACTCACCATTTGATCTGATACATCAATGCCGTCCTTTCCAGGGTTGTAATCCAGAATAGCTTCTGACTTTTGAATCAGAACTCCTTGCCGGTTACGTTTTTTTCGTGGGGACTATTTTGAGATCATGTTTTATCGTCAGAAAATAAACATCTCGCTTATCTTTCCATTTTCCAACGACAATCCCATCCAAATTTTCTCTTCCTATAGCTTCCCCTTTTTTTAGTGTAGAATCGACAATTGCTTTAGGTATGTCTTTTCAATTTTTTGTTATAGTTCCTAATAGATGGGTTTTATCATCTAGGAGACTTTTTGCTAGTGGAACGGATGTATAAAAGTTATCGGGTATTACCGTCCTTCCTTGCACAAATCCAATACTACTTTTCCTCCTAAGCCTTCATTAGTTTTCGTACAATTAGATTTTCCTGTATAAACTGCTAATCTGTAGGTAAATGCTTTGGGATCACACAGTTTAAAAAATTTTATGCCATATCGATGCCGTTTTTCAGGAAGATATTGGCGGAAGAAAAGACGGCCACGAAAGGGAATCATTGACCCATCAACTGCCACAACTTTCCCTGGTATCCGTTCATTTGAGATAATGTTTTGGAACATGTCATATAATTTTTGAATTTTATATACTCTGTCACTTTTGTCGTCTGCTTCATTGTCAGCAAAATGTATCAATTTTAACAAGAGTTGGAATCGATTTCTACTCATAACCTGGGGCACTACTTTATTTTGATAAAGTAAGCTGGTACTCCAATAATCAGATATCTTTGGCAACTTTACCAAACCCATGTAGAGAATAATTCCAAAAAAAAATGTTATTTGCTCTTGAGTTCTTGGGTATCACTTAGTCTTGCATCTAGACAACCTATTTTTATTGATAAGTTGTGTTGCATGCCTATTAGTTTCTTTCACAATTAAATTAAGAAAATCTAGAAATATGCAGTATACTTCAATAGGCTTAAGGTTTTTCACCTCGTTAGGATAAGATTCATTGTGGTAAACACTGTTCCTGTGTCAACCTCACGCCAATCTCCTTCATTTTCGTTAGCAAAATTAGTTTCGTTTTGTTCTTCTTGCTGCGTATTTGTACCATCTTCCTCATTTTGATTTACCGTTTCTTGTCGATTATTTTCTGTTTCACGACTCTTTCTGTCACTTGTTGAACACTTTCTAGTTTCTCAAACTAAATGTCACTGTTCTCATCACTATTCTCATCTTCATCACTACTACTTTCTCCAAGGTCGTCTGAATCTGAATATATAAATTCTGAACCCGGTTGTTCGAAATCACTCCAATCACTATCATTACTTTCATATACTAACTGCAATAATTTGGTTCCAGATAGAGGTTTGTTACCATATTTCCAATCTTTCTTTTCAACACACTTTCTTTTACGCTTTGTTGACTTAGAAGTTAAATTACTACCACTGATGGATGATGGATGGTATTTGATCAATTACTTTATCTAAAATAAACATGTAATTTTAAAATACAAGAAAAAACCTATAAAACTTGATGTTTTATCTCTCAATATTTTCTTACTTCCACTGGTGGACGGTATTTGATCCATTGTTCTATCTAAAATAAACATATAATTTTAAAATAAAAAAAAAAATGGATAAAAATGATTGTATTACCTCAATATTTTCTTCTATGCCCCAAAAATATTACGAAAACGTCAAACACGAGTTCAACAACAAAATACACCCACATACCACAGAAGTTTGTACAGGATTTCCCAAATTCGAGGGCAAGCATGGGGATCTCACTAACTCGAATGGATTTGGCTTTATGCTCAAAAAACTAAAAATTTCAATTTTCGTTTTTCGCGTTTGGCCACCTTATTATTAGGAATTTTCAAAATTCGATTAAACATTATTAAGGCACCTTTTTATGCACAATACTAATATGGTATTAAAAATATTATGTTTACGTTTCGTTTATTGTGAACCATCATCAGGTTTATTTTTTCTTATGGGGGTTAAGATATATTTTTATGTCGTTGGATGGAGAATGTTATGCTGATTTTAGCAATATATAACACTTTATGGTTTGATCGACTGCGAACTAAAATAATGAGAAAAATACGAAGAACAAGATTCCGCCTTCTTGGATCCAGCAAGGAATAATTACAGCAGTTCTACTTATTTAATTTGTTAAACTCGTTAGAACATCCAAAAAAATATAAAAACATTTAAACAATTTAAAAAAATACATTAACAAATAACTCAAACAAGTATGTCTATGTAACACGGTCATAATAGCGACAACGCAAATTTATCGATAGGTAACAACAAAATAATTACAGACAAACAAATAAAAATTATTATAATAAATGTTCGAACAAGTTTCCTCCTTCTTGAATACAGTAACGAATTCTTCTTCTACAATTGTTTACGCTTCTTTGAATGGTTCGCCTGGGAATTTGACGAAGTTCATTAACAACCCTTTTCTGGAGTTCTTTTATATTTTGCGGTGGCGTCTTATAAATCATATTTTTTAAATAGCCCCAGAGGAAGTAATCTAAAGGGGTTAAATCTGGACTTCTTGCTGGCCACCTAAGTGGTCCCCTATTTCCCATCCATTTATCAGGAAATTCGCCGTTAAGATATTCACTTATTATCGCATTATGAGGAGGAGCTCCGTCCATTTGCCACCAGACAGTCCATCTTTCGTTTAGCGGAACATCATCCAAGAGGTCTGATATTTCGTGTGTTTGAAATGCGAGGTAGCGTTGAGACGTTAGGATACCTTCGTAAATAATTGGCCCAAGGAGCCTATCCTTCCAGATTCCAACCCACACATTAAAGGACCGGTGGCCTTGTCCTCGCATTTGCCTGTTAATTCGTGGATTTTCAACGGGCCAGTAGTGCTCGTTATTACGATTAAACATTCCATTAGTGGAAAAATTGCACTCATCCGTCCAAATTATTTGATTGAGAAAGTTGCGATTTTCCAGCATTTTGGTATTAAGTTGGTTACAAAAATCCAACCGTCTCCTATCGTCCCCAGGCCGAAGAGTTTGATTAACGTGTAACTTAAATGGTTTATAACGGTGTTGCTTTAACACTCGCCAAACTGTCGTTTTTGGCACTTCAATAGTTTGCTCTATTTCTCTGGTAGATGTTGAAGGATTTTCTTGAACCTAAGATGGATAACATAAAGTCATAACTCTCCAAAAAATGTCTGCTGAAATTAGCAGTGAAGTGAGTGGAAATTTTATAATTAGTATAATACTAACAAATAGTACCTGATGTAATATTTCTTCTTCGGCATCTCTGTCTAGTCTGCTACCATATGCATTTCGAGGTTTCAGAAAACATCCAAATTCTCGCAAATTTTGGTCTAATTTTAAAAATATCTCTGGTTTGGTTGCTGCCTCTCCGGATATTCCTCTAAATATCTTTGTTCTGCTCTGACTATTTCTATTGCAGCTATAAAATATCCTTATCATGTCTCGTTTTTCTGAATTTGAAAACATTCTAAAGAAACTTGCAAATTTTAAAGCACTAACACGAAGGATCTTGCAGTTATTACCCTTTTTACAATTAGAAAATGACATGGCAAAAGCCAACTCCTGAGTTTTGTTTGATTCATGGGTCGTGATAATGTAATATTTAGTTTTTAATTTAAGAGTATTTTAGTTCGCAGTCGATCAAACCATAAAGTGTTATATATTGCTAAAATCAGCATAACATTCTCCATCCAACGACATAAAAATATATCTTAACCCCTATAAGAAAAAATAAACCTGATGATGGTTCAGAATAAACGAAACGTCACATAATATTTTTAATACCGTATTAGTATTGTGCGTAAAAAGGTGCCTTAATAATGTTTAATCGAATTTTGAAAATTCCTAATAATAAGGTGGCCAAACGCGAAAAACGAAAATCGAAATATTTAGTTTTTTGAGCATAAAACCAAATCCATTCGAGTTACCTCAAATTTCTTTTCAGATTATTACTCGGCATCGAATTTAGCAAAAGTGCTGAATTTAAACCTATATTCTATCTCTTATAATAAGCGAGATCCCCATGCTTGCCTTCGAATTTGGGACAGCTTGTACAGGGTGGTTTTTTTCGATATTATAGGCTATAGGCTAAACGGTAAGAGATACAAAAAAACTAAGATACGTGTCCCGTTCTCTTTTTTAGTGTTTAGTTTAATTGCGCAATCGGATCTACGCTAACTAAATTGGTTTCGAAGATACAGAGTGATTCTCAAAATCTGCCGGTTTTTATTATCTCTTATGACTCGTTTATTTATGGAGATAAAAAAAAGCTTTGGATACGAAAGTTTTATGACTTTTTACGTTGAATCCAGTTGCGTTCTTAAAAAAATATAGATGTTTGATTTTTTGAGATATTATCAAAAGTAGCATTTTTTTAAATGGGACACCCTGTATCTGATAATCTCAAAAAATTGCATTTTTTCTTGAGATTGCAACAATATATAACACTTAATATTTTGCATTGTCCTAAATAGCTAAAATACTTAAAAAAACATTTTTTTTTAGTTGGCCATGGATTTAATCAATTCTTTATTTTATAATAGGCATAATAAAATTGCAGATAATAACAATAATAAAACATTAATAAACTAAAACAACAACTACAAAAAACAAGAAAAGATTTATAACAACTCAACAGTACTTATTTCAAATACTTATATACATATAGCAATTAGCATAGGTGGTTAATCACAAAAGGTGCTCAAATTGTCTTCCATTCTGCTCGATGCATTTTTGGGGTCTGCTTGTAACTGAACGAGTGGCGTTATAGATTTGTATATTTGGCACTCTTCCAATGCAATTAATAAAATTTGCTCTGAGTTCTTCTACAGTATTACTTCGGGTTTTATAGACTTCATTTTTGATAGATCCCCAAAAATAAAAGTCGAGTGGCGTCAGGTCGAGGGAACGCGGAGGCCATCTGTTTGGTCCATATGTACCAAGCCAATTTTCGCCAAAATTGACATTTAGTAAGTCCCTTACCATGTGGCTATTATGTGCTGGAGCACCGTCTTCTTGTAAATAAACATTATTTATTGCAGCTAATGGCATGTTATCCAACTCCATTATTACACATTCTTCCAAAATTTGGATGTATTCTTGAGCATTCAAATTTTCATTAAAAATTCTGTAGTTAAGGACTCTGTTTTGATATAGCGCCACCCATACATGGAACCCAAACCGTCCTTGTTGTATCCTGGCGACCGTCTGATGAGGATTTATGTTTGACCAATATCGATTATTATGTCGATTAAAAATTCCTTCGCTAGATATAAAAGCCCGGTCAGTCCATATTATATTTTGAAAAAAATTGGGCTTCCGATTAATCTGCTGCGAATACTAATGACAAAATGTTAAACGCCGCTCTTCATCTCCAGAATGTAAGTTATGAACCTTTCTTATTTTATATGGTTTATACTTATGCTTTCTTAACGTTTTTAAAACTTTAGATTTACTTGTGCCAATATCTTTCTCAATATTACGGCTAGATATCGTCGGATCAGCAGCAACACAAGCTAATGTTTTTATTTCATCTCTTTCTCTATTTGCCTTATTGTAAACTTGGTTTTCCAAATGATCCATACTCACTTAAATTGTGATATAATCTTTCAAATATTTGTTGTTCTGGCTGTCGTCGTTCCGAATAACGCTCAAAACATAAGTCTAGAGCTGCGTCTTTATTTTTATTACTCTCAATGTAGCACTCAAGCATATTTAGTTTTTCATAATTTTGAAAATTATTCATTTTAATCACCTTGTTTAAAAAATATAATCGGAAACGAAATAAGAATACCAATACATAATTGTTATGTATTTTATGACATGTAAACAAACGAAAACAATTGCTTAAAACATTCAATTAATGGCCAACTAAAAAAAATGTTTTTTTAGTATTTTAGCTATTTAGGACAATGCAAAATATTAAGTGTTATATATTGTTGCAATCTCAAGAAAAAATGCAATTTTTTGAGATTATCAGATACAGGGTGTCCCATTTAAGAAAATGCTACTTTTGATAATATCTCAAAAAATCAAACATCTATATTTTTTTTAAGAACGCCACTGGATTCAACGTAAAAAGTTATAAAACATTCGTATCCAAAGCTTTTTTTTATCTCCATAAATAACCGAGTCATAAGAGATATTAAAAACCGGCAGATTTTGAGAATCACTCTGTATCTTTGAAACCAACTTAGTTAGCGTAGATCCGATTGCGCCATTAAACTAAACACTAA
This sequence comes from Vesta saturnalis, assembly GCA_036346205.1. NCBI lineage: Eukaryota > Metazoa > Arthropoda > Insecta > Coleoptera > Lampyridae > Vesta > Vesta saturnalis. The sequence continues at coordinate 1,427,218 of JARFJB010000400.1, forward strand.
AAAAGGGAACGGGACACGCACCTTAGTTTTTTTGTATCTCTTACCGTTTAGCCTATACCCTATAATATTAACGAAAAAAACCACCCTGTACATAAATGACATCATTTTTACAACGTTACGTATAATCGCGAACAGAAATTCGAGATAGGCAACACATAATACTTCTGTGTAATTATATTGCCGTTGTTTACCACCAAGACACTTACCAAGTATAAAAGCAGTCCTACAGAGTCACGAAAATATATTTAAATGTTACTCTAATGCTGCTCGGTATCACGAGTGATGCCCGTGGCCTAGTTTGAATAAGGTAATGGGTTCACCGGTGATGCCCATGGCAGCCAATGTATTGTAAAACGCGGAAGTATAATTCGTGTTACTATCAGTAGATTATTAGTAAACAAAAATAATGGCTGGCAGTTTATAATTTTCGATAGGATTTAATGTGTAGTAGGTACGTACTTCATTGTTCATTTCAGTGTTAGTTTAAAGAATATTTTATTACTTTAAATCCTTAAATGCGTCAAATATTTTCTATTTTGGGAAAACGAATTGTAAAACTTCCCCAGGAATTATTTACCTACTGTAAATATTATTGTTGCTGTATCTTATGAATTTATGATAAAAAATATCGTCTGTTTACGCTTCTCACAAATATTGATATTTGCATTAAGCATGCGCTAGCTGCTCACTGAATGTAAAACATATCATCACCACTTCAGTGTTAATTCTTTTAAAAATAGAAAACTTATCAGTTGTATTCATTTAATGTATAATTGTTTTCAATCAAATTGCAATAAAGCTATCCATTCTTAAATTTATCGGTATAAATGTACGTTGTTCTACTTTTGTTCTAATACTAAATTGTGAAGAATTTAAACTAATTACAGTTAATAAAAATGGTAGGCGTTATTTATTTTGTAATATCAGTTTACATCATTAAATGCGCTGCTCAAGTAAGATATGATCCTAAATGGGAAAGTTTAGACAAAAGACCTCTTCCTCAATGGTATGATGATGCTAAAATTGGTATTTTTGTACATTGGGGTGTGTATTCAGTGCCAGGTTTTGGTTCCGAATGGTTTTGGAAAGAATGGAAGGGTAAGAGCCATAATGTACTAAAATATGTGGTTATTGGATATTAATAATTATTAGACGGAAACCAGGACATCGTATCGTTTATGAGCGAAAATTATCCCCCAAAGTTTACATATCAAGATTTTGCAAACCAGTTTAACGCACAACTTTTTAATCCCAACGAGTGGGCAACATTATTTGAAAAATCTGGTGCCAGGTAATGTTTTTAATTAACTAAACATAAATTACTTAATTTAAGTAAAAAACAAATCTAGTTTTTACATTCCCCAATATCAAAATTGATAGAAAAACGTTTCAAAAATTAGATTTTCTTATAATAACCAGTTGAAGTGATTAAACAGTAATAAACACTTTACTTATAGATATGTAGTTCTTACCAGTAAACATCATGAAGGCTATACCTTGTGGCCCTCTGAGTATTCATTTAGCTGGAATGCTAAAGATGTAGGTCCAAACAGAGACCTATTAGGTATTTTTTAGAAATTAAAATACAAAACCTAACAAATTATAACTAATTTCAGGTGAACTTGCAAAGGCAATTCGTACAACATCTTTAAAATTCGGTGTATATCATTCCTTATACGAATGGTTCAATCCCCTATATCTCTCTGATAAGAAATCAAATTTTACGAAGAATAATTTTATGGTGCACAAAATTATCCCTGAAATGGTTGAGTTAGTACAAAATTATCAACCAGAAATAATATGGTCGGATGGTGATTGGGAGGCTAATGATACTTATTGGAAATCTACAGAATTTTTGGCCTGGTTGTATAATGAAAGTCCTGTCAAGGATACTGTTGTCGTTAATGATAGATGGGGAATTGGGATTACATGTCATCATGGAGATTTTTATACTTGTAAAGATGGATACAATCCTGGTATAAACTTTTTGGTTTTTGAAGTTTTATGAACAGCACTATGTTTAAGGTCTTCTGCAGAAGCACAAATGGGAAAATTGTATGACCATGGATAAAGGATCATGGGGTTATAGAAGGAATGTAAATTACTATGATTTTCATACAGTTAAGGAAATTATTCAAATTTTAGCTGAAACTGTTAGTTGTGGCGGTAAGTGAGGTGCAGGTGTTTTACATACTAACTAAAGAGTAACAATTTAGGTAATCTCTTAATGAATGTGGGGCCTACAAGTGATGGAAGAATAGATCCAATCTTCCAAGATAGGTTAATAAACTTAGGAAATTGGTTATCCGTAAACGGTCCTGCAATCTATAATAGTCGACCATGGACATTTCAAAAAGATACACTTAACCCAGTTTGGTACACAACCTCCAATTCTTTAGTATTTGCCATTGTGCTGGACTGGCCGGCAAATAACTCTTTAGCATTGGCTTCCGTAGCAAGTATTTTCAAAACTAATGTAACAAAAGTTAGCTTATTAGGAAATTCTGAGCATTTACAGGTAACATTCTTTATTTTCCCAATATATCAATAATTACATATTTGTTTCAGTGGGACTTCTTTAATAATGGAGTACGTATATACTTTCCGGATAAAGCTACTGTTAAATGTGATTGGTCATGGACGTTACAAATACAAAATGATGCGACTAACGATATTAATGATAACTATTTTAACTAATGTATTCGTTTAGCTCTTGTAAAATTTTATATTTTAATTAACGGGCGGAGGCATGTGAAATTACCTATTTTATAAATAACAAACTTTAAAAACATTTTAAACCAAATTAATTGTCCTGTGTTAGTGAACCCTCTTTTATAAAGGGGTATTATAAAATAAATTTTTATATTTTTGACCACAGTGCTCTGTCGGGAGATGGGTGAGTTCTTTTCTTTAAATACAGTTTTACAACACAATCAAACTAAACAGGCATTTATTCGGAATGAATAATGGTGTAATAACACAATACCAGTTTGACAAAATAAAAGAAAAATGTAATTCAAACTTAAATAAAATATGCAATTTAAAATAAATGAAAAATAATACTGGACTTGACCTGGCCCGCGGTTAGGCAACTCTCCTGGCCTGGTGAACAGCGGGTTGAGTCTTCCTTCGAATGGTTGCTCTACCCTTGATTGATTAAATTTTATTTACCTTAAACAAAATTATACAGATGTAGTCATAAAATAAAATAATTATCAAATTTCTTTTCAATGGATTGAATCTTTGTGAAAGTTTGTAATGTAAAATTAATTTTAAAGAATATAAATTTTACGTTTATTTAAACAGGAAAATTAAAATGTTTTCGTAAAATGACAGGAACTAAATTTGTTTTGAAAATAGATAACGGAAAATGACCAGGAAATAAAGTATGTTTCTGGTATATACAGGATGAATCTTAAATGTGTTTGTCGTATTTTGTACGGGAGTTTGATTATTCTGGTTAAAAAGAATGTTATACAAGATAACTTGAGGCTTTCGCCTAAAGTTGCAAGGGTTTTCGCAGTACAGTTTTCACCGATAGCTTAAAGATGGAAAGTATTCGAATTGTGCTTCTTTCACTGATAACTTGGGAAAGGATTGAGTCCGCTCTACGTTGGTTGACTAACGCGTCCAGAGAAGGTACAGAAACACACTGTTCTAGAACCTACGAATTTGATTGTGTGTGCCGTCTCCAAGGTTTGGCACCATGAGGCGGATGAACGTGTATTGGTTGCATATTTATAAGTTAGATTCAGGAGTTCTGGTTTATTCAGAAATAAATCAAATTTGGTTTCTCGAAAGAGAACAGAACGAATTTAAATTTGCGGTCGCTTATAGGACGGAGCAGGATGGAAGGAGAATATTTTTTCCAAATTGACGCGCAACTGATGGATTTTGAACATATAGGAATACAATTGGGGGGGATGTACAGGATTTAATGGAGGAAAGTTAATTAGGATAAGTATCGGATCTTTGGATTTTTAGGATAAGTATCTGGATCTTTACACAATAATTTAAATTTTTGTGAATTGAGGATGGCGTTTCACTAACTTGGACACGGAGTTAGTTGGATCTGTGGTAATACAAGTTTTTTCAGGGGGTGTTCCTCATACACAAATAGTAGCATGACCACTGCGCTTACACACACCATGTGCGGCTATTTAGGTGCATGCGCGGGGTAGTATCTTCCCCCTCAAAACCCCAACTACATTCCTTCCGACCCTATCCTGACCGCACCCATCCTTAATCCCACCATACATACACACATAAGGTATATATGTATGCTGGGAATCCATTGCTGTGACTGAAGGAGTACGGAAAGCTCGAGCAGTTTTCCCTCTCCTTTGGAGAGGTAATGAAACACGTTGCTTTCCTTTCTTTTTTTACTCACTTAGACAATTGAAGAAATTTCGAAAGGTGATGGATAACTGTCATTACAAAACGGTTTTGAGTTGTACTGACAGAGTTGCTATAACTATACTATTGGTGAGGGTGAGGTGTAGAAAATATCACAAATGTTCTGCTTGTAAATTATTTATGATGGCATATTTTTTAAACCGTTTCCCCAACATTTGTGACCCCTTAACAAAAAAGAAAAGAGGGTCCAAATGCGAAAATAAGGACCGACGTAAACGAGAGCTCTGTTGCGTCTTCTGGACTTTGTCAGGTGGCTTAGACTTATTTTTTATTTCTATGCAACATTACGTAACCAAATATACTGAAGGGTGGATATCACAAGAGTTGAGCACGTTTGTCCTTTATATCTTTTATAAGTTATTTTTACTGTGTATTAAAAGTAGATGGGGCCACATTAAACTTTTTGACCCGGGACCCTCCCTGGTCTGCTTTCGATCAATTTTAAATCTTTTTGTTTTTCGTCTTAGGATAAACCTAAATATACATGTGTAATAATATATGTACTAAGTAATCCGTCTCACCTTAGATCGATAGCAATCGCGGAAATGAAAATTGTCATCTAACAATTAGGTTAACATAGTGTGCATTATTAATTATTGTTATGCAACCAAATGTGCAATAATATACGAGTGGTAACAAATCTGCAAGTCCTTAACTTTACGTTAATCGTTCCTTTTTCTATATTCTATATGAGTGAACGTCCCGGTGAAGTTTAGCGAGCTGAAGCCTGCCATTTTGCTTGCTCTGTTTTTTTAGGTAAGGGGCATGTATTTCTTAAGAGATTTTGATAATCGGAAAAATTCAACATAAGACATTAAATCCACAAAACTAATTGATACAGGAATTAGAAATAGGTGCCATGTTTGAGAATAAAGGATTAGAACTATCAACTGGAATGGAACACAAAGATCTCTCGTTTTTTTAGTGAGGGCGGCAATCTTATAGCATTGTATTTATATTTTATTTTAACAATTTTTGATTAACAATGCGCCGTGTTGCAAGCACAGATCAAATAAAGGGTTGCCCCTAACTCAATCTTTGTGGTACAGCATCGTGTAGCGGGTGGTAATAGCGGAACACTCAATGATTGAACAGAATGTTAACATTAACTAGAAAACATAGTATAAATTCACAAGAATATAACCATAAAAACATTATAAAAACTGATGAAAAACATTAACCTATTAAAATTAACAATAAAGAAACGGAACGGAAGATTTTACTTTGGGCAGCCTCTCGTGTGGGAAGACGGGCGGTTACGGTTAACCGGTCCAGGGTAGGTTGCTAGAAAAATGCGCTCAATGCCGTGGAGGATGTCTTAATAAACCACTGGTTAACCTTAATTCGGAATACGTCACAAGGAATTTTATACAAAACTTTCTACATACTGTAAATAGATGCCAGCACATGGTTTATTTCTCCCTTAATATTTTTAAAAGCGATTCTTATTGCGTCATTTCTTTGTATTTTTTAAAACAGAAAAAATGTTGACCTTATACTGTTTAAATTTTACTAAGTCAAGAAACCTATTTAGAAAATAGAATCCATACTATTCTTATATTTACGTATAATATATATTAACTATTAACATTATCGCGTTTAAGGGGGTTTTATACTTAATTAGGCCGCTTCATTCAAATAAGTTTAGTTTCAACTTATAATGAGATTTAGGTCGATTGTTGGGTACGACTTCTGTGGTCTTAACAAAAAATGGTTTTTATTAGAAAAATGGTGTACGTGAGGACGTAAATGGGGGTTTTCCTCAATAAATAATTAAGATTGATATATTGGAAAATACGCATAGGGCGGGATCTATACAATTACTGGGAGATTTAAAGAATTAATTACAAATTCTGAAACACTTTAAAATGTTAATCGACCGCTGGTCTTTCACAAAGGCAAATAGGTCAATTTATTTTAGTAAAATTAAATACTAACCGGACTGATAAGTGTTTAAACCTTTAAGAAACTGGATAATTATTTTAAGTAAATATCCAAGATTTAGTACTGGACTGGGACTGGGGGTTAAAATAAAACTGAACTTTATTTGGATTTTATGATTGGTCATACATAGAGTGATATAGACCTGTGTCTGGTTTTTTAATACAACACCTTTAATGTTTATAGCGGTGTGTTCATGTAATGTCTATCTATAAATAGCAAGCCAAACGGATCAAGGCGACTGCCGGTTTCTCCTAAAAACGCTTTGGATATGTAAACAAGGAAAACTTACTTTCTATATCTAAGCTCTATTCGATCACTAAGCCTTCTCGGCAACTTTCTTCATCAAGTAAGTTAGCAAATGTTCAACCTGTTCCCAAAAAGCGACAAGACCGATCCCTCTAACTGGATTGGCCATTTCAATCAAGAAAGACATTCAATGTATCCTTGAATGGAGAAGTAATAATCCACTAAAATTTAATACTTACAATACTCAGTGTTGGCCCAGATCCTAAGTTTTCAGACTCTGTTACTTTGTTAAAAGGTCTAAATTTGACCTCGTTTAGAATATAATTTCACCTCTCGTTTGGTGCTCCCCAATACGCTCTCAATATCGTTGACCGTATTCAAAGAAAAGCAATTAGGTTCATAAATGACCTGTCTAAGTTTTCACATACAGTCCCTTGAGCATAGAAGAATCGTTTGAAATCTTTCTTTAGGTATTACAATGGTGAGTGTGCCGGTGAGTTATATTCTTTGACACCATCTTGGGCTACTTTTGGTAGGGATAATCGGTTCGCTCAGTGCATCACCAATACGCAGTACATATTTGAACCAGTCGTATCAAACGGGCGCAATCTACATTGATCCACATGGCTTCTAAACTGTGGAATAATCTTCTTAGTTCTTGTTTTCCTCCCTTATGATATCAAGAATTTAAGGTGGCAATTCCATAACCAATAACGCTTTAAATATTTCAATAACAATTACAGCTGTCGTCCTCAGTAAAACCGGAAGTGTTCACAAAAATTAATTTGGTTGACTACAATGTCTGTTAAGAGATATGAATTTTTAACACAACACAATAATTTGGAGATTAAATTAGGTACCACTATTATTCGTAGAGACATTTGTCTAAATGATGGTACTATAGACATCAGACTTTATTCTCCCATTGACCCCTGTTATAGGCATTACTTACTTCATCGACCCCCTTATATTTTTCTCTGTAGTACAGGGTTCACAACATTATCATAATGCAAATAATTCCGCATATATTAAAGAACAACTAAGAATAACAAAATTAGATTTATTGTTTCTTTTGTAACACACGCATCTATGTAAAAAATATAATTCGTCAGTTCAATTGGGGTTAAAGTTGTAATATTTACTCCATAGTATTACGTAAAAACCGTATTAAACGATCAAACTGCGCTTGTGTAGTGGTTAGCAGGTTGCCGACTAACTTCAAGGAGATAGGCGGAGTCATGAAGACGTAAACTACCTGAAATTTGGCTTCTATAAGACAGAACTCAAACGTCCTAAGAATTACATCACAGTCTAAACTTAACTATCGTTATCTTAAGCTGAGATGTTAGTCTTTTCAGTATAAACCTCGTATAATCAAATTTGAAGGTAAACAAGTGCGATAAATACTTTTGAAAACACAAGTCCTAAAATATTAACAATCCTAACTAAACTATTTATTTTACCCTTGCATAATATGGATTAGTATTTATGATTACCAACAGGAATCCAAAATTAATAAATAAATAACACTCTTTAACTTTAAAGAAGTACGTCAAGATTCGTATAAATAAGCTCAATAAATTTATTTTGGTTCAAAATAATAAATACATAAACGTTAAGTATGTTTTGAAAATACCAAATTTCAATTAATATTAAAAAAACAAAACACCTAAGCTTAAACAGATTTTGAAACATATACGTTACTAACACCTCGCACATTCATGTCAACAAATTGGTGGAATGTTTTCAATTCGCCCTCATATATTCGCTAGAATTACTATACATCAATGTAATGAATAGTCCATAAAATTCTTAATTAATTAAAAGTGAATATACATTTTTAAATATTAAAATACACCGATAAGAATAATGTTATCTTATCTTTCACTGAAATTTGCGTCATTTTGCATGTAATTTCTGATCTCAACTGAGTCGTAAATTTTAAACACTTAATTAGAACTTTGATTACTTACAAAAAAGAAAAAACATATAACTGATTATTGAATTCAATAAATTATACTTATAAAACGGTAGCGTTTTGCTTTTTACTTGCATAAACAAACGAATCAAAATTACGATAACAAACAGTTTGTCAATGCACAATCTATCAAGCTGAGTCTCTCTTCTAAATGGCAACGAAAGCTAAATTTGGGTTGATTGCATTAAGGTTTGACTGTAACCTTTTTCGTTCAGACGTAGTCATGTGATTAAATGCAATTCCTAATAATCTAGTTCTTACATTAATTGATGAAAAATAATCCTTTATAATGCCGATAAATAATGGTATCCTTTATAAGGCCCTAAATCCACCACCCTCAGTGTTCCAGACAAGAAAGAAACTATCACACTATTATTGTTTCAAAGCCCAACCACATCAAGGTGATCGAATGTATAATACACAAATGATGCAGTTGTACCACCGTAATGTATTGGAAGATTGCTTCTATTGTCGCTACTCAATTGTATTTTCGGTACTTTGATTTGAGTAGCGCTCATAATTTATCCACAGCGCTTTTCTAACAGTTCTAGACTTATTAATTAATTCTTAATGTTCTACATTTACGCTGTGTTAATCTTTACATTTAATATCAACAGCGGAGTTCACCTTATTTACACATTAAAATTACTTTGCTTCATTAGCGTAAAATTGAAGGATGCACCGAAATTTCCTCGACACAAATTTTACCTTTTTTTACAAGCAGGGGCCGTAATTAAAACACTTATACTATACATAAGTTTGTGCTGCATTCACATTTGCGATAAGCAAAAATCTTCTCAAACCGCAGTTTTAGTCAACATTTCATCCTCAACAAACAAACACCTTAACTAAAGGTTAACTCCTTCAGTGCAGAATAACCAACTCCTTATATAAGTACCCCATCACCATTATGATAAGGGTGTTTAAGTATCACGTGATCGTACTGAGAAACGGTACCAAAGCAATCAAAATTACCAAACCTACGTCATTTTGAAATTTTAAATTTTAAAAGAAAAATATAATAACTATGAAATGCCCAGATTAGATTTTCAAATTCACTCCGAAGAATGTATATATGCATATAATAAATGTTACATATTAAAATTAATAGTAATCATGTTTGTAGTAATAAAAAAGATTCAGAAGATGTATACATATATAATCATGCATCAAATACTCAAACTATAGTTTATCCTGAGTTCCTAACCATTATTAGATCACACGCTGCTCTTTTACGTCAGTTTTAAATATAAATTCCTTTCTCAACGATTGCGATTCGGTTAATGAACGTATTTTCCAGAGCCGGCCTTGCGGGCATTAATTTTTTGTAAAACCCGAAATAAGAATTCTCTAACAATTCAGATACTCTTGTTTTCTAACAATAACTGCTATTTTACGTATCTCAGTGGCGTAATATTCGCAAGACACTAAAAAAAAATCATTCCACCAAATTTTACCTACTAAGTACACTCAAATCACATGGATATGGTTTAAGAGTACTTACGAATAGCAGTACTATGACTGTTAACTGCATTACCTCTATTGAGGTAAGCGTTATCCAAAATATTAGCGCAGCTTTGTTTAGACGTTTCTAATTCAAATACATGTTGACTTATTTACATTCTGTGTTAATATATTATGTGTTTACCTTATATTCGATAACTATAAAGTATATATTCAGAGAGTCTCGCACATAGGTTACCGGTTATTTTATATAACTATCCAACATCGTTGTTTAAGCTTTTCTTTGATAGATAAAATGGGGATTTTAAGAAGAACCGCAATAGCTGTGCAAAAGGTAATACTTTTAATTATTACAATGGTGATCATTAGTATCGCGAAAACTTGATTGGAGGAAATCTCGAAATTAATACTCTAAATTTATCATTTTCAAACTACTTAATCCTTACAAAGCTAATAGCGGGTTTCAAATATACTTTTCTAGTTGACCCATAATTTACATTTAACATACAAAAATATCCCTGAACAAATAATTAATATTTCAAATTTTCGCAAAATTAGAGCGGTTGCGGAAGGTTCTTATAGTTCTCTAGGTAGTGCTGAAATATCAAATTTTGTGTACTATTAATCTTTAATTGTTTTGACCTTGGCTTTAGTTCAGCATGTGGAGGCTTGGGATGGTTCTTTGTTACGTTGATGAATACACTATAATAGCTATTTAAGCATCAAGCCCATAATGCAAGTGTGCGTGTGCGTGTGCGTGTGCGTGTGCGTGTGCGTGTGCGTGTGCGTGTGCGTGTGTGTGTGTGTGTGTGTGTGTGTGCGTGTATGTGTGTGTGTTTTATTTATTTCAAAATGCTCCATTTTATAATAACATACATGTATACAACTTTTACATTTAATTAAAAATTATTATTAATTTTATTAAATACATAAATTAAACGTTTACCTCGAGTAAGATTTGAACCTACGACCTGTACTTTGCTAGAGTACCGCGGTAACCAACTGCGCTATAAAGATTCAAGCCCCAGTCGATGTCAATTTTGTCTTTATGTATGTATAAGTGATGTAAATTCTCATTATATTAGAATTTACACCAGTTGTACATACATAAAGACAAAATTTACATCGATTGGGGCTTGAATCTCAATAGCGCAGTTGGTTAGCGCGGTACTCTAGCAAAGTACAGGTCGTAGGTTCAAATCCTACTCGAGGTAAACTTATTATTTATGTATTTAATAAAATTAACAATAATTTTTAATTACATATTTAGTTTTGAACTTATTCGTTCATAATAAAACTTTTAGTGTTAATTTAAACTGTGATCATTCTTTTAAAGTCAATTGCATTGACGAATTTCATAAAGTGTAAGAGATATTTTGACATTAAAACGTATTAATTAGTTGGCCAGATGTCGTCATTGCCTTCGATGGTGTGATTTAGCACTTCCTTTCTTTTCTCAAAAGATCACAATGAAAAAGAATGTGGTCTATCGCTTGATCGGTTGCACTACATAGGCATAATGCGTCACCTGAAATTTTAAATCTGTAAAAGTAACTCATAATGTTCCCGTGCCCAATTAAAATTGTACATAGATTTTCAGTGTGTGGAATTTGTACTTGAAGTAAGGGATTGACCGTTGGGAAAAATTGCTTAACTATCGCACCTTTAACACTTAGTTCCCCTTCATTTTCCCACTTAGTTATGCAGTTGCTAATTAGTTGTTTTGTCACTGCACATTATTGCACTTTTACTTCATTATCGTTATTTACCGTTATCCTAATAACCTTTATTGAATTATGCAATTGCGTCACCTCTTCCATTTTAATTATGATAGGGGCAGTACCAGCTAGAATGCATACGGTATCGTTTTAAATGCTTTGGTTTTTCTGATGTTTATTAATCTGTGTACCCACTTAATTTTTTTTTGTACTTGTTTAATGACTGTAACCGCATGGGAGATCCATATGACAACATAGGTGGTATGGCGCATTTTTAAGTTTATATAAGTTGTAACGTGCAAAAATCGATATAGGATCGATTGCATCATTTTATCTGATTACTGTTTCTAAAAGCTACCTTAATAAGCATCTGTGATTTAAACATTTAGTAATATGCTTTAAGCTTACTAATTTCTATTTTCTGTACTAAATGATTTAAAATTTCTGTATTTACGATTTTACTAATGAGTATGATGGATTAAATGATATACAAAATTATTCCTGTACTATAGCTAATTGACCTTTTCAAGCGTAAGATCTTGCGTCGGCCAGAAGGGGTATTGTTTATTTTGATATTCTAAACTATAAATTACTGTGGGCGTAAAGACAAGCTCACGACTTGCCCTCGTAAACTTATTTTAATTTATATCTTATTATATTTTTTTTGTGTGAATTGTGGGAATTCCAGAAAGTAAATAAATTTACGTTTGTTGAGGGAATTGTTCACTTACTTTTTATTCCTATTACTTACTACCTGTTTCAACCTTTACAGGCTCTCCCTCTTCCAAGAAATAAGAACCTTTTTCTTTTCCTTTTTTTTTTCTCTTTAAAGCGTGTGGGGTCCATTTCGATTCTTTCCTCTCTAACCAAATTGTCACTCCAACTATATTATCGATACCTCCAAAACAACCATGCAATCCGAGCGCTCTGCGGTCTTCCCACCGCTCGATTGAGTTTTGGCCGAGCTCACTCATTCCTCTTATTTTGTTCAGCGTGGTGATTAGACACGTGTCCTGTCTTAATACTGTGTCGTTGAGGTACACGCTCATTTGCGAATCTTTTGTTTCTAGTTAATAACATAACCCATGGCTTTTGGCCGTTAAATTGAATTTTATTGTTAACGGACCACTCCATAGTCTTATTTAGGTCTGCATTCACAAAGTATTCTGTTTCTTCCCTTAACTAGAAGTGTCAAGTCAACTTTTAGATCTTTTAGAATAAATCATATGTTCGCGTAATACGGAATCATATTTTGCCAACAGGAGTAATTCTAAAGAAAATCCTTTGTTTCCTGAGTCTGAGTATCATCATCCGCCTCGTGATTTGATAATGTCCAAGAATCTTGAACGACTTTCTCTCCACTGCTCACTTTTCCTTCGACGATTTCTTGCTCCTTTTGACAGGCTGATGAAATGTATGGAGAGGTGTAATACTCCGTACCACACATATCAGGCAAAGAGCGAACGCTCGGCTAAGGTGGTGATACGTGACGTTCCCGTAGAACGATCCGAGATCGACGTTAGTTCAGAGCTAAAAATACAAAACATTAAAGTAATTTCTGTTTTCAGAATAAAGCAGCGAGTGTCGTTACCCCGCCTGCTCAACCCCTTAGGGTTTGACTCCATATTGACCCTACTCGGAGGTATCAATTTGGAGAAGGCCCTACCTGTTATCCGCAAGGTGGCAGCGGAGTTCGCCCAGGCGAAAACTGCGATGGACCTCTGGGGATTGATCCTCACGCACGGTTCAGAGCTGGTTGCCCTTTTCAGACAATCACACAAAGGTCCTGAGAGAAGACTAGTGTCCTAGGTTAAGTACGTAGTATCGACATTATTTAAATTTCTGTTCTGTTAACACCGGCAGTGTATTCACAGATCTAGCACGTTTCCGTTTATTTTAGATACGCAGGGCATCAGTAGTATCAACCACAACCGAGCGCCATCAGGACAGTCCACACAACATCTCTACCAACATCATCTTCAATACAACGCTTTTTTTTTGAGAACCACAAATTTACAACTCAACGATTTCAACAGGCATAACCCACAACCACGCAATCCACGCGCTGAGCAGCGCACACCAACACTACTCAATACATTATTACTTATTTTATTGTGTAATATAACATTTTGTAATACGTATAATATGTATTAAAAAATTATACTAAACTTTGAAAAAAAAAGCGAAATTTTTATTCACGAACGTATTGAAAGTTGTAACGGGCGGTACTAGAATTAAGGATTATGACGGTTCCACATTCAGTCAAACTAAATGCCATAACTTTTTACAACAGTATTCGTATGAAATTACAGAAATGCCACCCGAAAAATTGTGTCGCCCAGGGCCCGTCCGCCCCCCCCCTCACTACTGACCTTATTTCTATGAATCTATTTATCAAAGTGTGTTATTACTTTTAAATTTCTATACATACCATATGCAAAGCTTCAATGATACTTAAGGTCAAATATCAAATATAATAATTCATTAACAGGGCATAATTCATGTTACTCAACCTGGTTAGGAATTTGCGTTATCTTTTGTATAACTAGGACTTAGTTTTAAAATTGGATTAATTTATATTGTTATTTTCGGAAATTTACTTTGTTTCGATTGGCGATTACAACAATCACGGTAAGTGGTCATATCAGGCACCTTTCATATACAACTTTCGTATGATAAAAGTTACGCATTTAACTGTTATTATATAAAAGCACATTTTTAACATATACGGAACTATTTAAAACTCCATGTTTTGGTTTTTGAAATTTCAGCTTATGCGTTCAATGGTTGGAAAATTTTTATTGAGTGCTACCGTTGTTGATAAGCGGCAACCTCGGCAGCTGAAAAAACAATTTTTACATTTGTTGTTGCTAATGTTGCTTTTAGTCGTCCATATTTTCTTTTCAAAGGAGCGTCTTGCTGCATAAGTTTCATTCACACATGTTTTGATATAGTAGCGCCGGAGAGAGGTGTCTCATAGCTGACTCGAGAATGGGGATATAATTATTACTTTGAAATGCATCTGTTTCCCTTTATCTCAGGGCGAAGTTCCCACTTAAAGAAAGACGGGGTTATAATATACGTCTGCTATATATTTTAAATGCAGGACTTAAAATCGTATGTCGATTCTAAAGTCAAAGCGCATGACGCTGTCAGATGTCTTCTTAGCTATTTAACCTCAAATTATTCTTCGTATTTCGTTTCGTATAATCGCATCGTGTTTTGTAGATATAATAATTTATCTTTCACTTCGTAATTTATTAGTTTCCATTGCATTTGTAAACAACAGTTTTTTTCAAAACCATTATTATTAATATTCACTATTACGAGGTACGTTTATAATGCAAAATGTATTTCCAATTCATTGAATGCATTGAATGAATTTATTTTGCAGCAAATAATGATGTCATTAAAAGGTAAATCTTTGAAAAGCCAAACTCAAGTAATGTTAATGAATATACTGCATTATTTCGAGATGGAACGCGATAACGGGGGACCAAGTTTACCTTTAACTTCCATTATCCAGGTACGCCAATAGTTTTCACTACTTAAATTTATATTTATGTAATATTATGTTGCAGCGACCGTAACTCGGACAAAGGCAAGAATGGCTCTCGCTTCAGAATCTGGGAAATCGGCACCAGATTAACTGCCAAAACATAGGCTGCGTTTGAAGTCGAAGTCAGAGGATGTCGACGAATACGTGAAAGACGTTTTGAAACGAAAAATTTACACCATGCATGCAACTGGTAAATAATTCAGAAATTATTGTTGAAATGGAGTTAATCACTGTTTCATTTTAGGCTCACATATTACTATCGAAAAACTCCAAACAGAATTTAAAGAAGATAAAATATTTACCTTCAGTAAAACGAGTTTGAAACAATTATTACACAAAATTGGTTTTGAATTCTAAGTTGACGATGGAAGAAGGCGTTTAATGGAGCAGGTTCATATTGCTGGTGCTCGAGCAACATTTTTGCGAAAATATTTTGCTAATAAACGTTGTGAAATTAGTTACGATCCTGTCTTTTTGGATGAGACGTGGACTTTTAGTCGAGGAAGCGTTCGAAAATCATGGCATGATAATGATTTGAAAAGCACAAAAAACAAACCGCTAGGAGAAGGGAAACGGTAATTAAAATAGTCCGATTTGTTAAAACTATTTTTAACCGAACAAGTTTTAGTTTTATCGTACTGAGTGCTGGCAACAAGGATGGTTTTATACCTAATTCATCATTGGTATTTTCCAGTAAAAATAAGACAGCAGGCTACCACGATAATATGAACGCTGATTTATTTCAAAAATGGTTTCAAGAATATCTTTTACCAAATTTAGAAAAACCAAGTTTGATAATTCTTGACAATGCCAGTTAGTAGAAAAAATACCTTCAAGTAGTTGGAAGAAAGAAGATCTTCTTCAATTTTTAAGAAAACACAACAATCTTCATTCGAATGATATGCTGAAAGTAGAATTATTACAAATTGCCAAGGATTTACAAGTTCCAAAAATATATGCAATTGTTGCTCATCAATGGGGACATCAAATTTTACGTTTACCTCCGTATCACTGCCAATTCAACCCTATCGAGTTAATATGGGCACATTTTAAACAGTATTACATCAAAAACGTTGGAGACCGAGTTTCAGGGATGATAATGTTTTATCGCTGTGGAAGGATTCATTAAACCAAGTAACTAGAGAACTGTGGCAAAAGTGTATTTTCCATGCTGAAAAGGAAATGAGCCAGTGGTGGGACATATGAAGTGAATGAGTTTTTTCCAAAGATTATTATGACAGAACTTTCAAATCAAATAAAATCAGAAAAAAATTTCGAAACCAGCCGATTTCTATTTTTAAGTGTGCGGTTGGTCAGATTATTATTTTATTTTAGAGGTCATTTATGTAACGCTTAGAGACGGGTATAGGGAAATATTAACAAAAGTTGCTTAGAATTTTATGCAGAATCCGAAAATGCAATAACATACAGGGTATTCAATTGAATTGTCTAAGTTGCCTTGGGTTTCTGGTAGAAGTGGCAACGTTGCACTTTTGAAAATAGTTTTAAAAGATAGATCATGACCTATTATGTCTACATACCAAATTTGGAATAGTTGTCTTTTTTAGTTCGCTTGTATTTTTATAGAACAACAATAATCTTGAATCACCCTGTATATGTAACGCAAATACTCAAAACTATTGCTACGACTGATTAGATAATTAAAAGATCTCTCAAAAGTTCCATTGCAACACCTCCCCTTTCCATTAAAGAAAATCATCAATGACGTCATCACGCTTACATAGGTAACCTCAAAAATAAATTAATAACCTGAACAACCGCGCGTCTAAAAATAAAAATCGACGGGTATCGGGATTTTTCTCTGAAGTTGCCGGTTTAAGAATTATTGAATTGATTCCATAATTTAGCCGCTCACTGTATATATTGACAAACTGTAAACTGAGATTTTTAAAATCGGTTATATTATTAACTAATAATAAATCTCATTTTTAACATCCAATACAGTGCATTGATTTATGACAAAATCAGTTATTTATAAGTGGCGTCGTTAACCAAATTACAGTCTTGACTCTTTTGACGCAGTTAGATCTGTCGGCTAAAAACGATCCTCCGCAATTAACCAAACTTTTCGCACTTCATTCGTGCACTGCCTACTGATAGCTAATTCGTTTCTTATTGAAAATTATTTATATAATTAATTTGTAACACAGATCCAAAACGAAATTTTGTTGACCCAGTCTCGGTTCTGGTAATCGTTTACAGTTGTACAATATATTTTTATATCATATGACTACCACACTCGGAGGACTTTATAAACCAGAATAAGTGCTAACAGACCTTAAACGAAATTTTTATTTATACGAGTGAATGGGGATTTTTAAGACCTTTAGGATGCTAAATCCCGAGATATTCGAACAATAATTTCATTTAAATTTGACAGTGCTGCTTAAATTTGAAAATAACCTAGAAACATTGACGATGTTTTGTTGGTATTCAAAATTACGAACTATATGAACCAATAAAGACATACGTTTTTAAAATCTTAAACCATGCTTTACTAAAAGATGTCATAAGACACCTCTCGCCGGCCCGACTTTATACATATTTCTTTTGAAACCCATTCAGCAAAGGTAAATAGGATTGATTGAATCACTTTTAGGGAAAACGATCGCATTCATTCTCTTAACGAATGGAACCGTAGCACATGTAATTTCCCAATGTAAATAAAAATAAATATTTATGAAAAGGTGTGCATTGCTTGATGAACTGCAGGTTCAGAACAAAGTTCATGTACAAAGCATTTATTATAAATTGAGGTTGTTTCTGACACATACTGTAATCAAGTCATGTGCGATTATTTACCTTCACTCACACTTGAATTATTATAAATTCTCATTAATTGTGGAGAATCTGGTAAAGGTCAAGAATAATTTTACAAAAAAGCAAATTATATACGCAACGAAATGTGTTATTTATTTATTGCAAGCGAGGCATAAAGCTTGTATAATGTATTGAAACTGAAATTGAACATATTATTAAACTTATAAGAAATTCGACACAAATTACTTAACACAAAAGATCACAATATAACAATTCATTAAAAATAAATTTCCAGAGCACCATTCTATTCGATTTTAACATAATCGATATATACAAACGTCTACTCCAGCAACAAACAAATATCCAATTCATATAAAATTTGGATTTGTAGACTAAACTAAATTCATTAAATACTTCTTAGGAAGATGTTCACACTTATAAATAATACATTTAACTAAATATGAAATGCACAAAATAACAGCCTGTCTGCTTTTGTTGTTTAATCATCTTATTCGTTTCGTGAAACGGTAAGAGACTACCAATTTGACTTTAAAAGCAGCCAAAAAAATCTACTAGTAAAAGCTGTTACGAGTAGATATTGCGAGGTATACCCTACATTGTACGTAATTCATAAATGTTTGTTAAAACGAAAAGGTTCTAGAAAAAAATGTTTTCTCTCTAAAAACTATGGTACTTGATTTTGTTTAACATACATTTATTAAATCACGCAAATTTTAAGTACCAAAATCTAAAATAACTTATAATAGTATTTAAGAATTGAAAATTATTATACAGAATAACCCAGAGTCTTTCGAGGCTATTCAAGATAGATCTAAGAAAGCACAGGAAACGTCGTACAACGGACTAGTCTCGCTCGATAAAACTCGAACGATATGTAGCAGATTTACAAGATAATATTGTTAATATTGCTTCTAATTCAGTCTGCTGTCATAAGGGTATCTTTCAAAGCCATAAGTTGCTCCTCGCCTAATTTAATTTTATCTGAAATTTCTCGCGAATCCATTATAAGTTTTGCTTTCATATTGATAAAATGATCGTAATCAGCGTATTCTTCAGAATTCATATATTTACATAAAATATTTGAGACATTCACGCTTCGGCGATCGATGCTTTCCTTCAACTTTTTCGCTTCTTCCAGTTGGTCTTTTAGTTTATCCCTTTTTGCTTCTAATATTCTCTAAAATGAAGACATTATTTACTATGGTAATGGTAATAAATTTTAGAAACTTACCCGTTCTGGATCATCATCAGCCATGGTCATTAATGCATTTTCAGCACGCGCCAATCTTCCAGATAACCCCAATAATAAACTTGTTATCTTACCAACTTCTTCAACGTGTAAGCAAAATTTAGAGTATTCGTGAGGTCTGGCTAATCTATTCATGTGGACATCGACATTTTCTCCTAATTCGTCATTTAATCTACATTCTTCAAATACTACTACTTGCTCGCTACGAAGAACCTCTAACTTACGATCCAAACGATTCACTAACTCCTCCTAAAGTTTAATATAAGTAAATTGTACGACCAATGATTAATATTTATTACCTTTTTTAGACTTAGATCTTTGGTATCTTTTACAATGCTAAATTGATTCATATCTTGACTATATCTAGTTAAAAATTTTGCTTTCGGTTCTGATGTTGTGAAATATGTTGATGTTGGTGATAAAGGACTTGATGATTCTATTGAAGATTGATCGCTGAAAAAAAGGGAAACGTTAATGTGTTGACCTATCAGAAATTCATAGAATTAATAATTACAGATTAAACAACCCAATATGCTGAAAGCAGTTCACATACTATTATCATATCATACAAGCATTACCATATTATGGTCGTAGAAGTAACAATAATAAACCGTAATAATGAAACGACGATAAATTATATAACGCAGATTGTCATATCCATAAGAACCTTGTTGTAGTTCATCCATTGTTCACTGTCCCCATGCAACCGACAGACAAATTATATGTTCAGAAAACTACATAATTATGTGTTACATTGAATTTTACGTATAATTAATATTTACATTTCAATAGACTATTATTGTGAAAAACTCTGGAGGAGTTTGTTACCTTATTACAACATTTTCCATACGGAAATTAAACAAATGACATCAAAGCGACTTCTATGTTTCCATACGTCGAACATGTTCGTCACTTGATCATACACTCTTTTGGCGTTAGGTTTTTATGACCAATATTTTATACGCTTCGTTTCCACCTGCATTGTCTTTACTAATACATTGGTGTACTTATTTAGCCTCCAATTTATAAAAGATTCAAATTTACTTATTTTTTTAACGATTCTTAATTTGTTATATGTTAAAATCATACACACTGTCTATCATTTATGCAATTTCAAACTCCGCCTTATGTCGCCTAGAAAAGTTTTATATTTTTTTCCTTTTGCCGTTTAACTATTTTTGATTTTAACCATTTCTTTATTACTTAAACTTCTACTTAAACAATCAAATGTCCAGCTTAGTTTTTTAATTTACGGCTAAATCTCGATAAGGAAATAGCTTTGAATGTATAGATTTAGTTATTTATATTGTAGTAATAGAATTAGATTAGCTGCAAGTAAATTAGAGCTACGGGAATTGATGCGTTCCAATAAATGGTTTAAATAACAGTTTCAACGTCAAAATGGAAAAGCGCGGTTGGTCTAGTCGTACAGGGTGTTCCAGGTAAGATGTCCCTATGTCTTATCTGAGGATCTATAACATATACAAAAAAGTTTTATATAAAAGTTGTTTTATTTGTTTATTTACTTTATATATATATATATATATATATATATATATATATATATATACAGGGTGTCCCAGTAAGTCGAATCGATGTCAACTCGAAAAATTTAAATGGAACACTCTGTATTTTTTTTATAGATTAAATGGCGCCAACTGCTATGGTCTTATGGCCATTTCATATGTATACTGGGTTTTCAGTTATGTTTAAATGTATTTATACAGGTCTGTGTCCTTCAGAAAGCGAAGGAACTGTTGTACTTTGTGTTCATCTGCATTTATTATGTTTTCAATGTTACTGTCCAGTTTCAGCCTAGTTCTGGCATTATTATACAATGGGCATTCTACAGAGATATGTTCTAACGTTATATATTCATTACAGTGGTTACATTTCCTTCTGGCTGTTTTGCCCAGTAGATATAGGTGTGTTAGATTGGTGTGTCCTATTCTGATCCTAGTCGCAACAGCTTCATCCCTTCTTGAGAGTTTGCCGGGTTTCCACGACTTTATGTTTGTTTTATAATTTGCTAACCTCGTGTTTGATTGGTTCGATACAGCTTGCCATTCAGATATTGCTTAAGTTCTTAGGTATTGCTTGAGATCTTGTGGTACGACTGTTAAGATGTCTTTAGATGTTTTAGTAGCACCTTCTCTTGCAGTTGCGTCTGCTCTTTTGTTTCCCTCTATATCTACATGTCCTGAAATCCACATTGTAATAATTTTTTTAGGGATCTTTAATAAGCTGTGTATTTATTCTTTGATCATGTTTGTTAGAGGGTCGTTTGTAGAGTTTTGTTCTCCTATTATTAAGGAGTCACTGAAGATAATATATTTTGCATCATTATAGTGTTTGCATAGACATGCCAAATTGCGTATAGTTCAGCAGACTACTGATTATATTGTTATGGGACCAATTGTGTTCTATGCCCTCAATAGACAATCCCCTACCAACTCCATCTTTTGTCTTTGACCCGTTGGTGTATATTTGTATGTGCTTTGGGTACTGGTTTATAATTGCATTAAAGCGTTTGTGGTAAGTTGAAGTTAATGTATGTTTCTTTTTTATTTTTTTTTAAATCTAACATAATCTTTATTTCAGGTTCTAACCATGGTGAGTCTCAGGTTGTGCAAGGTTTATTACTGTTGGTAGGTGTACGTCCATTTCTTTGATAGCCTCTAGAGCTCTTATAATAGTCGGTCTACTCACTGATCGCCTTTTCTCAAACTTTATTATCGTTTCCTTATCTTGTATTATTGAGTAATTTAGATGCTGTGGGAGTGACAAAATTTTAGAAATATAGTTATATAATTGAATTTTTCTGCATATTTTTAGTGATGTTGCGCCTGCATCCGCAAGGATTGACATTATGGGGCTCGTTCTAAACGCACCTGTTGCCATTATTATTCCTTTGGCGTGTACTGTATCCAAAGCCTTAGTACTGACATTCTTGCAGATGAGTACACAATGCTGCCATAAGCAATAACTGAGAGTACACATGCATTATATAGCTGGAGAAGAACACGTCTGTCTGCTCCCCAGTTTTATTGCTTAAACATCTTATGAGGTTTAGCCTTTTGTTACATTTGGCCACCAAATTTGTAATATGCCGCTTGAAGTAAAGCTTCTTGTCAAAGGTGACACGTAGTACTTTTATATTGTCTGTTGAGGGAATTTCCTTTCCGTAAAAATAGAGTCTAGGTTCAGTGTATTCTGTTCGTAAACGGCAGAAGTGAATCATGGATGTTTTATCCTCAGCAAAGTTTAGGCCCATGGTCTCAGCTCGCGTCGTTATTTCGTCAATCGCTAGCTGAAGCTTTTGTTGAATGTTTTGGCTCGTGTCGTCTTCACAGAAAATGATTAGGTCGTCTACATATATACATTTATCCACGGATGTGATTTCGGAAATAAGTTCATTGATACCGATCAAGAACAGTGTACAGCTTAAAACTGACGCTTGTGGAATTTCGTTTTCCTGTATGTGTGCTTCAGACATAGAATTTCCTACCCTAACTGTATAAGTTCGCTGTGTTATAAAGCTAATTATTGTTTTGGGTAGTTTACCCCGTAGTCCCCATTCGTGTAATTTTTGATTATGTGATTTCTCCACATTAGTTCGTATGCTTTCCTTATATCAAAACTTACGGCAACCGTATGCGTTCTGTCTAGAAAACTCTTTAGTATGTAATTTTTTAGGTATACTAATTCGTCCGTTGTAGAGTGGTGTCTTCGAAATCCTGTTTGATATTTTGATATCAAGCTATTTTTTTCTAGATACCACACTAATCTTTCGTTTATCATCCTTTCAAACACTTTACTCATGCAGCTGGTCAAAGATATGGGTCTGTAGTTTACGGGATTAGTATGGTCTTTACCCGGTTTGGGTATAGGAACAATTATAGATTTTTACTATTCTGTGGGGTAGGTACCTTTACTATAGATTTCATTATATATGTCTAATATGTTCTTGTTTTTTAGTTGTCGGGAGATTTCTAAGCATGGCATTAACTACATTGTCTGGCCCTGGTGCAGTGTCTCTAGTATCTTTTAGTACCTTGTCTAATTTCTTTATACTAAACTGTGTATTGTAGTTACAATCTTCATATGTGCTAAAATCTAGGGGAGTTTCATTTTGTCCCTTCTTTAACTGGAATACCCTATTATAGTTTTCTGTACTGATATTTGCTTGAAATTGCTTCGCCAATGCTTCGGCTATATTTTTGAAGTCTACAAGCTTTTTGTTGTTACAAATAAGTACTGGTGACACTGTGTTAATGTTTTTTCCTATTATTCCCTTAGCCTTTTCCCAGACCTCACATATATCCGTTGATGAGTTTATCTTGTTTACGTATTCTTCCAACGACTTCTTTTTTGCTATTAAAATGGTTCTGTGTACCTGTGCGCGTATTTTTTTTAAGTTTACTAAGTTTTCATTTGTTGGTTGTTCTTTAAAACGGTTAAACATTTTTCTTTTCTCTTTTACTGCACTGGCTATCTCTTGTGACTGGTTTAGACTGTCTAAGTAGATGTCCCAGTTTGACTGTTTAATTAGCCATTTCTTTGGGATTGTTTGATTAGGTTGCTTTGTCGGAAATGTGATAAAAATAGGACAGTGGTCACTACCACGGTAGTCTTCCTGTGCTTCCCAATTTAGGTTTAAGGCTAAAGATGGGGATGCAATAGATAAATCTATAGCGGTAAAGTTACTTGCTTTCATGTTAAGATGTGTTGGTGTGCCCTTATTGAGAATAATCAATTGATTTTTATCTACAAATTCCTCTATCAATTTTCCCCTTGCATCTGTGGTATGTGGGGCCTATGTCAACGAATGGGCGTTGAAATCATCTACGATAATAAACGGTTTAGGGAGTTGGAAAGCAATCTTTTCTAAGTATTCTAGACTCCAGCAGAAAGAGGGTAAGTAAATGTTACATACTCTGTATTTTATTACATACTTGGATTCTCCTCAAGAAAATGCAATACTTTTATCTAAAATTTTTCTTAAATTTTGCATAATTTCAGAGTAAAATGAGGTTATGTTATTTTTATCACAAAACTACCCCATTAAAAAACTTTTTGCTACATACCAAAAAAATGGAAAATTAGGTAAATACTGGGTGTTTTTTATACATGGGTCAGTCGAAAACATTTTGAATGTTTTGGATTTTTTAAATGGAACACCCTATATTTAATTGCATATTTAGATTCTATATTAAAAAATAAAAAACTTTTTGTAATTACACTTTTTTTAAATTTTCATTAGTTTTGGACTAAATTTAGGTTTTGCAATTTTTATCACAATTTTTGCTCATTAATATGCTATTTAAAAATAATAATTGTCATAAATGTTAACCGTTAAATTATATTGTTAAGTTTACAAGATTAGTTTAAAAAAGTTGTAAAAGAAAAGTTTTTTAAATAATTCTTATATTACTAAAAACTGTCATTACCCTAATCATAGGCCTACTCTAAAGCTTAAACTTGAAACGCAAATACTAAAGAGAGAGAATACCTATATTATTTTAAATGTTAATTTTTAACAAACTGGGTATAGTATGGATTCTACTTTTCTTTTACAACTTTTTTAAACTAATCTCGTAAACTTAACAGTATAATTTAACGGTTAACATTTATAACAATTATTATTTTTAAATAGCATATTAATAGCAAAAATTGTGAAAAAAATTACAAAACCTAAATTTACTTCAAAACTAATGAAAGTTTTTAAAAAAAGAGTAATTACAAAAAGTTTTTTTATTTTTTAATATAGAATCTAAATATGCAATTAAATATAGGGTGTTCCATTTAAAAAATCCAAGTTTTTTCATTTAAAATATTTTCGATTGACCCGTGTATAAAAAACACCCAGTATTAAAATAGAAGTTTCTAATGATTTAGATCATTTATCACAACCTTTGTGATGTGAAATATATATAATTTACCTAATTTTTCATTTTTTTTTTGTATATAGCAATAAGCTTTTTAATAGGGTAAGTTTGTGATAAAAATAACAATCTCGTTTTACTCCGAAACTATGCAAAATTTAAAAAAAAAGTTTTAGATAAAAGTATCTCACTTTCTTGAGGAAAATCCAAATATGTAATAAAATACAGAGTGTTCCATTTAAATTTTTCGAATTGATATCGATTCCGACTTACCCTGTATATATAAAAAGTAAATAATTTAAAATTTTTAATAAATCCAAACAACTTTATATAAAACTATTTTTTTATCTGTTATAGATTCTGTGCTAAGACATAGGGACATCTTACGTGGAACACCCAGTACATTGATCGCTTGACACGCGGTTGAGGCAAGTGCGATTCCCGGCCCATGCAATTCCTTTTCTGTTAGGTTACAGTAGTTTTGTTTATCTAATCTAATTCTGTTACGTTACAGTAGTTTTTTTATGTTTTTTTTCCTAGTATATCGTAGATTTTAGATTTTTATACCCAACTACGAAGTTGTCAAACAAGGAAACGCGTGATTGGTCCGCATTTAACGAGATCTAGCTGCTTGTAAAATATCGATTAATCAATAGTAACCGATGAATCCGGTTTTTGAAAATATTCGATTAACCGATTATTTGATTAATCGTTTATTTCATTGGTGGATCATTTTATTAATCGACTATTTAATTAACCGTTTATTTGATTAGCGATTAGCAAAAAATCCATTCTTTTCAGTAATCGATTATCCATTATTCAAACCTAAAATCGCACACCCCTACTCGTCATTAATCTTTCTGTCCATACACTCTAGTTTATATACACTGTGTCCGATATAATGAAGGCCACTATGGGAATTTCGGAAATGGTAAGAGATAGAGTTTCGGTTAAATAGGAGAAAAATTGGACATTTTTAAACTGACCAAATTCCGAACCGTTCCGAAGTTATGCGATAAAAAGCGAATTTTCACGATTTCGTTTTTGACAAATTGTTACTTTGTGGTTGATGTTAAATAAAAGTAAGAGAACCATCTATAGTTTACCTTTTAACGTTATTTAACATGGAATGCAGCAAATTGGAATCGGACGTTTCGCTATCGAGTAACCATCAACTTGGTTTTTTTAAACACGGCCCTGATTTTTTTATACATAATATTAGAAGACCTTTTAATTCTGCATTCAAACATGGTTTAATTGCGATTTTTGGGTATAGAAAGTTATGCAATCGACTTTTTTTTTCACTATCGGTAAACAACTGCATATTTGAAAGATATAAAAATACCTAGATGTAGACCTTAAACATATCGATTAATTATGTTCTATGCAATTTTTTGATATGACGCGCAATTTAGCGGCAAAAAAGTTCCTAAGGTAGAATTTAAGTGTTTATTAATTTTTTTTTCAAAATTTGAATAACGATTAGTTTTATAAGAAAAAATGTAGACATTTTTTAAAGAAAATTTAATTTTACATAACTTTTCTTTATAAAGTTTCTTAATATAACGCAAGGTTAAGTCTAAAAATTAATTAAATATGAATGAAAATGGTTAAACTGTACTATTGATAACTTATAGAAGCGGGCGGCTTTAGAATTTTTTTTCAAGTTAACATGTATTTATGTCTATTAAATCTCTATCTGGCATGAAATTTTCGTTATGAACGTATGAAAGAGGTTGGCATAGTTACCCCAAAAAAATTATAATTAAAATTATTTCATTTCTTTTAATTCTTTAAGTTTGTCTATTAACCTGTGTCTGATATTAGAAAAGTGGTCTTAGGAAAACAAATATTTATTAGTTTTCCGTACTAATACTGGTTAGTAGTAAAATATGGAAGCAGTATGTTCAAATGGAGAAAAGTTTGACTTAATATCATGTTACATCTTAAGCAATCAAAATTGCATTACAGCGGAGCGCATGTATTTGAACAAGTATCCTGAGCCAAATAAGAGAACATTCACCAAGTTAGTAACTAACCCCCGCCCGATGCTGACCTACGCCTGCGAAGCATGGGCATACGCCGCTTCCTCGTACATCAAGCGCCTTCAGACCATCCAGAACAAATGTCTCCGGATCATCACCGACGTTCCCTGGTACGTCAGGAACGACCGACTCCACAAAGACCTCAAGACGGCCACCCTAATGGACTTCATGAAAACCGCCGCAGCCTACCAGGAGATGGTACTAGCGGCCCATCCAAATCCCGTCCTCACGGGATTATGGAACTACGACGCCAACGACGAGAGCAGGCACAAGAGGTCGAAGATCGTGCTGTGTTGAGTTATATGAAATATTTATACCATGTAGTTATATGCCTATTTGTTGTTACATATCTTAAGTTAGTTTAAGTTAGGTAGGAATGAAATGACATGTATATACTATGCCCTGAATAAAGCAAGGTCGGATGAAGGTATAGGGGGCATCTGCCCGGCATACCTAGTCCTACCGATTATAATGAAATGAAATAATAACTAACCTTAAAGAATACGGTGCTTTAAAAAAACACGTGCTATCTCGAAAAAAACGAGTAATGAGGAATATGTAAACAATGTATTGTTATCCGTTACTGAAATATCAACACGGTAAATTCAGAACAACGTGGGCATATCCAAATCAACAGCACACTTTATTCTGAAAAAGACAAAATTTCATCCGTACAAATACAGAAAATCCTATCAGAACAACAATTTACAACAATATACGGTTTCCAATAATGGGATATTTAATCGAAAAAACGTTCATAATTGGTCTCAACAAAATAAAAAATATGCAAAGAATCACATCACACATCAACACCATTTTGCCTTCAATATGTGGGTTGGGATTTTAGGAAGAAAGATAGTAGGACCTTTTTTATAATCAAAATTTAACATCGCAACGTTACTTAAATTTACTAGAAACTAGTTTGGAAAACGCTATTGATAATTTACCCTTAGTTTTAAACACCAATTCTGAAACACAATGGCCAGCCAGTTCTCCCGATATAGCTGGATTTTTTTCTTTGGATGTACATAAAAAATAATGTTTATAAACATATCTTGGAGACAGAAGAAGAACTCCGATAGTTGGTACTTAACTCATTCCTAACTGTAACACCTACAATGTTAAAGAATGGTCTGGATTCTACAGTAGGAAGATACTATTTATGTTATGTCATTTCATTAATTTGATGAGGAAAGCACAGTTAGCAAAAGCCCATTTATGAATAAAGTTCAGTTTAAATGTTATTGGGAGGGATACAGGCTCATACTCATACATAAGTTTAAAAATCGCAATTAAACCATAAAGTGTGATACATGCTTGAATGCAGAATAAAAGCTCTTCTAATATTACTATATATATATATATATATATATATATATATATATATATATATATATATATATATCAGGATCGTATTTAAAAACAAAGTTGATGATGGTTGCTTGAAAACGAAACGTCGGATACCAATTTGCTGCATGCCTTCTTAAAAAACGTTAAAAAGTACCTATAGAAGATTCTCTTACTTTTTATTTAACATCAACCACAAAATAACAATTTGTAAAAAAAAAATAGTAAAAATTCGATTTTTTCGCATAACTTCGGAATGGTTCGGAATTTCGTCAGTTTAAAAACGTAATTTTACAAAAGTTCAAAATGCCCAACTTTTCTCCCATTTAATCGAAACTTTATCTCTTACCGTTTCGGAAATCCCCATAGTGGCCCTCCTTATGTTGGAAACAGTGTATATTGTATCCCATTGTGTTTATTTGCCTTAAAAACATGAATAAATTTAACTTTTTGCCCAATTATATTTTGATAGCATACGTTATTTATTTCCCTCTACAATGACGTTCTCCAACTATCTTCTGATTAATCCATCACATGATTAATCTTCATCTTCTTCTCGTTATCTCCTTATGCCCCTTCGTAGCGTCGAAGGTGTTATTTCTTAATCCTCGCTTATACATTTCTTTCAGTTCTCCGGTCTTTGGCCATTTTCATTTGCTCTAATGTTTTGCTATCCCTATCTCTTCTATCTGTTCCAACCATGATTTCTTCGGCCTTCACTTTCTTCATTTCCCATGTCTTTTCGCCTCCACAACTCTTCTTACCAGCCTGGTCTGCTTCATTCTCATAATATGCCCATACCAATTCAGTTTTCTGTTCTTGATTTTTGCCTCTATCGGTTCCTGATTTAATTCTTCTCTAATATTATCGCTTCTTAATCGGTCAATTTTTGTCTTTCCCGCAATTCTTCTTAACTGTTTCATTTCAGCTGCATTAATCATACTTTCATATTTTTTATTTGTTACCGATGTTTCACTGCCATATAGTAACGTTGGTATGGTGATAGAGTTATATACTTGAAGCTTAGTCTTTTGTTCTATTTCTCCCTTCCTGAATATTGTATTGTTCAGGCTGTAGTATATTTTTGTTGCTTGGTGTATCCGCCACTAATATTATACCATCGGCGTACAAAATTCCTTCCATTTTCACTGGTAACATATTTGTGTGTCCTATCGTTACCTGGAGGTTTTTTGTTCTTTTCTTAGTATTTTCAATTATTTTATCCATTATTAGTGTGAATAACGTCATGCTCCTTGCTTTATTCCCTTTTTTATATCGAAATCTTTTGATCTTATTCCCGCTATTTGTACTTTTCCTTTTTCCTTGTTGTATGTACTTTTGGTTACTTCTATAATTTTCTGGTTTATTTCGAGTTCTTCCATGACTTTCCATATATTATCTCGGTCGATTGAGTCGAACACCGCTTTAAGATCAATCAGCATAATGTATAGTTCTTTTCCTAGTTCGTTTCTTCTCTATATTAAATTTCTCAATATGAATATAGTATCCGTAGTTTGTCTCTCTCTTCTAAAAGCCGATTGCTCTTCTTCCAATCTTTCTTCTACCTCCTTTCTTAGTCTGCCTTCTAGAATTCTTGTATATAGTTTGAATGTAACTGATGACAGCCATATGTCTCTATAATTTTCACCATCAAATTCATCCCTTTTTTTATGAATTGGTACTATTAAATTCTCTTCACATTCTTCCGGTATTAGATTTGTCCTCCATGCTTCCTTCATTACTTCCAACAACTACTTTTTTCCTTCTGTGCCTAACCATTTTACCATTTCTGGATCTATATTATCTGCACCGCCCGCTTTTGATTAATATAAAAATTGAAACTTTCACCATTTGACATGTTAAACAACGCTTCATTTGAGAAAAATGATGTAAACTATTTATATATTTATTTATTCGCAAGGTATCCTTCGTCAGAGTATTTGTGTGAAAGCTTGCGAATAAATAAATAATTTATACCATTTTTCCCAAATAAGGTGTTATTGAATATGATTTATCGATCACTGGATTAATCGCGTACATGTTTAATGGATTGTTTAATTAAATAAGATATTTGATTAATCAATAATTTGATTATCGATCAATTAAAAAAGTAATTATTTTCAGTAGTGGATTATCGATTGTTTAAACTTATAATCGCCCACTCCTAAAAGTTAGCTACATTGATCAAATTTCACACAATATATTGAGTAACATTAAATTGGAAACAATTTCGCTTCGGTTGAGAAAATTCTATCGAACGAATTTAATTTTCTTTGTAATTTAATTTGAAATTAAGCTACTTTGTACGGTAATTTAATTATCGTAAAGTTTTGATAGAATTTCAAGAAATTTTGCTTCAGAATAAACTCAGTTGTTATTTAATCTAAATAGTTAATATCCACTTTCCAATGGTATTAATTATTTAGTAAAAATTAATTTCACATAATTGTGTTCGGTCTTTAATTATAATATTTTGAATAACTGGTAAGTGATTTTTAATTAAGTAATTACAATTACTTTGAAATAAACCATGTGTAATTCTAATTAATGTTACATCGTAACGTAGTATGAATCAACTGAGAGTTTTTTTAACTATTTCGTCATTTTTGCCTTATATGACCTTTCATTGTAACTCGGTGTTATTTTGATTGGCATTAAAATAAGAATTTATGATTTTCAATAGTTTTAATCAAAGATTAATTAATTATTGATAAGTTTGAGTAATTTCTATCTGGTTACATTTTTAATTTAAGTTATTTAAAAAAAATTCTTTATTTTGCTTCCATATAACGTAATTAACTCATTTAATAATTTG
This sequence comes from Vesta saturnalis, assembly GCA_036346205.1. Classification (NCBI taxonomy): domain Eukaryota; kingdom Metazoa; phylum Arthropoda; class Insecta; order Coleoptera; family Lampyridae; genus Vesta; species Vesta saturnalis. Next base: position 1,458,686 of record JARFJB010000400.1, read on the forward strand.
TCCATATATAAAAATAATTTTAACAATTGTTTTTTGACCTAATTTTGAGGTCATTTAGTTAATTAGCAGTAGTGTTGTGCAACTGAAACAATTTTAAATTATGTCAATTATTATATCGTAAAAGTTTAATAGAATTTTATTTAACTTGAACTTTAAAAGTTACTCATAGTTACCTTGACACACGTTTTGGGTTGTTAATACTTAATTTTTAGTGATACCGTTTAATTACCAAAAATAAAATCGACTGATTTCAATTGGGCTTGTTCGTGGTTTAGCTCTATTTTTAAAACCCTTCATATAATTTTATACTGTTAAAAAATTTCAATTTTAAATCAAACAAGAGTTTGTTACGAGAAATAATTTTAAAATTTGAATTTCATTTTACATTTGCATTTATTAAAACAATATATTGCTTAATTATAATTAAACGAAATTATACATTATTTGAAATATAGTTAAGAAGTTTAGGATAAATTGTAAAAACAGTAAAAAAATTATTAGTTTTTTTTAAACTGATTTATTAATTTTGTTTAATTTTTGAACCATTATCATCTTTGTCTTAATAATTTCGAAGAATTATAATTTATTTTGTGCAATTGTCAATTAAGTAATTACATTTACATTCAAGCAATGCCCATAATTTGAATATATTGGATGATTAACGTCAAACGTTAAACTAATTTTAATTTAGAATGTATATATTAATAATATAACTTAAGTAGAATCAATTTTTGAAAATTAAATTACAACTTAGACCAATCCAAGAATTTCGTTCGGAGTAAAAATTTCAAACAAAACACAGGTAGGTAGTTGTCATCAACTTTAACAATATTAATTGTAATTTACTTCGAAAGTTTTAGCTCAGTTTCTCTAAACCTTTCTACAGTGTTGCGATGACTCAAGGACATGCGAGGTTGCCACGTTCACATGACAATGTCAAGGTCATGGCCACTCCCCTATACAAAACGCAAACCGAAAATCTTAAGGGGTTACCTCTTCAAGGTCGCCACCCATAAAAACAAATCCACTAGGTCATTGTCTTACCTAAGAGACAAACCAGGTGCATGACTCGTTGATCCCTTCAAACCCATTCACGTAGCTTGGAAAGAACCCACGATCATGAGTCAGCGACTTGGGAATATGACCTAGAAGAGATCAATGATACGTGCATTTCATTTGTTTCTTGTCTAGAAGAGAGGCTAGTGAGTTTGTTTCTAAAGGTTACCCCCTTGCTTCCGCTGAAAAGGCTAGATAATCCGCCTGTGCTAATTTGGTGGCATTGAAAAGGTCGATAAACTTGAGACTTCTGGTTTAAACCTTGGATACGGGCGTACCCTTATCCTCAACACCGCATGGCGTGAGAACACCGCATGTCCTTGAGGCATGACAATGTTGTAGTCCAGGAGTGAAAAAGCTATATTACTAATTTTAAATGATTTTGTGTTTGACGTTAATTAAATCTTTAACTGATTCCCTTTATGGAAGTGCTAAACAGTTATAATTCTCTAATCATTTTGAGCTTTTACGATTAACTTTTAATGATTTACATAATTTTTTCAACTAATTATAATTAATAAATTTCAAGTAATTATAATTATGGCCAATCAAACTACACATGTATTAAACAACTTACAGGAGTAGCTTATCTTGGAAGAGATTAACTTAAATCAAATTAAACTTTAGAAGAATTAAACGTTCTTACTGTAACTCTGATCTCCTTTTTTAAGTGACTTTTATTATAATTCCTTTAAAATAAAGTTATACAATTTTAATAATTGACAAAATTTTGTGCAAATTATAATTAATTTTAGGTAATTTTTGATTACCTAAGTTTAGAATAAATTGTAAAAACAGTAAAAAAATTATTAGTTTTTTTAAACTGATTTAATAATTTTATTTAATTTTTGAATTATCATTTTTATCTGTAATAATTTCGAAGAATTATAATTTATTTTGTGCAATTAAGTAATCACCTTAGATTCAAGCAATGCCCATAATTTGAATATATTATGGATAATTAACGTTAAACTAATTGTAATTTAGAGTGTATTTATTAAGAATTTAAGTAATAAATAATAAAATTTGAGTAAGTGTCAATAATATCATGCAAATTGCACATTTATAAATATAACTTAGTAGAATCAATTTTTGAAAATTAAATTACAACTTAGACCAATGCAAGATTTCGTTCGAAGTAAAGATTTCAAAGAAAACAGAAGTAGGTAGTTGTCATCAACTTTAACAAAATTAATTGTAATTTAATTCGAAAGTTCTGAATATGTTTCAGTAGTATAACTACCTCAGTTTCTCTAAACCTGCCTACAGTGTTGCGATGACTCAAGGAGATGCGAGGTTGCCACGTCCGCATGACAATGTCAAGGTTAAAGCCACTTCCCTATACCAAACGCAAACCGAAAATCTCAAGGGGTTACCTCGTCAAGGTCGCCGGATGCACGAGGCCTCTTCCCGAAAAGCAGGGGAAGCAACCCATAAAAACAAATCCACTAAGCCATTGTCCTACCCAAGAGACAAACCAGATGCACGACTCTGTCCCGTCAAAGCCATTGACGTAGTTTGGAAAGAACCCACGATCATGAGTCTGCGGCTTGGGAATATGGCCTAGAAGAGATCAATCATTTATGCATTTGATTTGTTTCTTGGATAGAACAGAGACTAGTGAGTTACCCCCTTGCATCCGGTGAAAAGGCTAGGTAATCTGCATCCACGTCTGTGCTAATTTGGTGACATTGAAAAGGTCGATAAACTTGAACCTTCTGGTTTGAGCCTTGGATATAGGCGTATCCTTATCCTCAACACCGCATGTCCTTGAGACATGACAATGCTGTAGAGTGCTCCATGAGTGAAAAAGCTATATTACTAATTTTCAATGATTTTGTGTTTGACGTTAATTAAATCTTTAAATTGGTCATGATTCCTTTTATGAAGGTGCTAAACAGTTATAATTCTGTAATCATTTTGAGCTTTTACGATTAATTTTTAATGATTTTTTAACTAATTATAATTAGTAACTTTCATGTAATTATAATTATGGCCAAACAAACTACACATGTATTAAACAACTTACATTTACTTTATGATTAATTTTAGGTAATTTTAATCAACATCAGACATTTATATATAATTTGCTCAATTAAAATGAATCTTTAGAAATTCAATTTAATTTTGGAACAATCAAACCATATCGTTCAGAATAAAAATTGCTAACAATCATTGTTAACATAATTCTAATTTACTTCTAACGTACTTAATAAGTGCTCCTCTAAACATTAATTATTTATTTTGAGTAAATGTCAATTAAATCGCTATAAGTACCTTCAAGCGATGTCGCATAATTTAAATATTCTAATTCTCGCAAAGTTTACCTTATTAAGTCAAACAATAAATTAAAACTGAAACAATTATGAATGATTGATGCAATTCACTCTCAGCAATTTCTAATCGTTATTCAGTAATTTTCTAAAAATAATATAACTCTGGGTAACCGTAACTAATGTCCAACAAATTAAACATGAGTTTTAGTAAATTCATTTAGCGAAAAGCAATAAAATATAAGTAATTACAAGATTTCAGATAATTAAGTATCATATCATTTTTAATATCTCCTTATATAACTTTAATAAAACATCAAATACTTACAGTGTTTGTACAAAAGTTGTTTATTAAATTTCACAAGAATAATGTTTTGAATAAATTGTGCCAATTTCGACGTTTTTGAATCTAAAAAATGATCTGAGATTCTATTAATTATGATGGGATTTTGAGCAAATATCAAGCATATTATAAATTTGTTAAAAAAACATATAGAATTGCTTAAATATATTTAATTTTGAAAGAGATTTACTAAAATTAAATGTTAGAAACAATTCCTTAACTTAACTTAACCTTCACGCCATTCCCTTGCGCGGTAGGCAAAACAATCCCTGCCTCTTATTTATGTTTCCTTCACAATCTTTCGCCATGCTTTCCTATCTTTGCATACCTCCCTAGCTTCCGCAAGATTCATACATAGTCTCTGACATGCCCTTTTGTTTTTAGAACTCCTTATCTTTCTTTCCTTTATCATAGATTCTACTACATTCAGCCAAGTTTTACGCGGCCTACCAGGCCCGGCCTTTCCCCTAACCTCACTCACATATATTTGTTTCGTTAATCTTGTGTTATTCATTCTCTCAATGTGACCAAACCAACGTAATGTACAACTTTTATATCTATCCATCATCGTCTTTTCCTCACCACACTCCTTCATTATGCATTCATTTTTTATCTTGTCCCTTCTCGTTTTACCACATGCGCTTCTCAGAAATCTCATACCCACAGCATTTATTTTTCTTTCGTGCTTTTTTTGACATACCCATGTCTCACTTCCATACAGTACTGATGGGACGAATACGCCATTATAAATTGCTCGTTTCGCAGCTAGGCTCATGCTTTCATTTCTCATTATCGTCCACATACTTCCAATCACTTTCCTTCCAGCATTGACCCTTCGTCCAATCTCGCTCTCAATTGTACCATCTGCAGTAAACATTCTACCGAGATATACCAGCTCGTCCACTTGCTCCACGATTTCATCTTGCAGAGTAAATACTCTACTCTCCTTTCCACCTTCCCGATTGAACACCACAATCTTAGTTTTGTTCGCGTTTACCTTTAGGTCCATGCTCTCACAGACTGTATCAAACTTCCTCAGAGCGGTTTGCAGCTCATCCGCACTGTCACTGCATACACCAGGAGTCGTACATTTAAGTCATCAACCATTACACCATTTGTATCGTTACATGCTTGTCTAAGACATTTATCCATGTATACATTGAACAACCACAGTGACATCACACAGCCTTGTCGCACTCCTTGCTCAATATTAAAGTATTCACTCACACCTCCTCTCACCCTAACACATGCCCGACTACCGTTGTATACTGCCCTTATTCCATTTATTAGACCTTTATTTACGCCATATTCATTTAATATTTCCCACAGCTTCACTCTATTCACTCTGTCATATGCTTTCTCCAGATCTACAAACGCACAGTACAACTTCCTTTTTACCTTTAAACACTTTTCGATCACCTGCTGGAGAGCAACCATCTGATCGACACATCCTCTCCCTGGCATGAAGCCACCTTGCACATCCCACATCTTAGATTGTGTAGTTCCTCGTACTCTATCAATCAGTATTCTTCCAAATACTTTACCAGGTACGCTGAGCAAGCTTATTCCTCTGTAGTTCTTACAATCACTCTTGTTCCCCTTACCTTTATACAATGGTACAATGATCGCGCTTTTCCAATCACTCGGCACTTTTCCACGCATACATTGAATAATTCACGCAATCTTCGTATAAGCTTTGTACCACCATACTTGAGCATTTCACCAGTGATTTCATCTACACCTGCTCCCTTGCCGTTTTTCAACCTTCCTAGCGTTTTCTCTACCTCAATTATTCCAATATCCTTCTCAATTTCATTCATCATTTCTTCTATATTCTCCTTATTTAACCCTTCAGTCTTACGTTCCTCACTACTGTACAGCTTTCCGAAATACTCTTGCCAGCATTTCCTCACTTCACAATCGTCCCATACTATTTCGTTTCTATCATTCATCACTCCTGCAGCGTTCTGTTTTGGGCCACGTTTTGTATTTTTGACCCATTTCCAGAAGAGTTTTTTGTTTCCCTCAAAATCATTCTGCATTTTCTCTCCTTCCGCAGCCATCACTTCCTCTTTACTTATTCTCACTGCCTCCTTCGCTTCTTTGTTTCTTAATCTGTACACCTCATACAATCGTTTCTTCTCAGTCTCATTTTTTGCAGCAATCATTGCCATGTACGCATCTTTTTTTACTTACTGCCTTTTTTACCAACTCATTCCACCAAGCACATTTTTTCTGTCTACCTACAATCACTCTTTCACATATTCGCACGGCACAATTGACAACAGAGTTTTTCAAGCTTATCCATGCACTTTCAACGTCAAGTGTCTTTTATTTGTTCGTTCCACACTGCTTCATTCACATTCAACTCTTTATTGACAGCATGTGCGTATTTCATTCTCGCACCATTATCCACTAGTTTGTCCACCCTAATTCTGGACGTTCGCACTACGTTTGCTTTCCTTCTCCACACCCACTTTTCCCCTAGACACACTCTCGATACAACCAAAAAGTGGTCCGATCCACACTCCGCTCCGCGCATTACTTTTGTGTCTTTCACCAGGTTTCTAAGCCGTTCATCATACACTATCAAGTCTATCATACTTTTAGATTCACCTCTTTGCCATGTATACATATTCACATTTTTATGTTTAAACCACGTATTGGATACAAACAGGCTTCTCTCAACACAGATGTTCAGCAGGTGTTCACCATTCTCATTGATTCTTTGGTCTCTGAACTTTCCTAGAACGCGTTCACTATGTTCTCTCTGTACACCCACCCATCCGTTCATATCCCCTAATATAATCACTCTTTCGTTTGGCTTACATACGTTCAACACGTTCTCCACTTCATTCCAGAAGTTCTCACGCTCCTGGTCTCTTTCTCCATTCACCGGTGCATAGCATACAATAAGAAAAATTCTTCGAAACTCCACTTCCATTCTAACCCATATTACCCGGGGAGAGACCAATTCGTACTGTTTAACACATCTTTTCGCTCGTTCACTTATGATCACCCCAACTCCTTTTGCGCCATGCACTTCCGTCTCAACTCCTGACCATAGTGCCAGGCTGCCATCCTCCATCTCCACAGCATCCTTTCCTTTGCGCTTTGTCTCCGATACACACAGAATATCAAGGTGTCTTTCATACATTACATTCGAAATTTCAAATTCTTTACCATGCATACCTCTTAACATTCCACGTACCGACTCGCCATTCATTCCTTGCACAGTCGTCATCAACGGGGCCTGTCTGTTTCGACCATGACCGCCCCTTGTAGCCAGGTCGATCCGAGGCAATTGTATTGTTCTCTTGAGTAATACCCTAGAGAGCAGACCGGTTACTGGCCAAATCGTACAATCAAATACACACTTTTGTAATAATAATCATTTTATCCAAAACTGAAAATTTAGTACAATGAAGATTTTACTGGTATTGTCATTGCTCTTAATTTTGCACATGCTGTAATTAAATTTTGATTAATTATAGTGAATTAATTATACTTACCTTCCATAATTATTGAATTTATTTATTAAGTAATATAATTACATTAAGTTTTGCAGATTTGATGTAATTTTTAAATTACATTAATTACATTAATTATTTAGGTAACTTAATTAAATACCTACAATTTTGAATGATTTCAGACTTCAATTAGGATTTAAGGTAGAGGTTGTATGCACATTAATTATAATCACTTGCAAATAATGTTCTGCGATTGGAATAATTGCAAATACACTTTTGGATAATTTTAATTTGAATCAGAGAAATTGCAGATTTCGTTAATTACTCTTAAAAAATCTACTTAATTACACTCACTCTTTAAAGAGACATAATTTTATAATAATTATGAACACTTATAATTTATTATGGGCGATTCCCAATTACGTATGTAATTATAATTAGCTATAGTTAAATATTAATTCTCATTTTTAAGCAAAAATAATGAAACCAAAACATAAGCAATTCTATATAGTTTGATGCAATTAAATGTATTCTCACCTATTTTTTAATAGGTATATTTAATTTTAATTAAATAAATAAATAAATTCGTTAAACACAAAATAAAATATTACAATCGATTTCAAATAATTTTATACATTATTCTTTCAAATAAAGTTAAAACTGATTTAATTTGTACGTGTTATAATTAAATTTATTACTATTATGATTATTTTGTAATAATTTTGTAGAGGTATAATTTAATTATGAGTCAATTAAATAAATATACTTGCAGTAATATCACTGATTTAATGAATTTAAAACTAAATTCTGTAATAGCTTTCATGTAATTTAGTCAAATTATAATAAACTTTGTAGTGGATTTTCTCGATAATGTTTCAACTTAATTTAAAAACGTTCTACAATTGCATAATTATAATTTGGAGTGTTTCCATTATTCAATTAAATTTTAAAGTAGCAACTATCATTCGTGATCTTAGCACGGGTAGTAAGGAATTTTGAATAATTTTACAACGTAATTTCGGGCAATTGCAGTTAAAAAGTTAGGTAATCAAGCTACTTTCACAGCAGTTCTGTAACGCATGTTGCTACCTACCTGCTTTTACTAATTGACAATACATCACTACTGTTAGAATGGACACTGTTATTAGCAGAAGGTGGAGGACTACAATTTGGTGTGGAAGTACGACTTCGGAAAGGTGAATTTACAGGCCTCGGACGTGAAGTAACTTCCGGCCGATAAAGTCCACTAACATAATCCGTTGGTTTCTTATAATCAGGTCCTGGAACTGTAAAAAAAATGTAACGCACATCATCTAAGAATTAACACAAAACTTACGTAAAATCTCTTTAAGTCTATCAGAAGGCGGTAATTGCTTAATTAAATCTTGTGTTAATTTTTCACATTCTATTTCTTCTTGTAATTTTCTACGTGTAGGAAGAGGAGTAGGAGGCAATTCTTCTTTTTCAGTCTGTGATGCTGCATCAGTTGTACATACATTAACCCTAAGTATCACTTCAGTTCGTTGTATCATTTGTAAACCTTCTATTACTGTCGGGTGCTCTTCTTTCTCTTTTGGAGATTGCGGTGGTGATGGGTATGATGTGAAATAAACTTTAGGTGAGGAAGGTGGTGTTAGAGTGGGTGAAGTTTGTAATGGAGTATTAGTAGAGGTTGAGATCATTGGAGATGTTCTGACAGGTGAGCTTAATTTAATAGGTGACGTTGTTTCACAAGGTGCTGTTGTAGCTGGTGAAATTGAGGAACTAATTCTGGTTGGATCTTCAATTACTGTTGGTTTTAATGGAGATGATAGTAAAGTGCTGCGTAAAGGTGTGAAGGGAGAATTACGAGATGGGCTTTTACAAGGTGACGAAGGAGGGCTTTCATACTTAGGAGGAGAACTTAGTTTTTGGTGCACACCATTTTCACAATTTAATTGTGGTGGTCTAATGGGGTACTGTGATCTATAAGGAAGGATTTTTTCTTTTACTGGCAAAACATCCGGAAGAACGACTTGATTTTTCTTATAATCATCTTTACTTTCGGAGTGAAGAGATAAAATCGTGTTGCTTTTGTTAGACTTTTCGTTCATGGATACTCTTCGTATTAAATTCGTGTTATTATTTTGCAAAACTGTTTCCTTGTTTAATAAACTTGTGGGCCATTTTGTATCACGTGATATAACTTTAGGTGATTCCGATATAGTTTCAGATGTTAAAGCGTGCCCATTTGGTGACATCGTGCGTTTATACACGCCTGTATCCGAATCGGGAACAATTCGTTCCCGTTCACGACGTGATGCTAAGTACGATGCTTTGGAGTGGCTCCTGTAATAAAAGAAAAAAAATTGTTATTAAATAGATAGATAGCGCACATAACTCGATATGGATCATTACACATATCATTAACTGTACATAGAAATACAATTAAAATAATTCATTTTACGTAATGTAAATTTCTAATCGAAACATACACACATCTGTTTCCACGTTTTCCTGTTATTGACAGTAAGAAAGTTAGTATGTTTGTAATAACTGTTTTGTATCTCAATTAAAACTTCGCATATTAGAAATTCAGGTGTTATTTAACATAAACAGATCATAAATTGAAAATTAGAAACTAATCCGGCAAATGATCTGTAATTTAGCCTTCGAATCGCATAATTTACACCACGAAGTATAATTATTTAACACGAGGCAATACCTTATTAACCTGCTACAATTAACGATGCTAATAAAATGTTGAGAGCAGTTAAAGCTCAGAACGCCTGTTGCATCTGTGGCACAATATAAAATATATATGTTCTTACATAACAACGTGAAACACTGACCAAGATAAGACAATGCTTGAACTCACGACAGGGTCATTGTACATAAGACTTACATCAGAGTAAGTGCTGTCTACAGTAATAGTTTTATGATATAATTATTCAAATCAAAAGGAGGAAACGATATTGACGTCATTTTATGCAAGGATAAATTGCAACTTCAAAAAAAAATTTCAGTTTTTAGTATAATCTCCTTTTACACTACAGTCAAGGGTCGAGCAATAACTAATCCTCTAATAACTTGAAGAAGAAATATCGTAATTTATATATGGTCTCATAATTTCACATTAAAACAAAAATATAAAACCTTATTAAGATGCAATAGGATAAACATATAGAAACTATAATTTCACAGATGACTCGTCTAAGAGATACATCAAAAGGCTTACTGTAAATTTCAAATTGATAACTCTTTTCTTTTATCTCCAGGTAGTAAGGGATGTCAGAGATAAATCCACAGCTATAAACTAGGTCTGCTTTTATTGAGCCACACTCGGTTTTCTCGGATAATTAAAATTTTTTATTAAATACATAAATAAAAGTTTATCTCGAATAGCATTCGAACCTACGACCTGTACTTTGCTAGAGTAAAAAAAAACTTATAATAACCTTAATATCACATGTAGACTTATTAAATGGAAGAACTGTGTATATTCGTATATTTGAAAAATCTGGAACACTGTCAAAATTCGCTGCCGTAGCCCTACATATATTTGATAAAAATCATGTAGTAAATAAAGTATCCTTAATCAAACATGTTGGAAGCAAGAACTTGATTGTTCTGAAAATTTAGAAATCTTCAAAAACAAACAAATTCTAATGAATAATGACGATCAAGGACCTTTAGACTACTCAAAACTCATTAAATGTTCATAACTTTCACTTTCTCCAGATAAGCAACGAATCGTTACTCGCTGATAGTATGTATATACATATATATATATATATATATATATATATATATATATATATATATATATATTTGAAATTTTTTTTAATTCGCCCTAGTCGACCGTTGATGATGATGATAGCGTAGCTATTGATACGCGTTCGGTGTTTTTTAATTTTGTGTGTTATATTAGTATACTCAATAAATAAAAATAATGGTCGCTGTTTAACTTCAGCATAGTAATAGTTTTAACATAAATGTAATTGTTCGTAAAGCTTTACAATAATAAACTAGCATTAACGATCTTAACACTATACAATTATGACCTATCTATACGTAGAATCATTTCACAATAAAAATTAATTAATCTGAATCCATAGTTCAATGTAATAATTTCAATTTATGACCTGTCAACATTCCACTTAATAAAAGGTAATTCGCACAAAAAGGGTACGAACCTAAGATTTTCATTCTTAACATGTAAGCAATTATTTTATATTGAAACGGTCTTACTGCGTAAACACCAGATTATGAACAATTTCCAGTATTGTAATTTATTCACCATAATGTTAGATGAAACGGGGGCAGGAATGTATTGTATCAATGTATCTTGTCCCAAGGTTTAATAATACACAAATAAGGTACCGTTTCACTCAAAAATATTCCATCTCAAAGAATGTGCCACACGCGAAGCAATAACTGTATGCTTTACTTCAGCTACCTTCAATACCTAATTTAGACTATAGATATTCAGGAATTTTACGGAATTTCCAAATATACGGAAATTGTAGTTTTCCCTTATAAGTATAGTAAATTAATACATAAATACAAAGAAGCCAATTACACACAATTACAGGGATACACCAAAAGAGCTACATCTCTATGGAAACATACAACGAATATGATGCTCCATAAATTAAAACGATGTGTTGGAGAGATCAAATACCGGCTATGAGATTATATAAAATGTGTTCAGTGAAGTCGTATAATACTAACGACAAGATATCAAAATATTACACCAAATTTAAACATCAAGATAAATCCGTGTTACGGCCACTTGGAGTCCTATGTGGTACGCTGGCATACTAGAATATACTTCAATATACACTAAATTATGTAAAGAAAGTTATAAATATCAGCCACAAGCCAAAACCTTACGAAAAGTAACCTCGGTTAAAAAGTGGTACATTACATCTGTTCGAAAAATAGCTTTAATTTTCAAAAGTACACAAATTTCCCATTGTTTCCACTATAACTGTGTAGGGAAACGTTTTGGAAAAGTGCATTAAAAAACTAATGTTGTTAGAGAAAATCGCTATGCACAAATATTCCTATTTCTCATTATAAACTGTGCCCGAAATTATTGTCGAGAATAATAAAATCTCAGACAAATGGTTAAATGGAGAAAATTTTAGACAATTATATTTGCAGTAGTAGGTAATAGGCACTTTAGACAAGAACATGGTTGTAAGGGCCCTTTGTTACAACATAAAATACCAGAAACCCTTACGGGATTCCGCCTCCCTCCAAATGGGACTCTTTATTTAGCTAAAAAATCTGGCACGAGGTCTTCTTAAGACTTGCTCCCCCCACACAGTTGGGCCCCCTTATTTAAAATGACTGACAGCGCACCTGTTTAAAAAAACGAGCGCAGAAACCACTTAAGCTGCGCTCCAAGGTAAGCTCACTTTAATAGGCAAGACGCACTTAAAAATGGCTAATAACTATCCCTTAAGACGTCGCCACTTGATCAAGATACCTGATAGAGGCCCTTTATTCAAAAAATGAGCCCTTAGAACTTCGCCCCACAAAGTGCTTACGATATGTCACGGCCACTTATCAAAATTGGTTTGCCCTGGCCCACTTCAAATGGTTTCTAGAACCTCAATAAGTTACCGCTTGAGAATTTCTTGCCAAAGTGGGCACCCTTTTTCTAGAGCAAGAGTAATATTTACTTTAACACTTAGACAATTAAGGTACATGCGAATTAGCATGACGTACGAATGGAATATATGTATACATGTGATACCCGTGACTGTAGCTGAAACACTTCGATGACAAGTAAAGTATATGTAAATAGATTGAAGAACATCGGAGTATAAATAAAGGTCACAGGTCCCAAATGATAAACTATAACATTTTGTTCTTGAGCAGTGAGCAAATAGTTTTGACCGTTTTTTCTTGGTGTATAAATTTTTTGATATTAGTAGTTCTAAAAGTTGACAAACGTAGTAAAACCATAAAATTTGGTGCCTGCCCATCAAGCAAAACATGTTTGGCCATTTTCCCAATTAAATTAGTATATAAACAAAGATTTTGGGCATTACGATGACCAACACACAGAAACTATTAAAGTCTGGGTCTTGTCCGGCGAAAAAATATTTTCCACCGCTTCGCCAGTGAAAAGATTTTGGGACCTTCCGGGCCTAAAATTTGACCAATATGATATATACATACGCATCAATCTATTCCCTTACGGGGTAGGCAGAAACCAACATGATAAAGTTATAGAATTTAGTTCTTGGTCATTGATGCAATCCTTTGCTTGTTTTGCCAAAGAATTTGATAAAAAAACAAATTTTCAATATGGTGGACAGTTTCTCACCTCAATGATAATGAACTATTTAGTACCATGTTAATGTTTACGCGTTATAACAGGTCTTCGCGGTCCCTCCGCCCTCGGTTTGGTAAAATCATATTAATGTCTATAGGAACAGCTTCATGATGTAAAATATATGTAGAAAAGGGTTTCAGTACTTAGCCAATTCTCTGAAGAGTAGTTCATTTTGCTAGAAATGAACACGCGCCAAAATTTTTCTGATCTTGAACCTCTTGACCGAATTTCTCCGGACACTAGATCAGAATAAGAGTTGATTAAAAAAATTTACGCCGAAAGCAAACAGTTGTAGCTTACGAACAATTTACAGATATCGTTAGTTACACCCACCGAAAAAATAAAACTTATTTATTTATATTAACGTTTTGACTTAGAAATTGTTGCAAGAATCGCCGAATAAAATAAGTACATAATATTAAGTGATACCTTTATTAGACTATGTAGATTTTCTAAACAAGAAAAGTCAAGAACACCTACTTTCGGTTTCACCGGAAATGGTCCGAAATTATGCATTATGCAATTTTTATACTATTTTTATATTTTATGTAAATTAAGTAGTGTTACGGTAATATAATCAAAGGTGTAAACAGTTTGGCAAAAGTGCATTTTCTAAATTTCATTAAATTCTAAATTTAATTAATATGCTGCCGTAGATTCGTTATGGTTTGGCCATTTGGAGAAATCTTCAAGGCCCTCAAATTTTTATAGAAATTGACTGTTCTATTCACAAGTAGAGCGATAAACACTCAATATCACAAATTACAATAAAAAGACACAGCTTAATCGATACATAATAATGTAGTTGGGTGATCAACTCTGAATAAGGCCATTCTTTGAAAACAACGGAGATGCCCTAAGCTAAGAGTCTCTATAGGTCCATCCACGCACCTCTGTAAATTCTTTTCTAATCGTCTTTGAATCAGAACAAGTAGATCGTTGACGACTAATCGAAATTGTATTTCTTCTAAATGGCCGTAACAAACGCACAGATTTTAGTTCTCAGTAACGTTGCTGCATACCCGGTTCAAACTAAACAACTTACGCAAATGCCAGTATATAAACGAATGTGATCACGTGATGGTAATAGTTTTGTAAAATTATATTACTGAATTACAAATAAAATTTTTAATACTTTATTTTAATGAAAACACTGCCTCAATAATAAATAAAACGGAACGGAACGTTCTAGCTCAGGAAATCTTTGTATAAACGGCTTCAGAATCGGGAAAACACTCGGTTTCTCGGGACAGAATGCACGGGAAGACAGATACTCGGCGGTCTCTGGAAGTACACCGCTAGTGGAACTCTTTATTTGACCTAGGGCTGGTTGCTGAAAAAATGTGGTTAATATCACGAAGGGTGCACTAATACATGTATGTTTAATTTTAGATGAACTTACGGGTCATAGAAAGTGTACTTAAAACTCTCTGAATATGTGCCACCACGGGATGGTTTATTTTTTTTCATATTGTTTCTAAAAAAATTAATTATAATATTTACAGGATTAAAACTATTCTTTATGTACGGGGCGGTAAGTAGGAATCGAACTCCAATGAAAAATGCCGAATGTTAATTCATAATATTAACATTTGTGATTTAGTGCATTTTTATATTAAGTGGGCTTCTTTAGCGCAAAACGAATTTAGTTTCGCTTATTTGAATATATAGATCGCCTGCTGGGTTATTGTAAAGCGGCTGTTGGTAGTTTTGTTAAATATACGTTAACAAAACACTGGGTCGTATCAACGAAAGGATTAGGTTAAGAATGTCTTTTCTTAATAAAATATATGATTCACTTCTGGAACGGTAGTTAAAATAAAACTTGATTTAATCTATTCTGGTGATATAAAATAAACCTAAAGCAGGAAAATTACACTAAGAAAATATTCGTTAGATGTAATTCTAAATTTTATATCTAGGTTATGTGATAAATGAATATCGGAATCTGGTTTTCGTTTTAAACACGTGTATATGTGGGTATGTCTGTAATTAGCATTCCTATCGGACGAGGAAAAATCTACCTGTAACCTCGTCAGGTCACTCTGGGGCATCAATAGAATAAGAATTATATATTTCTGCCCGAAGGTAGAAGAAAACAACGTTGGACAGACGGCTCTGAGTTACGCCTTTGTCTGGTGTTTGTGGAGGTGATCTTAAAAACTTACACGCAGATAAGAAAGTTTAAGGGAGCCGAGTCACAAATATCTCAAGAGACTTCTACGGTTGATCAGGCAGTGCAGGGGCGGGAGTTGACGAGACAGCAAATGCTCCGTGACAACTTCGCTTCGGTGAGCGTGAATCACGGTTATATATGATTGTGGCGTCGGAGAGTATTGCCTTGTTTATGACGCCAGTATCGTTTATGCTGATCTGGTGGTAAACGGAGGGAAACCTGGCGTGCAAATATTTTTCAATGGCTAATATTTTAATATTAATATGATTAGATATCGTAAACAGAAATTTTATTTTGTTACAGTTTCGTTAAAAGGAAATGGATTTGTTTTGAGAATAAATTTTATCATTGCTGTGAAGAAATTTTCAGAAACGTAATATACCGTCATCGGGGAATTGCTTTATTAGAGTTTACGTCATCGAAAAAAGAGGTTGTTTGTTATTTTCTTTCTAGTTATCACGGTTTAGTTGGCACACGTGCAGTTTGAAGTATATTTTTCTCGTGAGAAACGTCCAGTTTGCATTTTAGTATTGAACATTTTTGATCGTGGCGATTAAAGCTGACGTGATGAATTGGGATAAAGGGTTTTTGCTTTTCGTTCTTTTTCGTAAGTCAGTAAAAGGCAGTTCTCTGAGTTGGTTGAGATAGCTTGGGGCTGGCAATGTGTCAAAAAGTACGCGTATTATATCTACGATTCACCCAGTAGTTATCCGAAGACAGTTTTGCCATCGTAATTGCCGACTTGTGGGATAGGGCGTTATCTTGGTGGTATACCTTTTTCTTTGCCAAATGAGGTCTTTTAGCTTTGATTTCTTTTTTCAGTCTGTCTAATAACGACGCATAATACTCGTCCGTTATTGTCCTCCCGTGGTGTAAGTAATCAATAAAAATTATTCCTCAGGAATCAAAAAATACGGTAGCCATAACTTTACCCGCAGACGGAATCGTCTTTTCTTTCTTTGGAGTTGGCTCTCCACGTTTTGTCTATTGCTTTGACTGCTCCTTGGTCTCCAGAGTATAGTAGGGCATTCACGTTTTGTCAAGAGTTATAAAACGGCGCAAAAAAAACGTTTGCATTACGTTTGACCATGTCTAGGCATTCATGAGAAATGGTCATTCGAATTCGATTTTCGCCCATCTAGCACTAAGCTTTCTCATGTCCATGTAAGATGTAATGTATATCGTCGTATGAAATTCTTACTTTCTCCGCTATCTCTCTCAACTTTATTCGGCGATACTTCATCACGATTTCATGGCCTTTTTCAATTGTTTCTTCATCCATAGCTGTTTTTGGTCTGTCAGAACATGATACACCCTCTACGCTTGTTCTACTGCGTTTAAATTCAGCAAGCCAGTTTGCAACGGTTGTATGCGAACGAGAAGACTCACCAGGAATTTTATCTAACTCCGTTTTTATTTGTTTAGCATTTATGCCTTTAATCCTTCAGTAGTGACGTGCTCAAGTGAAATAAAAACTGTAACGTCGGTCTCAGAGACCCATACCATTTAAATTGAAGGTTTTACCCTTGTTTGAGATAAATATGTCGGTTAAACACTTTTAACACGAATTAAACCCAGAGTTTATGTAACTGTTTACTAAAAAAGTATATTCCTACATTTTGAACTCAACACGTATAATACTTTAAGACTAAATCTAATAACTCAAAAACTATTCTTGAAAGTGCAACATTTCCCAAATCCGAACATACTGGATCCTACGGCTCGAGTACTCTTCTGTAAAAACTAAGGTGGAAGTTCCCTTTTGTTGGCTCGTATGGTTCCATATGGTTAGTCCATGATCAGGTAAAATTTTAGCTAAATCCACACTTGTAAACAAAATCCACGTAAATTGGACACAACTGAAGGTAGTTTTAATCTAATAATATTTTTAGCTCGAGTTCTTACAGCTGGAGGAGGTGAGTGTTTTTTCCAAATAGTTTTTTTTTATCTTTTCCAATGAAAACTGGAATTTTTTTAGTTTACTCCAAGTCTACTTCATCAGGTTCACACTCCTGTTCTGCGTGATCCAATTCTGTGTCATCCTCAGAGTCGTCATAAATCAGTTCTTCTTGTTCATCATTTAGTACTTCATTCATAAGTTTAAGCAATTTTTGTTTACAAAAATTATCAGCTTTAAATTATAATAATATTAATTTATTTGATATAACTTACCACAAATACAAATTTACAAACTAAAAAAAAAGCAATAATCTAATAACGTTAGTGGTGACGTCGGTCTGACAAACCGAAGCCAGTTACAGAATTAAAACTATAAACCACAGGACACAAGTGATCAACACGCGCGCATAACGCCATCTTGCGCTTCATTCTAGAGACATTTATATCTATCCTCGTATAACTAGCGCCCTCTAGCAATACCATAAAAAAGATAACCAATTATTTCCCGTCCTCAAAAACTATATTTTAACAATTTTGAGTTTAATACATTTATGTGTTTTCAAATTATTACAAATTTTAAATAATAATACCTCACCTTTAACACCCTGTATGTTGATTACAATCAAGATTTTACTAAAGCATGTTTAATCTCCTATTTCTGCAGTTGTTGCATGGTCCATTAGTTATGAGACATCCTGTGTATAGAGAACAGTTAGTCAAATGCTGAAATAGTAATTTGATCTTAGGGGGTTCACACTTATGCATTTCCATGCTGCAACTGTGATGCGGCATTAAAATTCTTGCATTTTTCGCATTCACATTATGCATTTTTGATGCGTATGCAAATGCATGCTTTAAAACATGTTCTATTTCTATGCATTTTTTGATGCATCTTTAGTGATATTTCTAGGAGTGTTTGTCTTGCCAATAGCTACATTTAAGTTGGCAATCCAAAGTGCGGCTTCTGTTTATAGTTGTAAATAATTATATGCTTTTGAATTTTGTTGTACGATTTGTCTTCCTGTTTTTTTTGTAACTTGGTTGGTGAAATGAGTATTGTGTTGAAAATGAGCGGTGAAAACGTGTTTTTCTGTCCACGCGTGCATTAGTGGAGGACCTTATAATTTTATATGAAGGGCAATCCTTACTGTATATTTAGCAAAATGAAAGAATATAAGAATAAAGTAAAACGCCATAATGCAATTCAGTCAATACAAAAGGAGCTAATGCAAACGTACCCAGTGGAATGTCCTAATTTGACTAATCAGGATATCATTGAAAAAAATACACGTACTTCGTACACAGTTTAAAAAGGAAGTACCCCTATTAAAAAATGTATATCCAGTGGTGCACCAGCAGATGCATACGAACAGAAACTGTGGTGTTTTAACATGCTGCGATTTCTAAATGAATGCGATCCAGTGCGAGAAAGCCAATCTAATATTGAACCGTCAGTAAGTATTTATAAACTGTTTTAAACAATGAAGTAATAATTTATTTTATTCTGACAAGGGGACCGAAATGTACATGGACGATGGTAGAAGCAATGTACAAGGGGAGGATGTTTTTGAAGTCACAGTGGACGAACTGGATGGATATGATGATAATGATTTTATTAATAACAGACCATGTTCATCACAGGCATCAGTAGCAAGGGCATATACCCCTCCGCCAACAAAAAGCAAGAGGAAAATGCAGAGCTCTGTAGCAGACCTCATCCAGTCAGCTGTACAATCACTGCAAAATTGCAGAAATCGGCGGAGAATTGTAAAATATGATATCGACGTATTAGCAAGGTACATATTGAAAAACAATACATAACTATTTATTAATTTTTAGGACAATCGCAATGGAGTTAAGAAAAGTCAAGGATCCTGCTCAAATACGAATGTTAAAGAAGGACATATTTACAAAAATTATTGATGCTCAATATGAATTTTTAAATAATAATAATATTATTCTAAGTCATTCTGCCAATCTACTGCTCCTACACCGTTTACATATTCAACAAATTCCTTTCTAAATATAAGCAATTATGTAGCAAAACCTGAAATACTCATTTTTTAAATTATGGTAAATTGCAGCGCACCCTTCTGGGATTATTCCAGCAACTGTTGATTGTCCCATCCTGAACGAAAAGGAAATACTTTATAAGACTCGCCAGTAGCAAAGTAGCGCAATGTTACAGATAACTTGTCTCTGGCAGAAATTGCATTTCTTAATTTTGTGTCCTGTTTCTGAATATCATTTTCGATAAGTTTCAATATAGATCATTGAAAGTATCTTCATCCATTCTAATAACATTTTCCTTTATCTATCACTGCTAATTCATTATGTAACAAATTAGAATTGCCTTGATTGTTCATTTCCCATTCCTCAATGCATGGTCCTACCCACCAACGTGTCTTACGATTTAATAATACAGCTGCAGATTCACCTATTATCAATGTTAAAGCGATTTCCTCCACATCCATGTTAAATTTGGACTTATAGGGTGTAGGTAGCGCACCGCGAAAATTTTATTATTATAATAAACAGGTTCAAATCGCAATTGTTACCGCGCTAGAAGGGTTAACGGGGTTTGATATATTTTTGATATATTGAGTCGCAATTTTCTGAATATTTTATTTTCCGTATTTTACGTAATTGATATTTGAGTAAGGGTTGGAAAAAAAACACATGTTAGGATAGAAACAGATGTTCGCCCGAACTGCCTTTATTGAAGGGGCGTAACGAATCATTGGACATTTTGATGCGCATATTCTTGATGTAAAAATGTCACTAGTTAGTAATTAATTACGTTGGTACTCACTGCAATCAAAGACGTCTTTGTTTGGTACTTGGAAACTCGAGACCTAAATGTAGGGTTTGTTACGGACGAATGCATATTTTTTAAATTAAGGTGTCGTTCAATAATTAATATGAAACTATTCCAACATATTTTTCTGTTTTATTACTTTTGAAAAATGGGGGTTGATTCCGAGAGTAAAGGTAGTTAGTTTTGAAATCGGGGAAAGGTAGTTAGAGTTAGAGTGTCAACGGAGCCAGATCGATAGGGTTAATTAAATACCTACATTGTAAACAGTTTGTCTTTAAAATAATTCTTACGTATACGTTTTCTTTTGGATTAGCCAAAACTAATCGGTCTTTTCTTTCGGGTGTTAGTTTTAATGTGTCTTTCAAATATCAATCTAGGAAGTTAAACCGCGTATGTTAACAATTTGTGTAAGTAGGTAGTTTTATATAAATTAAGGCGAGCAGCAAATGATTCTACAAGCCTATATAATCTATTAAAAATCCAGTATTGCTTTGCAAAGATATCTTACTCGCACACGGGCTCATTAAGCTAAAATCTACTAAAATAAAAGCAGTGAAGGGCTCCTTCACTCTTGTATTTGTATGAATTAGCATTGTTTGTTGTTTATATTTATACTTTTGTAGAGGTGGGCAGGTGAACGGGTGCATGATACCGCTCTGGTTAATTGAATGTAATTGCAAGTGAGTACACGGTCAGATAACCATTAAACACCTCAATTTTAAAATACTTATTTGATTTTTAATGTGCAAATTATACAATCTAAACGTTTCGATAACACACAGTTATCTTCGTCAGTAGTAATGTCAAATTGTTAAAGATAAACAATTGTCAAATTTAAACAAACATTCTCAATTTTGTTTTATTGTTGTATAGATGAATGTGTAACCTGAGAAAGGGGCGATGTATTTTTCTAACGCACTCAAACTTATACATCGGTCACGATGTTAGGATCTATTTATAACTTACCCTTGTAAGGCTTTGTTTAATGAGTTTTTTGTGTCAGCTTGTTAAGTAGAATTGTTTGTCTGCCAACCAATTTCTCTTTATATGTAATTTGATGTATTTTGTGCTTTAGTAGTCACTAAACAATTGTGTACGTGTAAATTCCTCGTCTATTTGCTTTTGTCCTTGCCTTTACTTTATTATTACCTGTGCAATTTTATTTATATGTACCGTAATTTGCGGACCGCGAAAATTTTATTATTGTAAGAAACGTTTGTCAAATCGCCATTATTACCACGATAGAAAAGATAATTAGTGGATTTTCAATATCTTGATAATACGTCGTAATTTACTAATGTTTTCAAAATATTTTTGATTACATATTTTTTCTAAGGAATGCTTTACTGAAGGGGCCTAACAAATCATTGGAATTTTTCTTGTGCGCGCCCTTGATGTAAAAATGACAATGCTCTAATGATTGATTACGGATGGGCACACCACGATGAAAAGATATCTCTATTTGTTACTGAGAAACTCGAGATAGAAATGTGGGGTTTGTTACGAACGAATGCATATTTTTAAAATTAAGATGTGGAAGAATTAATATAAAACTGTTCCAACATAAATTAATGTTTCTTGTTTTTTTATTACTTTTGAAAGACGGGGGTTGATTTTTGGGGAGTAGATATAGTTAGTTTGAATCGGGGGAGAAAGCAGTTACAGTTAGCTTGTGAATCGAGCCAGATCAATTTTTGGGTTAATTAAACACCTTAATTGTAAACAGTTTGTCTTTAAAATAATTATTGCGTGTACATTCTTCTTTTGAGTTCGCCAACACTAAGTTGTCTTTTGTTTCGGGGTTAAACCGCGTATGTAAACGACTTGTTTCTGAGATCAATTAAAGCAATATTTATTCTAGTGTAAGTATGTATTTTTAATAAATGCAAGCTCGCAGCGAATCATTTTTACCAGCCTAGATAACATATTAAATACCAAACATTGTCTTGCAAAGGTATCTTATTCGTACGCGGACTCAAGCTGAAATCTGAAAAAAGAAAAGGACAGTACAGGGCCCTCTCACTCTGGTATTTGTGAATTATCGTTGTTGGTTATATTTATAATTGTGTAGAGTTGGCTGGTAAATGGATATAGGATGCCGCTGGTTATTAATTGTAAAAGTTGGTACACATTCCCAATCTAGACCATTACACACCTCGAATTTTATTTTTATTGTTTTTATTGGTTGTATAGGTGAATGTCTAACCAGAGAGAGAGAGATGGGCACGGTATTTTTCTAACTCACTCAAACTTATATATCGGTCACGATGTTAGTGATCTATTTATAACGTACTCTTGAGTTTTTATTTCAGTTTGTTGAAGTTGAATTATTTGCCTGCGAGCTGATTTCTCTTTGTATGTGCTTTATTACAATGTGACATATATTTTGTGCTTTAGTTGTCACTAAACAAGTGGGTACTTTTAAATTCTTGTCTGTTTTCTTTTGTCCTCGCATTTACCTTATATCACCTATGCAATTTTACTGTTGTTGTATTTTATATGTACCGTAATTTGCTTTATTGTTTTATATGCTTATTTACTTAAAGACCGGCATGATTGGTTTTTAAAAGGACACATGTTTGTGTTACGATTTTCTATTTTGATTATTTATGACCCAATTGTGCGTGTGACTACATGTGTTTTTTTATTATTGTGTTTCTGTGTAACTAAACTGCTTTTACTCATATTCTGTTAATGTACGCACTTTAACCAGATTTAATGGTGTTTGATATATATTTAGCCCTTTCATTGTTTTTTTTTGTGTTATTTGATTTATTAATGAACTTTGCAATTGTTAATGGTTAGTTAATAGTTATTTATGAATAAAGTAGGTTTTATTGATGGTTCTTTCCCATAATAGTAGATTAAAGGGCTGAACCACCACTGCGCAAAGTTCGTTGATTTTAATTTGAGTAGTTTCTTTTTTTTACCTGCCCCTCATGATGCAACACGTACCTACCACTAAATGGCCACTTCGTTTAATCAGATTTGAGGTTTGCGAGTAATTAAATATCAGATTTGCAAATAAATTTAATCTTTTCATTATTGCCAGGAAAGTCCATGTAAGGCAAGCAGTTAATTTGAGTAATAGTAACATTATTGTCAGTAAGATAAATCACTTGGCGATTATTTTGTTCCGTGTCTTGCCAGTAGCACCATTGCCAAATGCGCACAACTCATTAAATTGTGCCGGATGCGCTACATAAATTTTTGCTTTTGTGGATATTGCCAATTGCCCCAAATATAAATGTATGAGAAATTAAGTTGATAATAACACAATAAACTATCTTTAAAGGTAGATTATATTATCGGGCATTTTAGAGCAGGATACGATGGTAATTAACTAACAATAACTCGATAATCACTAGTTAGTGCAACATTATTTGGATTAATAATAATTATTCCCATTAAATAATTAAATCTTTTGTACCCATTCACGTAAAAGAGGTTGTTCTTAAGAACTGATATAAATAAAAAAACATTTGAAAATGAAATTGAAATTTTTCTTACGATAATGATTTTTAACACGGCTGTTATAAAATGGAATATATTGAAACCTCTAAAGGCAAAGTTGCTTTATTACACGAGGGCTATAAGTATCGCCTCAAAAGAAGAAATAAAAATAGCATAGTGTGGACCTGTGTTCATGAAAAAACTTTAAAGGGTCGAGGATCTCTGATTGCGGAGTCGGAAAGTAGTGAAGTTAACCAACGGTTATCTCATAAAATGTATTCCTGATGTGGCCAAGGCGGAAGTCGAAACAACTTTTTAAGTGTAAGAAGAGAGCCAGGGAAGAGCTAACGTCAGTTACCAAGATATTTGATGAAGAGATGAGAGATGTGATTAATAAAGGGCACGATTTTGTAACCAATGTACCACAATTTTCGTCAATGGCTTCCTTATTATACCGAAACCGACGAAAGCTCCTGGAGCATCTTTTATACCAGGAAAAAGATAAGACATTAAGTTGCCTCTGAGTGTCACACAAGACATTATGGATTGACGATGGCGACGAATACCGTATCTTGATATTTGCCAGTCCAACTGCAAGGCCGATAGTAAATATATTTTCACGGATGAGACATTCAAGAGCTGTCCAAAACAGTTTTACCAGCTGTATACGATCCATGCTGATGTAGGCAGTACTACTGAATCAACTTGTGTTTTTCCATTAGTGTACGCTTTGTTGCCGAATGAGAAACATGAAACATACCTGCGACTGTTTACACTAATTAAACAAAATGTGTCTTTTTGGTTACCGGAATTAATTAAAATAGACCTTGAAAGTGCTATTCTTCAAGCCCTGCGTGAAGTGTTCAAACATATTATTGTTTCTGGATGCAATTTTCATTTCGGTCAGTGTTTGTTGCGCAAGGTGCAACATTTAGGCTCGTCGATATGTATAAATATCCTGAAGATGTTCGGTTACACGTGAAACTGTGCGCGGCGTTAGCTTATACAGGGTGTCACAATAGTGCGTATTCGGTCGATAGCTCCTTAACCATTAAACTTAGAAGATAAATTTAAATACGAAAGTTGTCTATTTTTATAAACTGCATAATCTAAAAATAGTTTGGTTTCTACAGGGTGTAATATAAAAGCGGTACAATATAGAACTTTTGATTTTTAAATAGAACACCCTATATATTATTTTATTTTTCGATTCTCCTTATAATTTTACATCTTTCTTATAAGAATTACTTACAAGCTAAATCTTACAGTTTTTGAGATATTTGCAAAGTTAACTAAAAACTGACATTTTTATGTAGTAATTCAAGTAGGCGTATCTCAGTTATTTTTAAAGATAAAAAATAATCTTTGGTATAGAATTTATTCATACATGAGCTTATCTATTGTCAAAATTGGATTTCAACTAACAAGTGATCACAAAATTAATTCAATAACATAAATTTGAAAATGCTATATCTTCATTTTTTAAATGAAAATATTTTTTAATGCCTTGTCTTCGTCTATGAATCGGCTTTCATTTAAATATGTTCTATACCTATTCTAATAGTTTCGGAGATATTTAAGTTTGTTCAATTTTTTCGTTGATAACACTGAAGAAGAGTAACATTAGTCGGTCAAAGCAAGCTTGGAATACATAAGAAACTAAAAAATATTAACTGAAATACAAAATTAATTATAATAAATTTATGACCACCATTTTTAAGAGATATTTGAGATGTTTTAAACGATTCATCGTAAAATTAAACAATTTAATCAAAGAGCGTAAAACAAAAGATGAACGAACAAATGAAATCAAACTTCAAACAGTGCTAATATTTGTAGTATTGTATCTTACTCCAAAATAAATTAATTTTTCGAAAGAAGAACTTGTTAATAGATTTACGTCCTTGGTGAAAGCGATAAAATTGTCTTTTGCTCATTGAATTTATAAGCAAAATTTCAAATGCAGACACCCAAGGTTTCACCATTTGCAAGATTGAAAGGCGTTTCGAGCAAACAGGCAGTATTCATTATGAAGACAATTTAGAACGAGAAAGAACCGCAATTAACGAAGGTAATGAACATTTAGTTCTTCAATCCGTGATTGAAAACCCTCACGTTTCTTGCCGACAATTGAATTAAAGTTGGAGTTTCAAAACATCAGTTAATAGAATTATAAAATATAAATATCATCCATACCATGTCCAACTTGCACAAGAATTAGACGAGGATGACTTCGTTAATAGATTAAACTTTTGCCATTGGGTCATAAATAAAAATTTAGAAAAACCCAATTATTTTAGCACGATCTTATTTACTGATGAAGCTACTTTCCAAATGGATACGTTAATAGACATAATTTCCATTATTACGATACTGAGAATCCCAGATTTATAATTCCTGTTGATCATCAACACCTGGTCACTTAATGTTTGGGTCGAATTATTAGAATTGACATATTTTTTGAAAACACGCTCAATGGTGATTCATTTTTAAACTTCTTGCGCAACGAATTTGAAACTTTTATTGAAGATTTACCTTTACACACCCTTAGAGAAATGTGGCTGCAATTAGATGGCACTCCTCCGCATTTTAGCAGAAACGTAAAATTATTTAAATATCCAGTTTCAAAACAAATGGATTGGAAAGGAGGGCGATCTCTGGCCTGCAAGATCGCCTGACTTGACAAAGCTGGACTTTTTCTTTAGGTTGGATTAAAGAAAAGTCTATCAAACTCCTTCAACGACTGTAGATGATATGAAGGCAAGAATTAGAGACGTCATTCAAAATATAAATGTTTCCACGTTACGAAAAGTAAATTTGTCGTTTATTCATAGACTTCATGTTTGCCAGCAACAAAATGGTGATCACATTGAACATTTATTATAATTTTAAGTGTTTGTATTTCAGTTAATATGTTTTTTAGTTTCTTATGTATTGCTTGCTTTGACCGACTAATGTTACTCTTCCTCAGAGTTATCAACAAAAAAAATTGAACAAACTTAAATTATCTCCGAAACTATTAGAGATATGTATAGAACATATTTAATAGAAATGAAAGCCGATTAATAGACGATGACAAGGCATTAAAAATATAGTGTCATTCAAAAATGAAGATATAGCATTTTCAAATGTATGTTATTGAATTAATTTTGTGATACTCTGTATATTAAATCAATTTTAGTTAACTTTGCAAATATCTCAAAAACTGTATGATTTAGCTTGTAAGTAATTCTTATAAAAAAGATGTAAAATTATAAGGAGAATCAAAAAATAAAATAATATATAGGGTGTTCTACTTAAAAATAAAAAGTTCTATATTGTACGGCTTTTATTTTTACCCTGTAGAAACCAAACTATTTTTAGATTATGCAGCTTATAAAAATAGACAACTTTCGTATTTAAACTTATCTTCTAAGTTTAATAGCTAAGGAGCTATCGACCGAATACGCACTACTGGGACACCCTGTATACGTCCAGAAAACATTGACGACGAATGGCTGTCGATTATGGAGTCGTCACAAGAGTCTCAAATACACGTTATTCAATGATTATTTTGTAGAAGAATGGCTTGACAACAATAATTTTCTTGAATTGGCATTTTTGCAAATAAGTTCAAATTACACTTTTCAAAATAGGGTACCTGGGGGATGCTACAAGGGTAACTTTGTTAACAAATTAACATTGAGGTTATGGCAAAAAGTAAATCCTCTAGGTAGTAATAATGCATACAATATAAAACATTGCAGTAATCTGAATAACCTAACGCGCATGAAAACATATAGCAACATAACGCGCCATCAAATGCAGCATGGAAATGTACAAATGTGAACCTCTTCTGAAACTTTATTATGAATTAAAACAATCCATAATCGGTAATTTTCAGACTTTTTTCGTTAACAGAAGAATGTGTAATATCTTTGAGCTAGTTTGCGGGAAATAAAGTTGGCAATGCGTAATTATTAACCATGGTCGACCTTCAAGCAATAGTGGTTCCGCATTAACATTTACAGTTTTGGACTAATTAAATATTTTTCTTCGAAATACTAACATATTTATTTATAAAAAGTAAGCATTTCTTCATTTAGGTTATATGTCTGTTAACACAGACGTTTGTTACTGAAATTTTTAATGGTTTTTGAAGTATTATACAATTTGGGATCCCTCTTAAGCTTAAGTTACGTTGGCATTGGCATGTTTAGAGATCTCACGTAATGGATGAAAATAACTTTTAGAAGAATACAAATATAGTTTTTATTGAAATCACGGATATAAAGCAAAACATTTGTTTTTAATGTAAGAATCCCACGCTACTGATACAGAGATTGATTAAATTAATTGACAATTACATAGCCTTGGACTCTGCAAATTCCAACAAACATAAAAGTAATTACTCACATCGACAAATTACGTAGCACTTTTTTATTAGAGGCATTTAAAATCAAACAGATTTTTAACATGTTAACAATTTGTTAAAGCCTGCCTTCACTGATTATTGACTACTTAATTGTTTATATTCATTTATAATTTTAACAGTAATTAGCCTATTAAAAAAGAAATTTTGCCTAAAGGTAAATAATGCGAAGAATGTGATTATGAGAAATTCTTGTAAGGGGCTAATGTAAAGCTAATAAAATTATTAACATTCCCCAAGGTTAATATAGCTGAGCACAAAGAAAATTCTATTGTTAATATAAAACAATAGATCATTCAAAACGTCGCAATTTTTAACGTTAACGGGAAAAATTTATCAGGTAATTCATAATTGATATGCATTTAATTACGTAAATGATAGAAAGTTTCTGACAACTGCACTGGATATTATTAAATATATTTCCTAACGTTTAGTCCGAAATAATTAGTAATTACATGTGAGATGAAAGTCTTCAAAATACCATAAGTGGCAGTCCCTTAGAATTCGTTTCTGATAAATTCATGAAGTACTAAATAATCCTTATTTTGCGTTAATCACATGTAGGTAATCACGATAGAGAAAGTGAAGTTAATAATGAAAGTGATGGTATTAAAATATTCAGGCGCCATAGGGTTCAATAATTCCTCTCACAAAACTCTTAACCCTGAACCGCGCAAAATTTTTGCAAGTAATTAGCAAGATAATTATGACGTAACACCCGTTATGATGTTCTTTTTAATAAGAAATTCAAAATTAGAAAAAAAATATCATTAGGCGCGGTTTCGTGATGATCCACTAAAATGGTCATGTTTTTACTGTTACAATGTGCGTGAACTTTTATAAATTAATTAAATTAAATTAATTTCGAAGGCCGAGAGGAATATCTTTATGTCTCATACTGTTATTTATGCCTTACTGGTACTGGTATACGCATAAATCACACGTCCTTGGAAAGGAAAATATTTTGATCAAAGATTACGGTTTTTTTTTTGGTTGAAAATTCTTCTGCAATCGTTTGGTTATTTATGCATCACTAAAGATGCATGGCCATGCTACAAGAGTCGATGGCCTTAAACATTTTTTAAAGATGTAAATTTAGAATAATTCAAATATGATTGTTACTCCACCCATAGGAACACAATCTGATAAATACGCAATGAGTTTTTTTAATTTGCAATTAATGACTAAGAGATACTGTTTTAGAATGTTAATGATACAGAGAAAAAGCGAATGTCCCTTCTATGATATTCTTATCTAGTTGTAGTTAGACAAATTAACATTTATTATGCGAAATAGGAAATCCTCAATATTATTAATGCATAAAATTGCAAGTTTTTAATTATGTTAATAACATTATTGACTATGTTTATTGCATTTAGCGTTTCCTATATCTAACATGTGAAGTTTATGCAACGCTAAAACAGCGGTCGCTGCTTTAATTTCTGAATTTAATTTTGCACCTTTACTCTACTTGTAAATACCATAATTAGAAAAGTTACGTAAACGTTTGCAATCGTGCAGTTAATCCGATTGAAAATAATCGCAAATAATTCAGGCTGTATCTAGAATAGTTCAAGAAATACTTCTATACCAGCTGCTAAGTACGAAAGGAGTTCATCTGTCCACGGCCACCATTTAGACGACTTAGTATTACATAATATTTTTCTCACATAATTAAACAGCGAAATCAATGGAATGGTATTCGTACTAAATAAAATACTGGTTTTTCCACAACGTGTTTATAATAGAAAGTCTTTGGAAACTTCAAATTATCAATTGAAATTTTGGCACCATGAAAGATCATGGAATGCATGTTAACATGTTTATAGATAAAAATAGACACACGTACAAAACCTGAATCCTATCGTTTTGGTGTAAATCTTAAAACTAAAAAATAAGCAAATGACAAAATATGACCCAATGTGTACAGGGTGGCCAACTAAGAATGCGAGATACTGTATCTGGGAAACTATACATAGTAGAGGCTTGCGGAAAAAAGTTAACTAAAATGCCAATACAAAAACCTGGAAAATATTTTCATGTTTCTAAAATGGCCGCTAGGGGGCGTAACTGCAATCTTGAATCTAAAAAAGTGATGTTTCTGTGAATTCTACTATATTAACCTAATAAAAAAATAACTGATCTTTGAAGTCGAGGATAATCTGAACTTTTTTTGTTTGGCACTTTTTGATGTATCTATAAAAATAAAGTGGTGAGGGGTATTCAAAGGTTTCATTAAATCACCCCCTGTATCTTCGAAACGGCTACGCTGATTTTAACAGGGCGGGTTGAAATCCGCTATTCTTGGGCTACAAATGTTAAAATAATTGAAGTTTTGTTAGTTTCACATGTCGTCGCTAGATGGCTTTGTTCGACATTCCGACAGAAACGGTTAATTTTCGCAAAAAAATTAAATGCATTGGTATGACTTTTTTCATAAACAAATTGCTAAATGATGCCTAAACAAGCTCGCGAAAACCGCATCTCGATATCCTAACCTAAAATATCGCCCAAAGAAAACTTTATACGAAAATCCCTTAAATTTGTACTTTTTAACTATATTTTTCTGGAATTGTTTCTATTATGTAAGTTGTGGCCCTAAAAGGACCGATCTAAAGGAGGAAGGTTTTAATGCCCCGTAAATGCTCGAAATGCTAACCATCACTTTGTGCATTGGTGAGGCCTCTTATGGATAGACAAAACTGCAGCTTCAATATCGGCTCTGAATAGGTTACCTAGAAATAGCGATTTTAACGCTTGTAAATTTATTCGCCAGAATAAAATCACCCTTTTGAAATTACAAGGGAAGTAAGCAATGCCAAAAGTTATACGAAAGGCCTATTTTTGTTTGTTTAAATGCATATTCACTATGGATACATACGAAAAATAAAATTAATAGAAGCAGGCAATGGAAACAGATACCTAAACAAAACATACATAATCCTCAAATTGTCAATAGTTGTCAATACTTTCGCGTTACTTTGAGCAATTTTGTGCTTTCAAAATACGTTTTACGAATAATGAAGCTGTTGATATGCTTGCGGTTTATTTTGTATGTCTTCAGAATGCCGCAGTAGCTAAAGAGTTTATGCGGCTCGATATCCAAATCGGCGTCCTTACGATGTAAGAGTTTTCCCCGATTAGTGGCGAGCTTACAAGCCAATGGTAGTTTTCGGCTTACGTTTCAACGGCCAAGAATTGGAAGAACACAAGAAAATATTAACCGTGTACTGGGCTATATTGAAGGAAATCCTCATCTTAGCACAAAAGCATTATCCACTGAGTTGGGCATATCACGGACAACGGTTCAAAATATTTTGAAGGACCATAGGTAAGTGCTAATAGCCATCAAAATATATAGGTATTCGTTTAAACTTTTCTAATTACTTTAAGAATGCACCCATATCATGTCGTTTCGCATCAGACCTTGAAAGAGGAAGATTTTGATCGAAGGTTAGACTATTGCTATTGGATGTTAGACATGATATGCGAAAATAGAGAATTTTTATTTAAAATTCTTTGGACCTATGAAGCCACCTTCAGTAGTGACGGAGAGTCAATCTGCATTATTGGTCTGCAGAAAATCCCCATTGGTTGCGTGAAGTTCAGCGCCAAGGACGTTGGAGTTCAAATGTGCGGTGTGGCATACTGGGAGGCAGAATTATTGGGCCATATTTTTAGAAATGTATTTCTTGACTTTTGGCCAATCAGTTACCGTTGTTGTTGGAAGATGTGCCTCTGGAAACAAGGCAAAATTGTTTTTGCAGTTGGATGGTTGCCCAGCACATTTTACTATTAATGTGCAAGAGCATATTAATGCAGTATTTCAACAGCGGTGTATTGGAAGAGGAAGTCTGTTTCATGGCCTCCGCGATCGCTAGACTTAACTTGCCTCGATTTTTATTTATGGGGGCGCTTAAAGGACATCGTGTTTCGGACTCAACCTACTACTAGAGAAGATATAAAAACCGGATTCGTAAAGCAATACGTAACATACCGAGAGCCGAAATTGAAGCTGCAGTTTTGTCTAGTCATGAGAGGCTTCAGCAATGCATAGAGCGTGATGGTCAGCATTTCGAGCATTAACGGGGCATTAAAACCTTCCTCCTTTAAATTGGTCCTTTTAGGGCAACAACTTACATAATAGAAACAATTCCAGAAAATTTAGTTAAAAAAAATGTAAGGATTTTCGTATAAAGTTTTCTTTGGCCAATATTTTAGGTTAGGAACAAGATATCGAGATGCGGTTTTCGCGAGTTTGTTTAGGCATCATTTATCTTCATGAAAAAGTCATACCAATACATTTAATTTTTTGCGAAAATTAACCGTTTCTGTCGACGGCATGTGAAACTAACAAAACTTCAAATATTATAACATTTGTAGCCCAAGAATAGCTCATTTCAACGCGCCCAAGTTTGTTAAAATCGGCTTAGCCGTTTCGAAGATACGGGGGTTATTAAAGGAAACCTTTGAATACCCCCACCACTTTATTTTAGACATACGTCAAAAGTACCCAACAAAAAGTTCAGATTATCCTCGACTTCAAAGATCAGTTATTTTTTATTAGGCTAATATAGCAGAATTCACAGAAATATCACTTTTTAGATTCAAGATTGCAGTTAGGCTCTAGCGGCCATTTCAGAAACTTGAAAATATTTTCCAGGTTTTTGTATTGGCCGTTTTAGTTATAACTTTTTTGCGCAAGTCTCTACGATGGATAGTTTCCCAGATACAGTACCTCGCATTCTTAGTTGATCATCCTGTACATTGTGTCATTATACATGTCCAAACTCTTTTCACAAAAAACTGCAGATTCTAGAACTGATTTTATGTCGATTTAATGTAAATTACCTTAATACAAAATACTTCCTAAAGAGCTAGAGCTCTTGGAAGACGCGCCCTAACATTAGTTTAATTCAAATGTCTTCAAAATGGTTTCCCTTCAAATGATAGCGTTCTGTACATTTATTTAGTGGAATATGCCTAATCGTATAGCGTGAATATGATTGTTTAGCGGCACGTTTGGGAGGGATATTGGACATTGTTATTCATAAGCTTTTGTGTTTCAAAATTTCGTAACGCGCCGCTTATAAACACAACTAAAAAATCATATTGACACCATAGGATTGGGCATATTCCACTAAAAAAATGTACAGAAGGAAAAGGGAAACTATTTGAAGATATTTGAATTAAACCGATTTTAGGGCGCCATCTTCCAAGAGCTCCAGCTCTCTTAGGAAGTATTTTTGTATTAAG
Source organism: Vesta saturnalis (assembly GCA_036346205.1). NCBI lineage: Eukaryota > Metazoa > Arthropoda > Insecta > Coleoptera > Lampyridae > Vesta > Vesta saturnalis. The sequence continues at coordinate 1,492,172 of JARFJB010000400.1, forward strand.
GTAATTTACATTAAATCGACATAAAATCAGCTCTAGAATCTGCAGTTTTCTTTTGTGAAAAGAGTTTGTGGACACCCTGTATATTGTCCCACCTTTAAACGACTGTAAAATATTTATTTTTTGAGATACTGGTGTCATGAAAAAAGGAATTTGGATGGTTGTCCCCGAAGTTTTATATGGTACCTTTAGATTTTTTCTATCGCGTTCGGTTTGCAAGCAGATGACAACCTAACTTTTATTCAATAAGACACTGTATATTTTACGATATTCGGATAGATATTTTCTTCTGATTCCTAATATATATCACATGAAGCAGTTATCCTCAATACTTTTGCTGTAATTGGCATAAATTAAATTATTACATCGAAAACAAGCAGTAAATTATTGAGACCACAAATAAAAAATTAAGTTGGTTCTCAACGCACATTGTATACCATTTAACAAGACGTTCTTTAATCTTTAACAGAACTTATTATTTTTCACCTGACGTATGGCATCTCTAATATCAATTTCTAATTTCTAACTGCAACTAGGGGTTGCATAAACAATATATTTCAGATGCCCAAAAAAAAATCGCATGGTGTGAAGTCGGGATTATCAAGAAGCCATTTAACAGTGCTCGAATTTCCTATCCACTCCGTGTATTTTTCATTTAAATACTGTGTAACTGCAGCCACACTGTGTGGAGGCGCTCCATCTTGATGCCATATTAAAGTTCTTACAATTTCCAAAGGTAAGCATTTTATATATCTTTCTCCAGTAAGTCTGTCATGAAATATTATAGGTTCAAGAACCTGATCGCGAACTGACCCACACCAAGCAGAAACTATTCCTGTGGCATCCTCTATTGTCGTTTCTCTTTGTGCGCCTGGGTTAATCTTTGCACCCTTTGAATGGGCGAAATTTGTGCTTCTTTAATACCTTATGCACGGGCCCAACAGATATTCCTAATTCTCTTGACACATCTCTTATTGAATTTTCAGGAAAGGCTCAAAAATAAGATAAAATGTTAATTTCCACATCATCGTCCAAATTAATTTCCTTGCATTCTTCTTGTGATGAACTCCACGGGTTTCTGAGAAAGTTGCTGTTACGCAATAAAACATATTTTTGGAGGGTAAGCTTCTGTTGGGAAATATAAGCCTAAATTCTCTAAACGCCCGGGTCACACTGCCTGCCTGTTGATAAATTTTGAATATATTACATCTTTCTTCTATAGAATAATGCATATTTTGCTTGTTGAAACTTAAAAACACATCATGATACTTAAGAAATGACGTTCAAATTGACTTAAACATGAAACATTAGTTACAAAACAAAATCCTGTAGTTTCAGCGCAATCTATTTTTTTCCCTAAAACACTAAAGCGATCTATCTGAATGTAGGATGTATCTATGCCAATTATAGCAAAAGTATTAAAGATAACTGCCTTATATGATATATTGGGAATCAGAAAAAATATATCTATCCGAACATCATAAAATATACAGGGTGTCTTATTGAAAAAAAAGTTAGGTTATGTCGTTTAGCTTGAAAACCAAACACGATAGAAAAAATCTAAACGTGCCATATAAAACTTTGGGGACAGCCATTCAAATTCCTGTTCTCATGACATCTCTACCTCAAAAAATAAATATTTTACAGCGGTTTAAAAGTGAGACAATATATAATTAACTACGTGTACAGGGTGGTCAGATTTCGAAAAAATTGTAGGTAAAGTACCTGAAGGAATAAAGAATGAAGAATTGTTATAACTAGCTTATTTAACAAGATAGATAAATAATACTGCAAGTGTTATTATGTCATTTTTACTGTAGATTATCATGGCGCAGTCAAAAATAATATATAATACAAGATTTTTGACTTACCGCATCAATTACTAGAAAATTACAGAATATATACTGATTGATATATTCTTAAGGTGACCGTGACAGTATGCTCTGTTGCCGTATCTAATCAAAGGTTTCTTATGGATAATCTTACTACGCACATCCATTGCTGGACAATCGTTTGAAACCTATAACATAATTTGGTGCTAATTTGTTACCGCGCGTCTATCATTACCAGGCGAAGTTGTAAATTAAAGCTAAAAGGAATAGTAGTGGTAGATTTTCGTAAAAGCGGCACTTTAAATTTCCAACTCCCATGCACATTTTGATACATTTTTACAGTTCTAAGCAGCGTAACACAATAGAAATCCCTGCTATAATTGGCTTATCCTTTGCTACCTTTGGTTTCATAGTCGTCTCATAGGAATTTTACCTTAAATTGTACATAGTTGAGCATTATACCTTTTCTTGTTATAATTAAACTTATTTTTCCAGTACACTTCATAACTATGCCTTCAAATGGTGAGTAATAGGTAATAACAACAACATCTATTTAATTAATCAATCAATTTATTTCAATTACATTACCTACACCAAAAATTAACACCGACTGACTTGTGCTTAACAGCTTAATTTACAACTTCGTCTGTTCAGTGAACAAACAATAAAAAATTAAGGGCTGTGTCTGCTTAACATGAAGTTAGCACAATCAGCATGCAAGTACTTAGCTAACAATTGCCATCCTACCGTGAAATTTTTTTGCTCGTATTTTTTATCATGTTTTTGGGCTAAACTGCATGAAAATCGCGAAAACTCTATAACGAAATACAATTGATTATTATGGTTTCGTGCTAATTAGTGCCAAGAATATAATTTTGCCAACAAGAAAAGATGGTCGTCATGAACACGTGGTTCAAGTTACCACCTAGACGACTTTACACATGGACGTCTCCACAACACACCCCAGAGCACATTTTACGGAATCAATAAGAGGTATAGAAGTGGATTAACAGGCGTTAAAACATCCCGAAAGTGATGCGGGCTCAGACCAAAATTCTATTGTAGGAAACATTAACATACGTCTCAAAAAACTACGAAAGCGATATAGCCAGAAAATAGACTTACAGAAGCTGAACCAGCCCATCGCACACAATTAACTCAGACGCTAAATGAAAATATAAGAGAAAGTGGAACACACGAGATGATAAATAATATAAATACTAACATAGACGACACAGACCATACAGAGGTTATAGAGTCTATTTAGGAACAAAATAAAACTAGCCATAATTAACACACAAAACACAGTCACCGATGAAAATCATAACAAAAATAAGAAACCATGGATGACACCAGAAATATTAACGTTAATGAATAATATCCAAAAATAACAACCATCAACAATATAAACAACCAAACAAACTATTACAAAAGAATATTAGACAAGCGAAGAAACTAGGCTAAATGCGAAATGCAATGAAGTAGAAGAACTAGAAAAGAGACACGATAGTTTTAACTTACACAAAAAAATTAAAGAAACTGTAGAGGGCCCCAAGGCATACAACTACAACAAAATGTTAAACAATAACAACCAATTAATCGTAAGCAAAGAAGATCTAAAACACTAAAACAGACCTTTGAAGATGTGACAACTGAACAGCATATAATAATAACAACGGAACATGCAACACGCAAATTGAAACAACAAACGCAATACGGAATTCTAAAAACGGCAAAGCAGCTGGCCCAGACCAGATCCATAACGAATCTTTGAAGCTACGAAATGAACAAATAGTAGATTTCGCAACTAGTGCGCTGTTTACACATTTCTTGGTGCGAGGCTGTTCTTTTTTACCCGAGGCGTAGCCGAGGGATAAAATATATGGCCGAGCATCAAAAAGGTGACAGCGCACGTGTTGCGAATACATTTTTTTGTAATCGTTCACATAAAATTAGAAAAAAATTAAATTTTGAAATATTTGTTGACAAATGTCAAATTAAATACATAAATAAAAAAGTTTATATATTTAGTTATATACCACTTTTCTCTTTATGTATTAAAAGTAACGATTACAAAAACATCATTACTTACTAACCTTTTTAACACAATCTATCAAACTAGAAAAATGCCTTTTGATTGGATGAGGTCGGAGTTCATCACTATACCCAAAAAAACCCAATGCAAACAAATGCGATGATTTTGGGCTTATAAGTCTGATGAGCCATGTTTTCAAATTATTCCAAAAAATTTTACATTTTACATATGTTAGAAATGTGAAATAGATCTGAGTAACTCCGAATTCGGATTTATAAAAGCGTTCGGTACCAGAGAAGCCTGTCAGTTCTGCCGTGACCCAACAAAAAGATATCTACATACTATTGAGAATATTGACAGAGAAAGGACTTGATCAAGAGGACATAACAGCTATTAGAAACCTTTACTGGAATCAAAACGCTACAGTGAGAATAGATAATGAAAACAGCGAAGCTACACCCATTAAAAAAGTTGTGAGGCAAGGCTACGTCCTCTCACCACTATTATTTAACATTTATTCAGAAACAGTGTTCGCCAAAGTCCTAGTACACTGCGAAAACGGAATAAAAATAAATGGTAAACTTTTTAATAATATAAGATATGCTAACGACACCGCAATAATTTCGAATAGCATAGGACAGCAACGGCTGATGGCCGGGAAGGAGATAGAATTGAGTTAACGGTAAATACTAAAAAGACATAATATTCAGCAAAATTCAGAGCCGCAAAATTCTGCCACGACTGTTGCCAGCATGCAATAAAGAATTTGGTGCTTTTTCGTAACCCCAAATAAAATTTGTTTCCCGCATTTTTTTATTATTGAGCTGAATTCGTGAGTTTCATGACGTTTTAGCCCAAAAGTTTTATAAAAAATACGAGCAATAAGTTTTATGTTAGGATAACCAAATAGCACCAAATGATAACATATCAATCAATCACACTGTGATACCATGATTTTTATAAAATTTTCATGATGTTCATAACATTGTAGCTAAATAAATTTGTGAAGTATACAAGCAACAAATTCATTTGGGCAACAACAAGCAGCACCAAATTAGTATAAAATTATAACATATCAATCATCCTGATACTATGTTGTACCTTTACCAAACTATTCATAGTAAAAGCTAAACTTCGAGAAATCAATAAAATATTATTCTAAACTACGTTACACAGTAAACTTTGCTGACGAGAAGGTCAGTCATAAATTTAAAAACAATAGCATCAGAAAAAGTTGTAACCATCAGAATGTTAATTAAATTTGATAATAGTTATTTATATAACAAGTGTAAAAAGTGAGTGCTTATTACACGCGAAGTGCACTCAACACTTTTTGCACGAATTGCACCCAATAGTTTTTCTACGCTCATTAAAAATCCGGTTTTACTAGTGCCCATAACTGTCGGTAAATAGAAAATATTTTATAATGTAATATTTAATTATGATTAATTATCATTGTTGCGTGATTCACTGGATATTCAATTTAAAGCTGCTTCAGTTGCTAGTACACTGATTTTTATTAGGATTGGGGTATCAAAAAAAAGCCTTCACCTTTACCGTCGTTCATACTTTCAATAATTTCTCATTTATAGGTATAAAACTATTTTTACACTTGCATTTTTTTTCATTTTCTTACTTAAACTGACAAACAGAATGGGAAGCTAAACACATGTTTATTATCCGTATCCGATCTCAAGTAAACAATACTAAAATATAGCGATAAAGTGCGTAAGAAACAACCTTCGTAAGAAAACGTAATTTCTTTTGTAAAAATGTTAAATGAAATAAAAAATTTGATTGCTTGAAATGTAACTATAATGGTTTAATAGTTGTACAATGGCCTAATTATGTTTCACTTATTTAAACAATATTACTTCAAACCGTCCTCAAATCAAGAGCGTAAGTAATAACCTAAAATCTGTACAAATGAAGCCTAGTTCTGTTGTCTGTTCTAAATTTGCAGATTTACCTTTTAATTCAAGTTAGTAGGTACGCCTAGCCTGCAATAAGATTTTTATTGCACTAGTGCATTAAACCATAACTTTTTACACTAAAAATGATGCATAATGAATGAATTTAATAAGTAACATGTTATTAGATACATTCATTACAAACAAAATACACTCACGTACCACGCAAAATTTAAAAAACACCCAACGCGTTTCAATAGCTAAGCTGTCATCACCAGCTGTTGATGATAGCTTATCCACAGATCCAGTGTTTCAGATTTTTCAGATACATTCACGTATCCATTTATTTCTGCAAAATCACAAGGAAGGTCAAATAAGTAGAGAAATAATTTTCAAAACAGTTTTAAAACAAAATGCTGGAGCAAGTTTTAGCGTAGATTACGATGGTGTAAGTAAAAATGAAATATGGCAACAGGTTTTTCAGTTACAGGAATTGTATATTGCTTTCACCTATTGAAAACTCCGTTTACTGTGATTTTCAAAAATACAAACATAAAAATATTATTTTTAACAACCCGAAGCTACAGAATAATTATTAAGATAATTTCCGACGAACAACGGTCAGGTATCAGAAAAAAATTCTGAATTTATTTTGGCGGATCTCAGAAACCAACAATTATTTCTAACAGAAAGTAAGCAAATAACACAACCAAAAACAATAAAAAGAAACTATAGTGTTTCAAAATTAACTAACCTTACTAACATTATACAGGGTGGGTGTCTACTGCGTGGACGAAGGATTTCTGCTTAACTATTAGAGATATCAAAACCAATATTGGTGTGGTAATACACGAGCATTGGACCTAGATTCTAAAAATATTTAGGTATATACAGGGTGATTGCCAAAAATATGCCAACCCAAATCCGTGTTTTTGTTAATGGAACACCCTGTATATTTTTGCATTTTTGGATTCACTGTTACATTTAGAATAAAAGCATAGAAATTTGTATCTGTATCACTAACCATTCTGCAGACATCGTCACTTTAGTACCAAAATAGAGTTAACTTTAAAACCACGATGCGAGAGTTTTTCACCACGATTTTGCAAATCAGTTTATACCACTAGCACTATGAAACCTACTATCAATTAGTATCTACTTTTCACGGGGAATCGAAACGGGAAAAATATACAAGGTGTTGCATTTGAAAAAATTGAGAAAAATTACATTTCGCGTAAGTTAATCATTCTGCACAGTTTTATATGTTTTCGAAAAATTTCCCAGTTTGTTTGTTGTAGACTATTATTAATAGTCGGTAGTATAAATAGATTTACAAAATCGTGGTGACAACGCTCGCATCGTGGTTCTAAAGTTAACTCTATTTTGGTACTAAAATGACGATATCTGCAGAACGGTTAGTGATACAGATACAAATTTCTATACTTTTATTCTAAATGTAACAGTGAATCCAAAAATATACAGGGTGTTCCATTTAAAAAACAGGTTTGGGTTGGCATATTTTTGTCGATCACCCTGTATATACCTAAATATTTTTAGAATGTGTTTTTGATATCTCCAATAGTTGAGGAGCAATCCTCCGTCCATGCAGTATAATTACTTTAAATTCAAAATAAAATAGTTCCATGTTATTATTATCCATATGATTCTTTGCATTGACCAAAACTACGCTCAGTTTGTAATATCTTTAAGAATTGTTTATAAGATATTAAAACAAATTATTCTTGAAATATAATATATGAAAAACCCAAAAGCTAAGTATTTTAATTATGCATAGATGATATTTCGGTATCCTCTAACACAACCTTCTTTTATAGAATGGCTCAGTCACGTGTTTGTTTAAAGTTAGATGGTACTTAAACTAACTATTCGAAAGGATTTAGAAAATTTTTTATAAGGAAATACATAATAACCCTTTGGTTAGACACGGCAACACTGCATATTATAAAGACTTCCTTAAAATATTAAAATTTCGATTACTCACTATTTATTCTGTAACTTTCTAGTTACGAAAAATAATATTACCATGTTCATATTTCTGGAAAGCACAAGAAACAGGTTTTTCATTGTGAAATAATGATACATGGTTCCTATTTAAAAAGGGTATGCCGTAACTGAAAAATCTTGGTATAGTAAATTTTACGAGTCAGCGCAGTTGCGTCACTAATATCAATACTCTCAGAGGACGCCGATGTTGTCAGATTGTGATGACAACTGTCAAATCTCAGCTTCAGGGGTTATGTTTATTTTATCACAATAAAATTTAATGTCAGAAATGCTTGACAACACCGGACAGAATTGCCAACCTAAATCAGTTCTATCTGCATCCTCTCGTGCAGAATAGGCGGGTTCTAAAGGTGGTAATGAAACAAAGTTAGTTATGACGCAACTGCTCTGACTCTTGAAAATTGGTATAATGGATTTCATTTTTACTCAAAAATTATATAAGAATTTTGACCACCCTGTACATAACAGCTTCAATTAGCTTTCATTTCCTTAATTCTTTCCTTAATAAAAACTTTAATAACTTATTAATTAATTACAACATAAATGTAAATATTTTATTATATAAATTCTCCCAAAAAATTAAAATACAATAATAGTAGTAAATTATTAATTTAATTACATCATTATTAAATTGTTCTGTTTTATTATCAATTGTTTCTACTCAACATACAATGTGATTTGCATTAAAATATGCGAAAAAATTAAATATCTCCATTACCATTTAAAATATTCATCCCATATGTATGCATTTCGAATATTACAGGAACAATGCAAAATACCTAAAAGTGATTCTTATTAATTTATCTGGATGTGCTTTAACAGTTTTACGTTTCGGAATTTTATAATCCGTTAGTTTACTATCTGAATTATTTTGATCCAAATATTAAAAATATAACGAAGAGTGTTGGATAAAAATTTGACTCTAAAGGTATCATATTACCAAATCAAATAAAATTCCTCGCAAAATAAAGCCCTTTAGTGGGGTAGTTACATACAGAGTGTTACAAAAAAGTTGGTCAACCCGTTAACCGTATATTCTTTGCTCTAGAATAATGGGACATTCCTTATGACACTTTTCACATACAGGGTGTCAACACTAATTTTTTGAGAACTATATTTATTACATTCTCCCTTTGTATTATTTTAAAGTACACTCCAACCCCTCCGCCTGTGGACTTAACGCCTTTTTGTTGTAGTTAGACAGATGATTTAACTAACTTTGTTACTTCAGTGTTGAGAAATACTACTATTTTCTTCAATTTTGAAACTAAGTAACAAGAAATGAAAAAGTTTCATTCGCTGAAAAGGTGTCAAAAAGATATTCCATTTCAACTTATCTCAATCTACTAACGTAAATAAATTTAAACGGTTGACAGTGGAGTATTTTAGGTTAGGTCATTAAAATCTTACACAATTGCCCAGTTTGAAGCATTTTCGCATGCACCATTCCTATGACGGATCAATGTTGTTAACAACCGAGTAAAATTATTATTTGCTAATACCACACACAGTTAACGTACTAAAGTTAAAGTAACGACACTGATGAAATATTTTAGATTGAGTCATTAAAAATTCACACAATTGCCCAAATTTTCCTATGTACCATTAAGGTGATAGCTCGGTGATGATGATGTTAATAATAACCTTGTTTTATAATATTATAATTTATTCTCCAACAACTCCACATACAATAATATTTCAAAGCAACCATTATTTAATACTCAACACTTTTACAATTGGTTAATATTTCAGGTAGACGAAAAGGACATTATGAACACGCTCAATACTAAATCCATACTCTCTAAATACATTTTTTACCACCAAATAGATTATAGTAAAATTGTAGAAATACGAAATCAAAATATAGCACTCTCAAATGTAGTGGGACTTAGCGTGACCATTATCGGTTTTGAAAAAACAAATTTTGTGCTATAACTCTTTTGAACAAACTAAAACCCAAGCCGCAATTCGAAGAGAAAACGTTTTTTCACTAGCGTGACTATTCTCTTTATGAGAAGTGGTGCTGGAATGTACTAATTTTGTGGTATAATGTGCCGAAGTCAGTTATATCCATTGTTATTACAAGAAATAATATTTTCGTAAGAAAGCAGTATGGCCAATTTTTTTTTCAAAAAAAGAAAAAAGACAACACTGCCACAATGTGCTAGGTTTGTTGTTGAAGGTTCTTAAAAAAAAATAAGCAAGGCCATTTTTTGTTTAGCAACTTATATACTAGCTGTACCCAGTCCGCTTTGCTGGCCCCGCTAGTTCAGAACTGAACACGGACGTGGAATATTAGAAACTGAAATGTGAATAAAAACTATATACATACGAACAGTATTCGAAATATATGCGAAAAAAATGATTTTTCGTATCTTTTGAAAAGCGCCACCTATAGAAAATGTTGTATACTAAAAACAATCGATACCTCAGTCTCAACAACATATAAATTTGGGTCATTGCTTCTCGAGATTCGCCATTACGTACAACGGATATTAATTTATATATATATATATATATATATATATATATATATATATATATATATATATAGCCTATATTTGGTTCAATTTCGGTGAACATTATTATCATGGTTTAATGACAACGACAAATTAATTATATCCAAGAGAGTTCTGGAAAACATATACGCACACATGTATTTCTATGGAAATGCTGTCTGCTATTGCTTCTGACTTCTTATTACGCAAATTATCAGTGTATGTAATCCACTTACTTGCATTTCGGAAATATGCTATATAATGACCAAAGACATTAATTTTTCTCGAGACTTAATAACATGAAAAGTAGCACTTTCGGGCACATCTTTTTTTGAGAAAAAAAAATGACCACGATACTTTTCTCACGAAAAAATCGCTTTTTGTAAAAAACAATGTGTGATGTTAAAAAAATTGAAAACAATGTTTTTTCAATAACAATGTGTTATAATAAAACTGATTTCTGCACATTATACTACAAAACTAGTACATTCTTGAATGGTATGGGTGTCTTGAAAAAAAAATTGGTCATGCTACTGTTTTTTTACGAAAATATCGCTTCTTGCAAAAACAATTGTAAAACTGATTGCGGCACATCATACTGTAAAACTAGCATATTCTGGAACTGCTCTGATTTTCTTTAAAAAAAAAGTGGCTACCCTACTTTTTTTTATGAAAATACGTTATTTACAAAAACAATGAGTGATAAATACAATTATTTCGGTACATTGTACTGCAAAATTAGCACATTCTGTGAGTGTTGCCTTTTCTCAAAAAAAAAAATGGGATATGCTACTTTTTTTTTGAAACCATCGTTTTTGCAATAACAACGTGTGATATTAAAAAACTGAAAAAGCATTTGGCCTTGCTACTTTTTTTTACGAACATATCGTTTCTTTTTAAAAAACAATTGGTGACATTGATAAACTGATTGTGGCATATTATCCTGCAAAACTATCACATTCTAGAACTTTTTTGGTTTTTTTGAATCCATATTTTTTTACAAAAACAATGAGTGATAAAACACTGATTTTAGCTCATTATACTGCAAAATTAGCACATTCTGAGACAGTTTTGCTTTTTTTGAGAAAAAAATTGGCCATGCTACTCTTTTCAAGAAAAAAATTTTTTTTTGCAATAGCAATGTGTGGTATTAAAAAACTGATTTCGACACATTATATTACCAAACAGTTTTGATTTTTTGTTTCCTTTAAAAACAAAGGATGGCACTGAAAAACTGATTGCGGCACATTATCCTGTAAAATACGCATATTCTGGAACTGGTTTGGTTTTTTTGAAAAAGAATTGGTCATGCTACTTTTTTTAAGAAAACATTTTTTTTTACAAAAACAATGAACGATAAAAAAAATTTGGCACATTTTACTGCAAAATTAGCACATTCTGCGATAGTTTTGCTTTTTTTTTTTAGTAAAAAAATGGCCATGCTATTCTGTTTACGAAACCATCGTTTTTACAATAACGATGTGTGATATTAAAAAACTGATTTTGGCACATTATACTACAAAACTAGTACATTCAGGAACAGTTTTGGTTTTTGGTAAAAAACAATTGTGAAAATATCGTTACTTACAAAAACAATTAGTGAGATTGATAAACTGAATGCAGCACTTTATACTGCAAACTTAGACATTCTGGAACTGTTTTGGTATTTTAAAAAAAAATTGGCCATGCTACTTTTTCTACAAAAACATTGTTTTTACAACAACAATGTGTGATATAAAAAAACTGATTTCGGTACAGTCTGGAATGGTTTACGTTTTTTGAAAAAACAACTGGCCATGCTACTTTTTTTACAAAAATGTCATTTCTTGTAAAAACAATTGGTGACATTGATAAATTGATTACGGCACATTCTACTGTAAAACTAGCACATTTGGGAACTGCTTTGCTTTTTTGCAAAAAAAATTGGCCATGATACTGCGTTTTTTACAAAAACAATTTGTGATATTAAGAAACTGATCTCAGCGCATTATACCACGATACTAGCACATTCTAAAATAACTTTTATTTAATCGATAATAAAAAAAGGTTTATTTTCGAATTGCGGCTTGATATTTTGGGTCAAAAAAAGTTACGGCACATTGTAGCACAATCTAGCATACAATTTGTTTTTTTCAAAATCGATAATGATCACGCTAAGTTCCACCACAATAATTTTATCAAGTACAGTTAACGACGAGTTATGAATACCAAAGAGCAACACTGACAAAGTGTTTTAAAATGGGGAAAGTACGTGCTCATTAAAGCTTACGCCATTTTCCAGTTGTGTGTTTTTTAATATTCGCTATCGCAATGATTTTTCGATATTCACGGACACAACGTTAACTGTATTTGATTCAAGTATTTTTCCCAAGAATCATACTTACAATTACCGTTCATAACGACCACTGTTCATTCGTTAAATTTTTGCAATTTATAAGCGTTTAAAGTAGGTGATAGGAACGGTATGGGACGTTTCGCCGCGGCTGTTCGGCGGCACCAGCCGTTTCGTCGCCGGGCCGATTTGCCGCCAGAACAATTTTAGTATTTGGAATACACACTAGGTAACGGTAAATTTATAATAATGTAATTTATTAACCGTATTGGTAATTGTGGGACGTAGAACACAAATACTCCAAGGTTGTTCTGTTATTTACATCCCTCACAATTCTTAAAATTCTCTGATTAGCCAAGCGAAATTTGTTCAGTTTCTGAGGAGGAGCTGGAATCTGCTAATCAAATCAATTATTCATTAGGGCCTGTGTAAATTCCTAGTTCTCTAGGTAATTATATTTAAATTAGCTACATTAAATCCGTTTTCTAACATCTTTGGTAAACCAGACATCAACTTAGGTTAATGGATTTTTGGAATTTTTGTATTGAATCAAAGGGAAACATAAGATATTGCACCTTATCGCTTACGTAAATACGTAGTGGTAAACAAAATAAGCGTTACCATATTAATTTTCCAAAAGAACAATATAAGTGTTAAAAAATATTTTTCTAAAAGGATTAAAAATTGAAGTAAGAAGCAATTAGACATGCTGTTTGTTTTAACACGCACAGAGAAAACTTCGTAATGGATGTATATGATATTCGAAATATTAAAATTGTTCTGGCGGCGAACTAGCCCGGCAGCGAAACGGCTGGCGGCAAACGTCCTAGACTCGATAGGAACGTTATGAACACATTCAATATAAAAGAAGTGCTTTCTAAATGCATCTCTCTCCACCAAACATTAAAACGATAATGGATTTTTGCATTTCTGAATGTCGAACGTACTGAGCTTGCAGCAATGCAAAGTCAAAATTATGTCACCTTGAGTAAAATTAGTATTAACGCATAGTTAGGTAAGGTAGTAAAATTTTACGGAACCACACCATGAAACTATTTTAGATTGACCTTTAAAATGATATTCATAACTTCAACTTCTTTTTATTAATATTTTTCACAAAAACCTCAACTACGATTGTGGAACATAACGAACACAGGTTCTTATTTAAAACTTTACAATTAATTCAGTCTACGAGCCCCGTCCCATCTCAATTGGTCCACCAATAATTTTTCTTTTTAAATAAAATTATGCTAATTCACGGTAAATTTAATTTAAGTATTTATTTTTATTAACATTTGTAACAAGATTTTAAACAATTTAAAACAATTTATTGCAACATTTAACTTTAAATTATTTTTTAATTGTTAAAAACAAGGAAAACATACAAAATCCAAAAACCTTTACCACTGTGTGACGTCGCCTTTATTTTTAATTACGGCTTGAATTCTTTTGGGCATCGTACTTATTAAGTTTTGACACTCATCTTGAGTGAAAGTATCCCAAATATTTTGAAGTTTGTGTTTTAATTCGACTACGTTTCTAGCTGGTTGTATTCGTAATCGTTTTTTCATTGTGTGCCAAAGGGTTTCTATTGGTGACAGGTCGGGACTGTTTGCCACTCACTCCAAAAGTGGGACATTATGATAAGAAAGCCATTTTAAAGATTTTCTTGATGTATGGCAGGCCGCCCCGTCTTGTTGGAACACAAAATTATTATTATTCTGCAATAAATCTGTCGTTGTTGGAAGTAACGATTTTCTTAAAATCTCCAAATATCTATTGGTGTTTACAATTCCATCAATGAAGTGAAGTTTTCCAACACCTCTAGCAGACATTGAACCCCATGCCATAACTGAAGCAGGAAATTTTACTTTCTTTTTTAAACAATCTGAATTGAAAGCTTCATTTTTCTGACGAATAACTCTGCTTCGATTGTCCCTAACACAAACTTCAAAACGAGACTCAGCACTCCAATGGACACTATTCCATTCATTACTCGTCCAATTAATGTGACTTTTAGCCCATTTAAGCCGGTGTCTCTTTTGTTTTAATGTTAAGAGTGGTTTTTCTTTCGCCTAAAGAAAATTAGTGAAATTACAACAAATTTTTTTGGAAAAAGTTGCAATAAAATTACCTTGTAAGTTTTAAAACCTAACTTAAGGGCTTCTCTATGGCACGTGGATCTTGAAACACTTCGCCCCTCAACATCGCTCCAAAGAACAGATAATTCACCATAGTTCGAACGCCTGTTTTTTCTAATAATCTTCTTCAATGACCGTCTATCAGCATCTGATATTTTGGATTTCGACGCATACCGAGGTTTTGTAGCTATTGTACCCGTTGTTTTATAAACTCGAATGATATTTCTGACAGTAAACTTTGATAAATTAACTAGATCGCCAATTTCCGCGTTTGATTTTCCCTTTTTAAATAAATTGATAGTAATTGAGCGAATTTTTTCATCAACAACCTTTCCATGCGTCATTTTTACTAATAGTAAAAAAAACAAACTTTCTTTTGTTGGACAAAGGTAAAGCCTACTTGATTATTTCAGATATTCAAAGATTCTTAGAAAATAATAAATTCGAGAAAAGCAAATAACTATTTTTTTTTATATAAAAGTATGTTTTGAACAATTAAAAAATGATTTAAAGTAAAAATGTTTTAAATTGTTTAAAATGTTGTTACGAATGATAATAAAAATAAATACTTAAATTAAATTTACCGTGAATTAGCATAATTTTATTTAAAAAGAAAAAATATTGGTGGGCCAATTGAGATGGGACGAGGCTCGTATAAGCACACTCATTAAAAACTTACACAATTCAGTTGTGTGCACATTTTAATGTTCACCATCTAAATTATTTTTCTGTGTTCATGTTCATAATATCCACTTTGCTTTATTTGAGGATTTTGCCAAAAACAATACCTACAATTTGTTCATAACGAACACTGTTCATTACTTAAATTTAAAACAATTTAAAAAGCAGGCAGAAAGAATATTATGAAGACTCTCACTAAATGCATTTTTCGCCGGGAACATTAATCTGTTTGAAAACCAAATATAGGATGTTTAATAAAATTGTGTTGAATAATAGCAATACGAAATCAAAATTATAAATCATTGAGTAGAAATTAAAATGAAGGGTAACAATCAAAGCGTATACAGGATGTATTAATAAGAACTACCAGGTCAAACATTTTTTAAAATTCTGAACACAAATAGTTTAATTATATATTCACGAAGTACAAAAATATTTCGATTTGTCCTGTACAAATACAGCTCCTAGTAGTAGTACATTATTGAGTTCATATTTCTTTAACTTCCAGAGACAGATAATTAAATATATTCAGAATTATCATTTATACCATATAGAATTTTTTTTACAAATTTATAAGTCCCAGATATCGCCAATCAAGTTTGTGTTAAATAGATTTATTTCACATCTTAAATAATTTTCAAAGCTATTATCATTTACTGAAGAACATAACTGTAATAGTTACCGAAACATTTAAATTTGTAAAAAAATAATAAAAATACACGATTTCATACCCAAAAGTATCTTAATTTTGTCGATATCATTCGATGGTCATTAAGTTATGGTAAAGTTCAAAGCGGTCGGAATAAGAAGTGTATTTAAACGCCAGTTATGATTATTAGAAATGTTAGTTAATTCTGTAGAAATTATGGATACGGGCTCTATGGAAGGACGTAAAATTTAAATTTAGAGGTGATTTGGTCAAGAAACCCGTAGTACGACCTACAAGGTACGTTTTACTATTTATGCATACCTATAGTTTGGTACTGATCAGCTGGTTAATGATAATGTAACCAATTAAGTTGAAAAGTCGAAAAATCCGGTATATTACATTTAGCTCAAGGTTGGTCAAGGAAATTGATTGATCTATCCGCAGGTTTTTTTTTGTTTTTGTAAAAGTCATAGATAATTTATTTTACCTTCGATTATAGACCAAATTCTAACAAAAAAAAGTAGTACGAAGTATCAAAAAAATTATCACGTGACTTAACTATGTCGTAATAAAAATAAAATACCTCTGGCACATTCTGTAAAATATATCACACAGCACAAACATAAAACACATCTTTGGTATTCCAAATTAAAAAATAATCATCGAAACGTGAGAAATGAAGTACCGTAACAATTCCTCCACGTTTCCGATTAACCAAAAAATCCGCACGATAGACATAACACGTCGAACACTTAACAAATAATAAGGAAATAAAAGAAAAGAAATTTTCAATTATTACAACTCATAGAAATTTAATTATTGTATTAATGTATCATATAATTATAAAAGAATTTCCTCAAGCGGTCATCACTCTCTGACCATCCACTATTAAAGGTCGTTACTTGCAAAACAATTTGTTTTTATATATGTATTTTTACTTCCGCAGGCTTGAAAACCTACCTACATGGTAAAGCATATAGATTCAACGATATAGTTATATATACACCAAGATGGAAAAATGAAAAAGAGATTGACAAGCCCCAAGCCTATTGTTAGAAACTCACGATTTAAGTATTGCAATGTTGTACAATTTGTTATCGTTATTTATTCAGTTCACAATGCAATTGCCTTACATTCTTGCTTATACTTTATAGTTCACACAATGCTGTCGAATTTAAATGGAATTTATATTATTAGCTATAATAAGGAAATGTCACCTCTTTGTGTACTTTATTGTTTTATTTTCTGTGTACATTTTTTTTTTTGAACTGAAAAAATTTATATTGTTGTATGGTTTCTCCAAAAAGTTTCGCTTTCTACAGATGCTGAATTGAACTGCGCATCTTAAAATTAATTCTAATTTTACACTAAATTGCGGAGTAGGAAATAGATGAAGTTTTTTTAACATTTCTTATCTGATTGCTTTATTGTGTTTTCGACACCATTATGTGAGCAACACTTTATTTTTAAAATAAAATTTTCATAAAACATAGCACCCATTTGCATATTTTAGATAACATTTATTATGAGCAATTTGCATTAAGTAGCTAAAGATAATCTATAATTTTTTAAGACTTAGTAACTTAGATCAACACTTGGAAAATGACAGTTATAAAACTAAAATTAAAAAGCAAAAACTAAATTATTCTTTACTAAAAAATTTCAAGTCATATAATTCCGCCATTAGTCATTAGTCAATCATATTAGGTAAAGTACTAATTACACACAACAACGAATATGACCTTGCATAACCTTCTAAAATCTGTCTCTTTGTTAGTTTCGAATATTGCTGAATTTAAAACCGTAATTAGGTAATAGCCACAATCATTTTATATTTTATTTAAATACAGTTAATAATCACTTTAAAATTAAATGGTTTTTCACAAAATTGTATTAACAGACACCATTATGCGTTTATAATTCGGTTTCAAACTATTATAACAGCTAGTTTGCACTAGTGGTTCAGCAGTCTGTGGCCAGATGACGCTCAATACGCGACTGACATTGATTGGTTAATACTGGAAATTTAAACTGTGATTTGTGCTTTGAGTGTAATTCTTAATAAAATACACGAGTTCAATTACAGTTTAGTGGAAAAAATAGTTGTGGTTTGAGAAAAAATAAATACGCAGTAGCTAATTTGTTTGTAATATGCAAATTCCCTTTACTTAATCTGCGAATCTACTTCAAAGACCGTCCTTAAAATAATACACAGACGTTATTTTTAGTCTCGATTTATTCCAGTTCATTTTTATATCCCAATTAACGCAACTTCTTCAGTTGAGGAATAGATGAATTAACACAGTAAATACAATGATTGTTAAGCTTTCCATTTTAATCAAGATATAAAAATTAATAATATGCAAATATTATGATTCTGTTAACACTATACGATATAATATTTGGCGCCCAAGGCGAGGCGTACACAAGGCTGATCCTAGCCGCCTCGTGCCTAGATAAAAAATGCCGCCCTTGACTTGATCGGTAATGTAATGTTATGTAACAGGGTTTAATTATTGACAATAAAAAAATAGTAGGTATACCGAGTGCGCTGTTAGTTATTGTTTGGGCACGACCCTGATTTAAGACCGCAAAGAGTGAGTCTTAAAGACTGCGCATGACAACGCACTGTTTTGTGTTCCTTTCAAAAAACATTAATTTCATGTAAATTTTAAGGTTATATGCTATCGAATTTTGTTTACAGTGCCTTAACTTTTAAATGAATTAGGTATGGAGTACAGTTCGGACAAAATCGAGGTCAAATCTTACCACATTTTTTGAAAAATAAATTGGTTTATTGAAAATTGAAATATGGCACCACGGAGACCATCAAGCCGATTTTTTTTTCGATTATCGGCGGGGGGGGAGTTACACCTCACTTGAAAAGTATTTTAGTACTCTATTATTAATATTCCTCTTGCACATTTGAAAACCCAATTACCCGTTGTGTTTTTAATAAATAATACAGGGTACACCATTTTAAGTGATACACGCGAATATTTCGAAAAGGAGAAATTTTTTCAAAAAATGTTTCAAACAACAATTTTATGGGTTTAAGGGGAAAAGATGATGACATTATCAAGTTAATTGTAGATGGCACCACTTTAGAGATTTTGCTCGCAATAAGACGAATGCAACAGTTTTTTGTTTTTTTTTCATCGGATCACTTTTCACTGAGTTACGCTGTTCCGAAGTTTATATACCAAATAAAAGTTTCCACCCCCACCCCCCTCGTAGTATACGTATTTAGTAACTCCACATCACTCTGCATCTCCCTCTCCCTCTCTGTGTTGTTCTTATCTGTTGCCTGGACCGATTCTGTTTGATGGTCAACAAGCTCCAGTCTGACACGCATTTTCCCGTGCTTAGCATTACCCAGGACGAACGACGTGGACGTGACGGGGCTTTCATCCCTTTGGGGTACTTGATTAGCGTGGGTCCCTTTGCCTCTCACGATTTTTTTTACAAAAGATGTTCGAAGATGTTTTCATTTTCTTGAATACATAACGCGATTCTTCGCTCAAAATGGCTGACAGTTGTAAGTAATACGGCCCGTGATATGTTTGTACACACAGTTTCAATCCTCTGAATCATGTCTTCTCGAGTTGTGGGCTCCCGCTCGTACACGACATTTCTTAAATAACCCCATAAATAAAAGTGGGGTGATGTCAAGGCGGGAAATCGTGCTGGTCATGCTACTGGTACATCTCGTCCAATCCACAGGCCATTGTAGCGTCTATTTAGATATTGTCTTACAATTCCCGCATAATATGACGGGGCCCCATCTAATTAAATCCACATTCTGAGTCTTGTGTACAAATCAGCACCTTCAAGTAACCCTGGTACCGCACCACACGTTAATATTCAAGCGATGTTGATTGCCAATCTGTGTACCAACGAGGATTAACAATTGTGTCTGTTTAGTTCTCCAGTATTTTGAAATGTTGCTTCATCATTGAACATTACATGAAAAAAGGATGGATTATCTCTAATCATTTGTTGGGCCCATCGGCAAAACTGAAGCGCAACCACATATCATTTGGTGTAATAGCTTGCGTTAACATAGCTACTATTACGAGGATTGAGGTGAACTGACGCTAAAACGACCAATACACGTACATCGTTCTCATCATACCCATGATTTTGTCTCCTACGTACTAAGTTACCCTGTTGAGCTCTTAAATAATTCCTTCGAACAACAATAGCACTCGGATGACGCCTATTTGGATACCGAACTTGATAAAGACTACGTGTTAATAGTAATTTTACTCAGGGTGACATAATTTTGACTTTGCAGTGCTGCAACCTTAGTACGTTCGACATTCAGAAATGCAAAAATCCATTATCATTTTAATGTTTGATGGCGAGAGATGCATTTAGAAAGTGCTATTTTTCATTGTATATCAAGGTATCAATGTATTTATGCAGTACTCAGTTTTTAACTTACTTACTTTTACTTAATTTATAAACTTTGGAACATCGTAACTCAGTGAAAAAAACAAAAAAACTGTTGTATTTGCGAGCTACACTTTTCATTTTGAAAAAGAAATCCACTCCCATTTAAAAAAAATGGCCGTCATGATGAAATCTCTAAAATGGCGCCATCTACAATTAAATTGATAATGTCATCATCTTTCCCCCTCAAAGCTATAAAACTTTTGTCTGAAACATTTTCTGCAAAAACTTCTCCTTTTCGAGATATTCGCGTGTATCACTTAAAATGGTCTACCCTGTATATCAAATCAGATTTCTGTCGCAGTTTGCATGTCACCGTTATTTTAGTTAAGTAAAATAAATAAATAAAATAAATACATTTGAAGTTTTTATCAGTGTCAATCACTTTTAACAGAATGTCAGATTGTTCAGTATAATTAATTTAATTTTTGCTTTGACGGTAATAGTTTCACCTTTACGCTTCATGCAAAATGGTTCTCACTTCAGAAGATAAATTAATGAGCGGAATCCTGAACGTCGGACATACAGACAATGGTGTCGAAGCAATGTCTAAGATTTCAAAAAGTGGAAATAAGCTTTCAGCAAGATGGTGCACCTGCACATTATTTCAGGCAAGTCAAAAATCATCTTGATAATCGGTATCGTAACGTTCGCCACACCTTTAGACTTTTTCTTGTAAAGTTCTTTGACGCTTTAAAATAGTTCGTTCAGAAGTTAAGAGGTTTTAGATTTGAGACGCACACTGCATAATTTATAAAACATATTTATTTATAGCCACATATATCTAGTTATATACCTGTGTAAGCAACACAAAAATATATTATCGACCAAGGATCCTTAAGCATTGCAAGTCAATTTACAGTAATTTTTTACGAGGATTATCCACAAATTGATTCAAATTGGTCATAAAATTACTTTTCTTCTTTTAATTGTTTTAGTAGCATTTGCTTATACTGCTTATCTACATAATCACCGCTCAAATTTAAACATTCATCATATCGTACACGCCAGCATACCTATGAAATTAGTTTCCATCTTTTTTATTCAATCTTGAACAAGTCTTTACTTCGTCATCGTTGTTTCATCGTAGTCCTGCACAAAATTTCTAATGCCAAATAATGAGATGACAATCACTGCGAGATCGGGACTATAAGGTGGATCGTTAAAATATCCCATTGAAATGTTATCAAGTGTACCGTACCAGCTGCGTGTGTCATTATGATGCAGTCAACAAATTTCCGAGCTGTAAAGATTTGACATTGGTTCTTTCGCAATCTTTGTAGGACAGCTTGGGTTTCATCGCCCATAACAATATGGTCAAAATTCATCAACATCAGTATTGCAGCCATCCGAATATACCAAGCTGCTGCTATACCTAGTGGACCACAGTGAACATTATCGGTACGCATATTGAGCACACTTCACAGTTTCATTCACCAAAGACCGTAAAATTTGTAGAAAATGTGTGACCAAATCAAAAATTGTGAATCTTCTATTCCGAAGGATTTTCTCGTTCACACGTTAAACCAAATTGTCAGTGACCACGGATGGTCTTGCAGTACGTTCTTCATTGTGTTTGCCCCGTTAAACTGCTTGCTGGATATATTAAAGCATTTCGTCATTTCTTAAATTTTCACCACTAATTTGATCACCAATCATATTTCAAACCGGATAGATTTTCTGACATGTCATACGTATTCTATCAATGATATATTCCCAAGCCTTCCTGTTTAATAGATTAGTCCTAATTGCACAATTTGCTTAACACACATACACGATCGGTTAACACAATCTAGCAACTAACTTTAAACATACATTTTCATCACTCAAAATCTGCAGTCTTTGTCTTCATAAGTACGTTTACAATGCAACAGGTTGGGTTAGTAAAATACCGGCACTTTCTTTCGTCAGTTTTTAAGGGGTTTTATTGGCGTCCAAAATTCTCCTAATTACTGTTTTTTCCGTGACTCTATCTAACCACATGTTTCCAATCCAACTGTAAATTTCAGATGTAGATCGATCAGACTGGAACTTGGTGAGATCAAAGATTCGCTCAAGATATGTGATTAATGTGGTGGAATTTATTTCTTACTATAACCTTTGTCCGAATATACTTTCATCATGTGGAAAATTAATTAAGATTGCTTTATGCAATTATCAGGCTTGGTCTCGCTAAGATTAAATAGATATAATTAAAAGAATATTAAATAATGTGCGGTTTCTTTGATGAAATTACTTCTTGGTGTTTGAATTAATCGATTATTACTGCCCAGTTTTATCATAAATGATCACTAAAATACGATTATTAAATTTAAGTAAAATATTAAAGTATACATATAGTAATGAATCATTCATTTTCGTATTTTTAAAGAAAAACTCATTTAATTCTCTAGAACATTTTACGCTTCGCTTCACGTCCTATTCTTCCATTCTCTCGAGCCTTTTTAACTTAACGTATATTTTGTTACGCCAAAATTCTGTTACGTTAACAAGTACTCATTTAAGAAGTCATACCTTTGGAACCTAGCACCGATTTCGTGTTTAATTTTTTCTATGTAACATCAAGGAAGGTACGAATAGTATAAGAATCTATCAAACGCAATAACATTTCCCCAGAAGAGAACTCGGTTTAAAAAGATTATGGTTACCAACAATAAAACGCTAACATACCAAACTACGCGTTACAAATCCCAAATCCTGATGAATTTGACTGGATGATTTAAGAGTATACCTCATTAATTTTACCGCACTACATGAGAGTGAAGGACAAATGATCCCCCTCCCCATTCTCCCAAAATAACTCGACCACAAAAAAACCCCCGGGAAAATATTATTGGAGCCCAGCCTTTGTAATTTAACTACTGGAAAAGAGGTAAGAAACGAAGTTTCTTCTTTGACAATACACATACAAAACTTCCTCATCATATTGAGCCAAGTTTAATGATTCTTAGAACTTATTAAATGAACATTTTTAGCAAACTATAAAATACTTAAACGGAAAAATACAGAATAAAGGAGTATGTAGCTAGCTTGGTAATAAACATTTTTGAATTTTCCTGAGACCACAAAGGTTAGTGGCGTGGGGCTGAATAATCTGCTAATTGTCCAAAACCCTAAACACAGCTTAAATGCAGATGACCAGTCCTGACTATACCCATTCTTCCGAATCTTAGCATTGGACCAAAACGCTAACAGTGACCGACACGTCTTATACCATCAGAAACAATGACCAAAACGCCGAATCAGTTTATTCCACCGAGTTTAAGTCTGGAACCATTACGCAGATAATGGCCAAAATTTCGAATCTCTAAAGCATCAATAATGTCAACAGTATCCAAGATGCCAACAATAATGTCATCGAATAGGACATTATGATGATAATAACCGAAATAACGAATCACAAAATTGGGAATGGTTTATAAAAATCTCGATGACCAGAACAGCGACAATTATTAAAGTGAAATCACGCTATTACATCGGCGAAGGAATGGTCGCTTTTTGGTCGTCCACCTTTGGTTACTGTGTTTTGGATTTATAAAATTAACTGATCGGTGATTTCAGTGACCTGGTGTTTTGCTAACCTTGCTGTACTGGTGTTAAACTAATATTCTGTGTTGGTTGGCTGTTTTAGAGGTTTAACATTTTCCTAATTCTCAACATAATGGTCTTATGTTTAGATTTGACAAAATGAGCACATTCGATTAACATTTTTCCCAACTTCACTATGTCACTGCATCAGATCAACAATTTTCTCTAATCACTACTTCCACATACAGCTTCAGTATCATGCTTTTTTAACCCAAAATCTGGAAGCGCAATAATATCAAAATTTTCCTGTCTTTAAGTCTTTAAAGGATTAGCGCGTAAAAAAATTAAAATTTCGTTATGTTTACTGAAGACTATCGACGACAACTATGTAGAGTGGCTGGTGTCAAATTCGAGTCTCCTCAGTCAACTTACACTCTCTATTTGTAGATATAGACTGCTACATTGATTTTGATCTTAATCAAATGAAAATTATATCAGTTATTAACGACTCAATTATAACACGAAACTGTCTTCACTTAAACATCGTTTTATAGTGGACTATTACTACTTTTCTATTCATAATAAAATAGTTAAGTTCAACTCAATTGAACTCAAGTAGAAGGGGGACACCATGCGCCATCTTTGATTTTGACGTCACAAGGATGCCCCACGTGGGAGACCGTATTTTCACCCTTATTTTTTATGGTTTCTTTCGGAGGTCTTTTTCAACCCCTTGATTTTCACCCCTATGGTTTTTTTTCGAAGGCCTTTTTCAACCCCTTGATGGAATTTTCATCCCTAATTAAGGCCTTCTTTGTATTTACAAGCTTACTTGAGGGGGTGTATTTTTACCCTTATTTTATGGTTTCTTTTCGGTGGTCATTTTAACCCTTGATGGGAATTTCAACCCTGATTATTTTTGTTTGTATTAAGAGCCCTTTTGGTGGGGAGTCCCTGGAGGTTAGGCAATTGTGTGTATTCTTTTAATTCCTTTGAGTTTGTAAAAAAACTTTTTTAGTACATGTTTAGTTGTAAATGACGAGATAATCAAATTATTGTTTAACGCCTGTTACCCAACCATTCTATTCTGTTAAATAAAGAGATTTTTTTAGTACCTTACTTTTTTAATTAAGAGTTGCGTAATTCAGCATGTGTGTTTTTAAAAATCGTGTTATAAAATTTATGACTTTAGCGTTTTAAGGAAAGTGTGTTACTCGGTTGGTATATTATTAAAATTAACAGGTTTATATAATTACACATTAATTAGCTAAAAGTAAACATGAACAGTGGTTTCTAACTACATATTGTTGTGGAATTTAAAACATGTAACTATTGCATTCCAAACTTTTAATGCGGTTTTTATAAAAAACAATTTGCGTGTGTATGTATGTATGGACAACATATAATATTTTGTTCAAACCGCTTTGTTATTAATTACTTTAAGGGAAAGGTAAATACGAGTTGCAGTAAGTGTGATAAAGATAATTACGTTGTTTGTATATCTACACTCTAAAAATTAATTATGGAGAAATCAATAGCTAGTTTTACATGAACTATTCATAAACGTAAAACATAGAAAGTGCTGTAGTTTGATTAGACGAATAACACAAAGCAGTGACTATCACTCGTGAATCAGTCCCTCAAAAATGTTCTTTCAATACAGAGCTGGTAAGTGTGCTGTTAACTTTTTATTTATTTTATTTACGTGTACAAATTTTTAATTACAGTTATAAAACACATCTAAGTTATACGTAACAACAAGTTTCATTAAAAATATTAAGGTGTACAGTATACAACAATTTAACGAACGGATGGATACTAAACATATTTCAATGCAATCAATGCAGGTAAAACAACCACTTTTAATATTCCTTTAGAAAATAATATTGTAATAACTGTTATGTAATTAATTAACTTAATAAAAATTTTTTGTTTCATTAGAGAATAATCTGAATGTCAGTAATTTCTTTTTATAACTCACTGGGGCTTCTTTAATTATGATATTTACAATAAAAATAAGTGTTCTATAATTAAATTTTACTGTCACCCAAATTCCCACGCAAGATCAAACCCTAACACAAGTTCATACACCTGTCTTACAAGATAGCAATAGGGCCTCCTTATTAGAATACAAATTCAAATTTTACATCAAGGGTCACGGGGCTAAGTCCCAGCAGTAAGTTGCGAAGCCCTATATCAGCCTTACAAGATAGCATTAGGCCTCCTTATTAGACTACAACCCCAATGTATAAATAAAATTTCTTAAGGTTACAATCTGTAGATAGGAATTAAAAGAATACGCACAATTGCCTAACCTCTTAATACAAACAAAAATAATCAGGGTTGAAATTCCCATCAAGGGTTGAAAATGACTACCGAAAAGAAACCATAAAATAAGGGTGAAAATACGCCCCCTCAAGTAAGCGATTAAAAACAAAAAAAGCCTTAATTAGGGATGAAAATTCCATCAAGGGGTTAAAAAGGGCCTCCTGAAAAGAAACCATAGGGGTTAAAATCAAGGGGTTGAAAAAGGCCTCCGAAAAGAAACCATAAAAAATAAGGGTGGAAAATACGGTCTCCCACGTGGGGCATCCTTGTGACGTCAATATCCAAGATGGTCGCATGGTGTCCCTCTTCTACTAACTCATAATGTGCATGTTTATATGTACCTTTATACAACATAACTTCAAACACCCAAGTCATATTTTTTTATTATTACGAAACGCATTATGCTTTTTGTTTCTTCCCAGAATCTAAAGTCTAGAAACCTTTAAATCTGGTACGTATTATGTGTCCGTTTATAGTCTGTACGCAAATATAAAATTTCGTGAAAACTATAGTATTGAAGTTGAAAAAATTTTGGTTTTTCAAATTTTCTCTAAAACAAATCAACCAATTTTACTCAACATTTTGAATCACATACAAGTGCATATAAAATGGCTATCTCGAATTCTTTGGTGAAGTTCTTGTGAAAATATTTAACGTTGGTTATAATCGTATATTATTTAATGATCCGGCTCGAAGGACTAAACGTTACTAAAAATTCCCGTTGTACATACACTTTTTCAAGTCCATCGCAAGATTAACAAGCGCATGTAATATGTAGAGAACAAATTTACAGTCCGAAAGTAGCGAAGTCTTAAACAGTGCGAATAGACTTCAAATTAAAAAAAGAAAAAAATATAAAAATTTGCAGCACAATAAATTAAAGAACATATACGTTTTTTCTCAGTTACCCTCAATTGGGGCGCTTTAATTCATATATGTACTAATTTCTTTTAATTCCCACTTACTTTACAGACGGACAGTAGTCAAAATCTGCAGCTGCAGCAATCAAATTAATTTTTTTGTGAGTTCTTAGATTTCCTGAAGGTTAATAGCACAAGATTTTCAAGTTTTTTTTTAGTTAAACTTGATACAGAAATAAACAAACAGTAATGGGTAATTTTAACATTGACCTAATCAATGGCGTAATTTTCCATCGATATAAAAAATGCGGTTAACATGCCAAGCTTCAAAAGTTAAAAAAAGTACGTTTTTCAAATTTTCTTCAAAAATAGATTAACCGATTTCCATTAGTCAACATTCTGGAATACATACAAATACTACATAAAATCTCGAATTTTTTGGCGAAGTTCTGTGAAAGTCATTTTGTTCCTAATGAACGATTCTCCAGTAGACCGTAAGGCATAGGTAAATAAATCCACCATTTTCTAAAATAGTCAAATATATCTATTTTTGTTGAGAAAACGTAGGTTATGTTTGATGATCCGGCTCGAAGAACCAAGTGTTAGAAAAAATTCACGTCGAATGTACACTTTTTTAGGTCCATCATAACATTAGCAAGCGCGTCTAATATGACCGGAATGAATTTACAAACCGAAAGTAAGTGCGAATAAACTTCAAACATATACGCTCTTTCTCAGTTAACCCCAATTCGAACGCTTGAATTCAAATATTTCTTTTAATTCCCACTTTTAAAAAATCCATTAAATTTGCAGACCGACAGTAGTCAAGTCTGCAGCTGCACCAACCAAATCAATATTAGATTAATGCATAATTATTAGCTAAATTTTTTTTAGCTCGTAGATTCCATGAAGGTTAACAGCACAAGATTTTCAAGTTTTTTTAGTTAAACTTGATATATAAATAAACAAATTGTAATGGGTAATTTTAACATTGACCTAATCAATGGCGTAATTTTCCATCCATATAAAAAATGCAGTTAACATTCCTAGATTGTAATCTGTATGAAACTCTTTCGAGAAGAAAGCTACGTTCAAGAGAATACTAAAAAATAACAAGTCAATAAAAAATAGTGAAATTTGCTATAATAGTTGTTAACTTATTATTTTTTAAATTCTGATAAAGAATTTAGTAACGGTGAATGTGTTAAAAAGTGTTCAAAATTTAATTATCAATAAAACTTGGTTCATGCTAAAGCATTAATTCTTTTGTACGCTTTGAAAGTAATTTTCACTTTCTGTATATGATTTTGATTTAGAAACTTCTATTTGATATCGCTTAAGGCAGTAATTCCATTAATTTTTATATCATCTTATAAACTTAGGAATTATATAAAAAAGCTTGTCCTTTTAGTAGTGTAAAACCATCTTAAGAAAAATGTGCGTGTTAAAAAACATTTCTTGCATTAAATTAATTAAATTTTACAAATTAGAAATTTTCAAATAACCGAAAGTTATAATCAGAGCCTTCGACGCCTTTTTGTTAATATCAATGCTTAAGGCTTTTAATAATTCATAAATATTTATAATCAAATGCAAATTATATTGAAATAAAAAAGTGAACAATTGTTTTCCTGCGTTAGCCCGAGGATTGATTAAAGATTAATATTGTTTCTGAAAGTGAAAATGGTATAACGTAATACAATTGAAAGTAAAATTTTTTAATAATTCACAAATGTGTAAATCAGGAAAGCGGTTTTGAAAAACTTTCTAACAAAAATTTTAATATGACTGACTAACCGATTGGTCTTATTAATGTAATTGGCCAAAACAAGCAAATTGGAAAGTAAACAAAATTAAGAAAATACTTACAAATATTCACTATTGTTTATAACAGCAAATGCAAATCATTCAAATACATCATCCATCCAATTAGCATATTGACTTTCAAGTTATTTTTTTCTTCCTTAATTTGTTACAATTAATTAACTTTCTCCTAATTGTTTGTTAGTTGACTTAAGCAATGTTATCTTCTAAGAACTTATAACTACTGGATAGCGTAATCAAGGTATTTGAATACTTGCCCTTGTTTGTAACTAAAACAACAAATATGCAAATTCATTATACGTGTGAGAATTGCACTTTTTAAAGTCCTTGTGATATGTTAATAAATAAATTTATTTATTTATTTTTATTCAGTAGCAATGCTAAACTAAAACTGATTCCAACATGTTCAAAAATAAATTTTCTATGTAAATATATAACAACTGTTACTATTTATAAGATCTAGCGCATCACATTTTTTCCTAGTTTTGGAATTTGTTTATGTAATTAAACTTGTTTTCCTTAAACTCGTTTATTGTTTTAACAATTAAGAACAGTTGGTTGGTTCACACATTGGATAATTGGATATTCCGCATTTAATATATAAAAATGAAAATATTTTGGTGTGATAAATATAGTTAAATTACCTACACTTGTTTTCAAGTGTGTAATTTGGAAATAACGTCACAATTTAACATACACCAGGCACGTCAAAGCCTTTGTAAATAATTATTAAAGTTGAAGAATCTTGGTTGACGGCCAAGTTTGTGTTAGCTAAAATTGCCGTTTAATTGCTAATATTAAACGTTTTGAATACCTTCGTGAATGAGTTGGCTACGTTGCATTATAAACGTACCTATAAATAAATAGAACGGAAGCTATTGGGAGTTGCATATACCCTCGGGATTATAAGGGGTGGTTAAATATGCACATGCACATAAATGCACACGTGCGCGCCATATGGCACGTAAGAAAGGCACACATGTGCTTGTATAAACAAATCGTAATTTCATAATCTCTCGTCTGGATAGTCAATGAAAGTAATAACCATAACAGTTTGAATAATAATGAGAGGGGGGCGAAATAGACAAAACAGCTAAAATAAAAAAAAATCGCGGTGTGCTTTCATGTTATAAATAGGTAACTAATTTCTAACAATTTTAGAAAAAGATATCGATCAAACAACTCTAGAGAAAATTTCAGTTTTAAAAATTCTCAAAAACTGTTAGGTTGTACTACAGGAAATGTGACATTAGGTAATTTTTATGATTTTCGTTCTAGTATATTTTTAAGCCTATAGTTACATAATATGAATTTTTTATAAACCATTCTTTAATCCTTTGCGGCCTGAATTATGGGTTTAGCAAAAAAATAAATTTTTTTTGGGAAATTTTATTTATAAAGACGCACAAATGTGATTAATGAAAAAAAACAATGTTTTTAAAACTCAAAAATATAGAAAAAAAGGTGGTCTACCGTAAGGATCACTAGGCCACAAGGTCATGTTACACCACATCATCGTGATGTAACTTGAAGCAATTTCTTTCCTTCTGCAGGCATAGTGGCACATTGCAAGTTCGACACATAACATTAGAGCGATGCACATCTTTCTTTGTGCTGCAATAATTGCACCTCCGCCTTGGTAGAAAAAACAGGCATGTGAGCATTTTTGTCGTACCGTTTCTCTGGTAACACTGTAATTTTATAGTTGTTCGTAGGTTTGCTGCAGGAGGGTCTGCCTCTTCTTGGGGTTTTTGGTTTAGCACCAATAAGTCCTGTTGCTACAGAAAGTCGGAGTTGTTTTAGTGATACACAAGTACCCTGAGATTTTGCCTTGAAAATGATAAAAGTATTTACGACACATAAGTCCAGAAAATAAAAAAATACTCTGTGCCACCATTTCTTACTCTTTCTATCTACTTCATACAAAGACTTGAGCATATCTGCTTTGTCCACCCCTCCCATGTATCGGTTGTAGTCCTTTATGACTTGCGGGCAAGGAATTTGTATTACCTCAATCCTGTTATCCACTTTCTGTTTTCTGTTTCCCAGTTCAACGTTAGCTGGACTATGAAAATTAGACCCCATCAGTACAGAGCGGTTATCCTTCCATTTCAAACACATTATGCCATTTTTCAACATCCTGTAATCAATGTCTCCTTGCACCATATTTTTGTCACTTTCCAGTACAGGAAGATGTTTTCTGTTTTGGCGCATTGTACCACATCCATAAATTTTTTCCTCTTGAAGCCGAATCAAGAGAGGTATCGAATTGAAATAGTTATCATAGAAAATTTTATGATTTTTCCTACGAGATCTCTACTCAAGTCTGTCACTACACGTTCCCCTAAATTATTTTGGTGAGATTCTCCCTTTTCCCGTATAAATCTGGAATTGATGTACAAAACCCGTTGTACTATCAGCTCTTGTCCATACCTATATCCCCTTTTTATGGGCTTTTTTTGGCATGTACTGTTTTATACTGGAGCGACCTTTAAATTTGATCATCGACTCATCTATAGATTGATGTTGCCCTGGAGCCCATGATCGCTTGAACGTATCTGTTAGGCAATCCACTAGTGGTTGGACTTTGTATAATTTATTGTAACCTGGTTCGCCCTTCTTGGGCTGAATCAAATTATCATTGACATGAAGATTTCCCAGAAGCCAGCTAAAGCGATCTCGCGACATGAGTGAACTTATGTATTCATTACGTATCTCTTGTATGGAAGACCAATAGTTTTTGTAGCTGGGAAGTTTCTTCAACCCCATCATAAGATTTATGCCAAGAAAAACTTTTACTTCTTCTTTTGTGGTTGGTGTGTAGGTTTTATTTGCTTGGGTGGCATAAAGATTAGTCTGGAATACTAACAATGCAACTAAATCTTCTGGAAACAATTGAAGAAATATTTCTAATGGTGTTTCACACTCAGAGATCGGTCCACTATGTTCTGAAAAATTCCGAACTGTTGGAGGGCTAAAGTTACGTCTCCAAACAATTTTTTCACGTGGATCTGGCACAAAATTGATCAAAGGCACATCTTCTTCATCAAAATTATCTTCACCAGTGGTACCTGACGCGTCTTCATTCTCATCCAAAATTGAACGTATCTCTTCCTGATCTTGTTGCATAATAATATCTTCTTCAGTTATTGTGTGCTGGAAGTATGGGTCAATTTGGTATACCACGGCTTGTTCTTCTTCATCATCCGAGATAGAATCGCTGGCATCCGATTCAATATCAGAGGGAATTTCCTCAATTAGGCTATTGAAGTCATCGCCAGAGAAATTTTCTAAATTTTGTAATGTCCATTGTTTCTTTTCAATAAATTGACGAAATTATCTGTAATCAATAGAAATATGACCCAACCCACCACCAATGCACAAGCAATAAAAGGAAACTAACAAAATTACGTGGGAAATTGTCTCCGGTGAAGAAGGACAAGAGTGAGATCCTATTCGAACATACAAAAATATTTTACTATAATAATATGGTGGTTCTAGCAGGACCCATGTGGCCTAGTGGTTCCGACAGGAACCACCAAATGTTGACATCAACTGACTACATTTTTACTGGAATATTGAAACAGATACATTTAATTGATTCTAAGAACCATTAGTAATAAACAAAACTACTTACCGCTCATTTTATGCTAGGATTTATTAAATTATTAATACACAAACTAGTTCAGCACCAGACACTGAGTGACTCTGGCAAATAAGTGTCTGTTATTTCAAATCAAGTCGCGTGATATTTAAAACTATTCTTGTTTTCAATAGACGGCGCCACTTGGTACATCGAACACGTGCCTCAACAGAAAACCACTCAGCCGCAAAATTAATAAAAATTCAAGGAAAGGTGGTATCATTCAGGAACCACTAGGCCGTAAAGGGTTAAACAATCTCTATCGCCATTAATGGACACATTTTGGGTGAGTAATGGACACATTTTAAATTTCAAACTTTATTGGTATTAAGAAGGGTCGCGGGGTCCTATCTTTTACATGTTAATTTGCCCAACTTTAAGGTACATTTAAATAAAAAGTAAAAGTGGTAGAGCTTTGAATGTTTTTTTCACTGAAAGTTTACACTTTTCTACATATTTTGTGCAGAGGGTTTTTAAATACAATCACAAATCAGAATTTTATATTTTTTTTAAAAAAGTTATATTTTTGAATTAAAAACTTTGTATATAAATCAAAGTTTCTAAAAAATGTACTAGGAGTTTTGAAAAACCCTCTGTACAGCAAGACTAGAGACAAAGTAAACAAAAAAAATGATCTCATTATCTCTTATCATTCCTGAGAAAATGTTCCTTAAGTGCTAAAAATATTCGTTTGCGGAAAAATCAGCCGAAAGTTAGAAAAACATTAAAAATGCAATATTTTTAAAAAAATTTTATTTTAATGCATCCCAGCTCCATACTTAGGGTTGTATGGATCCTCTGCTTCTTCATACATATCCTCCAGCCTTCTTTTAGATGCTGTTAGCTTTTGCCGGAACTTTTTTTCGATTGCTTCCAATGCCTTTTTCACTCGTAGAGCGTCGACAAACTTCATTCTCTTGATGCAGTAAGCTCCAGGAACAATACCTAACTTTTCTAGGATTTTACATCTGACTATATTTCCCTCATTATAGGTACAGATTGCCTCATACACGCCAAGTTCCAACGTATTTTTGTGGACAAAGGTTGCTTTCGGGATGCACGCCCAAATCAAACTATTGAGAGACCCACTAGCATTTTGGGTTCCACCGTGTAAGCATCTGCGGAGTAATTCTGGTTGAGATAAGTCTCTAAATATGGGCTTTATTTCCTCCATCACTATTCTAGGGAAATGGGTATGAATAGAGTGGTCATATGGCTCTTCCTTTGCCATCGCTTTGCGGTACTTGCACCACGTGTCTGGTCCAAGAGGGCATAACTCATTGGTTGCACGTGGCCCACACATTCGAGTTTCTCTATTGAGAAATCAGGTCCATATGGCTCAGCAGCAACAACGGAAGGGTATGCTGCACTGTCACCGTCACCAAGAAAGTACTTATATCTTATGTTGTGCTTGGTTTGTGACTCACGAAACATGTCGACAATACCCTTGACTTGCATGCCACCATTTACACCAGAAAAGTTTGCAATACAATTTGATTCATGTTGGTTTTCCAATCTATTTTTACTTCTACAAAACTTTAACATAAGCACTTTACCAGTTAGTGCACTTATCGCAGTTACTATGCCATTGAGAGATAAATGACCTCTATGTTGCCACGAACCATCGAAAATGTGGTTGTAACCCCTGAACTCAGAAGGGCACGGCATATTCATTAGAGAGAAAAAATTTTTTGCCGCTTCTTGGCCCTTTCCAATACAGCGAAAGGCATGTGCACATCGTACATTCAAATCTGTTATATTAGTTAGGCCTACTTTCTTGCTGTTACTTTCTGACACTAAAAAACTACAAGAAGAACACTTCAGATTGATATTTACACTCACGCCTTGCCTATTACTGGGGAAAACACAAAGTTGACCATGACACTTTGAGCAAACAGCAATACTTGAAATCAAACTTTGCAAAGTCTCCATGGATACAAGATCATAACAAGAATTTTCATCATCAGTCCTATAAAACTCATATTTACATAAATTAGGGCTTAGTTTTCTTTTTGAGGCGCTAGTACTAGGCCTACTACTACTGTTACTAAGACTAGTGCTAGGCCTAGGCTCTAAAGCTTGGTTCAAAGTTTCACTCCCAATAGCAGAAGAATTTTCAGTTTCAATCCTTGCTACCACTTCTTTTCTAACGCCACTAAAAACGAGTTTTAGTTTTTTAAAAATTGTTGAAGAATATCTAGGCATTTTCTCAAGAAAAACACTGACTTAACCCACTTCTAAGTTCTAACCTCAAAACACCAAACCACAGTCTAAAGTCAAAATAACACAAGCTAATGTTTACCTAATTGTCAGCTGACAGAGTAGCAATGTAGCCAACACAAATAAAAATTACAAAGATAAATGAGCACTGTATAATAAAATCAATATTATGCGTTTACACTGTATAATAGTGGGCTAATTTGTGTAGTGTAAGCGTTTGCTAAAATATTAATTTCTTGAAAAGTACTGGTCAGAATTTAACAAAACTTAAATTAAATTAAAGCACAAGAATTCCAGATGATAAAAAATACAATATCTCAAATTCGAATATTTTTCCATTTTTTGCCCCGTGAACCCCCTTAAGCCATTGCAGTGTATGTCCAAGATACGAATGAACAGCATGGCAATCTCGGAAACCGTAAGAGAAACAGGGACGATTAAATTAGGCTACATTTGCGCAATTGGGGGGGGGCTATATTATGCTATCAAGAAACTAAGTTCAGCTTACTTCCGGAGATATTCGAAAGAAACCGAAATTTTGGGATTTTGTTTTTATTTTTTTTCTGAAGCTATTTAAAGAGATATAAACAAATAAACGGCACTCTCTCATTACCACTTTTCTTTGTCTTTGAAATGGCGTTCACATATTTTTTGTACAACGTTTCGTTTCCAAGAAAACAACATCAACTTTATTTTTTACATGGTCAGCAAACAAAAGTACACCCTGTATTAGACGGAATTTGGCATCACGAATCACATTATGCAGAAAAAGGCGTTTTAATAA
The DNA here is from genome assembly GCA_036346205.1 of Vesta saturnalis. Taxonomy (NCBI): domain Eukaryota; kingdom Metazoa; phylum Arthropoda; class Insecta; order Coleoptera; family Lampyridae; genus Vesta; species Vesta saturnalis. The sequence continues at coordinate 1,527,914 of JARFJB010000400.1, forward strand.
ATTTTGAACTTTATTGCTATGTAGTAGCTTTGGAATTCATGGCAACGGAAAAACGAAGACGAAGTTGTACACAAAATTTTCTAAAATTACAAAGCGTCATGTTTATAGTATTGGCAGTTTAACACACAACAGAAGTTTCAAATTATTTATTACTTGTAAAAATACGACGTAAGAACATATTAAAGTGACTGCAAATCATTACAGTAAAGGAAAGATTGGAAATTACAGGTGGACTTAGGTATAAACAAAGATTCGTCACGTACTATTTTCAAATTGTTTTTAATTATACAGGGCTTTTCACGATGAGCGTTAATTAGACGTTTCTGACAAACCAGACAACGGATCAACCTGAAAATTTGACAGTATGTATAAATTAATATGATCTATACGTCTAATATATTTTAGATGTTGCGGCGTTGCCGCTTCTACTATAAAGTAGCGACTACTATAATTTTTCAAATGTTCTGTATATAATATCATATTATGATTTCCTATTACTTTGTCAACAACTTCATGTACTACTTCCCTATACCTATCTATTACCGTTTAAGAGATATAAATTAATTTCGATTTTTTTTTGGTACTAAGACGATCAAATTCGAAATGGAGTGGAGTGATACCATGAGGATCTTCACTTCGAGTCATATTTTTATTTGCCTCATACAGGGTCTTTAAAAAATGCAAATACTTTGTTCACATGAAGAAAGGAATGGAAGTCAATTTTTTCAAATGGAACACCCTGTATATTTACACTACATCCAATTTTAGATTGACTTTAATCAGATAATGCTACTTCGATTTCGAGCCGTTTTCGAGATAAACTGTTTCAAACAGAAACTGACGTGGTTTCCTTGTATTCATCAATGAAATTTAACAGTTTCCGTTCGATGTTCCTTCATCAGTCACAGATAATACAATGAATCAATAATTATTAAAATACTCTTCAACCATCAAATGAAACTTCTCTTCAAACAATAGTTTTATTAACGCTGACACACGAACTGAAAATAATTTCATGAATTAGTAGGTTAATTCAATTATCAGTGTATTTCAGAAAATGTTCGAACACATCTCCACCTCTACTTAAACAAACATGTAATCTCTTCAAAAGATTTTCATGTGTAGCGCTTCTGATTAAGTCTGGAGTTAAACTATTGAAAGCAGTTCTAACTCTCGATTTCATATCTTCCATTGTTGTTACTGGGTTGGAGTAAACCATATTTTAATGAAACCCCACTAAAATAATCTATTGGATTGCCATGGTGTTCTAGGAGGACAGGTCCATTATTACCAATCCATTTTTCGAAGATTTCAGTTAAAGCTCGCCTACTGAACGAGAATTATGGGTGGAGCACCATCCATTTGGTACCATACACGTTCTCTTCCTGGCCTATTATTTAAAATCATTTGAATTCCATTTCTCAGTAAATCTTCATATTTTGTTGCATTCAAATTATCATCATAAAACTCGATATAAAAAATTGACTCATTCTTTATGGCACAAAATACATTAAATTGCCATCTTTCTTGAAAACCCCTTTGGCGAACGACATGAGGATTTTCTGGCGCCCAATAATGACTGTTGTGTCTGTTGAAAATTCCATTTTTTGTAAACTTGGCCTCATCTGTCCATATCTATTGTCAAGGAAATGAATATTAGATGACTCTGAGCAAAACTTTAAATTTGGATACAGTGAATTTAAGGAACATTTGCTTATTAAACGTAAATTGTCATAGGAAATATCTCATTAGATGTTGAAATGCATAAAAATCCCAAAGTGTATGCATTCAGTACATCCACTCAGGTTTCGAATGATTTTGAAGTCATTAACCAGTTTTGTAGTTCGTTAATATTATTCGGTTTGGAATGATATTCAGAAATAGATCATTAATTCTGTCATAATAATATAAATCAATAAATTTATTATGTAACCTAAACTTTTCATATAATAGTATAAATAGTAAACCACAGAAAGTTTGATCAAATTGGATCATTTATTTTCAAAGCATTAAATAATTGCTGTTACCATCTATGATACAAATTGTAACTTTTATATGGTACATATCAATTCAATTCTGGTTTAGACATTAAATAAATCAAAAATTTCTAAAATGATTTAAATTCAAAAGTGTGATACAGAAAACGTAGTTCTGTTTGAAACAGTTTATTAAAACGTTCGAATCGAAAACTACTGATAAGTAAAAATGATGTAGAGCCAAAAATGTTAAATATAAGGTCATTTAAAAATGATTCCACTCCTTTTTCAGTGAACAAAGTTGATTTTTAAAGACCTGTATGCAAAAAAAAATGACTCAGTAAACCTAGTATCACTCCACTCCATTTCGAATTTGATCGTCTAAGTACCAGAGAGTTCAAGATTATCAGCGTTTATAAAAGTACATGTTTTGTAAAAAAAATCGAAATTAATTTATATCCCTTAAACGGTAATAGATAGGTATAGGGAAATAGTACATGAAGTTGTTGACAAAGTAATAGGAAATCATAATATGATATTATATACAGGGTATTCCATTTGAAATATCAAAGTACTACTTTATAGTAGAAGTGGCAACGCCGCATCATCTAAAATATCTTAGGCGTGTAGATCATATTAATTTATGCATACTGTCAAATTTTCAGGTTGATCCGTTGTCTGGTTTCCCAGAAACGTCTAATTAACGCTCATCGTGAAAAGCCCTGTATAAAATAAAGTAACACAAAAATAGTTTAAAAATATTTAAAGTTTTGGATTAGGTCAAAATAAGGCGTCCTTTTATAAGGACGATGGGGTTATATAATAAGATACGGTTGTTCTAAAAAACAGAGAACATAAAACAGTTAAACTGTATGATAATAATGAATTAGAATTAGAGACGTCTGTTCTGTTAGGTACGCCAACTACAACAGTTGAAAGCGAGTAATTTCTTGTGCTCCGGGTTTTTAACACGCGACCAATCAATAACAAAGTTGCATTTAAATATTGCGGAAATTTTTGGGGAGGAGCTTAACTATTTCTGTTCGGTAAGCAGAGTATAGTTATCAAGCATCAATTGCCTGGATCAACAGATAGCCAGAAAAATAATTCGCAACATTTTAAATATGGGAAACTTAAAATTAATAATTAGAAATGGTTATATTGCAAAATAACATAACACTGTTCCATATGATTATAAGGGCCACTAGTTCCCATCACTTTGATCCCATCAAGCTTAGGATTATATTAAAACAGCCTTAATCAAAACAGTAACAAAACAAATTTCGAGAAAAAGTTAAACATTTAAAACATGGCTTACTAGTACAATAAATGTTCAAATAAATTACCCCTATTTTCTAGACATAAGTATGCCCGTCTAACTGTAGCTAACACCACACTTAACATTTCAAGGGTGATTTTATTAAAAGCTGCTTACTATTTGAGATTACATATTTTCCTAACTGTCAAATCTAAATCTTCAATGTCGCCCACGTCTAGATCTTCGCCAATGTATGTGACACCTACATCCGAATCAGAACTTTCAGTGACAGGTGTAGTGTCCTTTTTCTTTTTTGTCTTACGAAACAACTTCTTAGTCATTTCGTTTTCATAATATTCGCGATACTTGCCACTTGACACAGCAACAGGAAATATTTTTCGCTTTCGTTCTGGAGTTTTCGTTTCGGAAGTGCTAGAATAAGGAAATAACATTTTTTGAATGGTGTCGGTACTTGATAACTAGTTTTTTCCTTGCTCTCATAACAACTACGGACACCTTCAGGAGTTTGCCACGGTGAGTTTGTCGAAGGTTGTGGAACTGGCGAAACCTCTTTTAAATTCTCTTGAGTTTCAGATCTTGCAGTTCCTGGAGAACTCTTAAGCATTTCTTCTATGGGAGGTACATTATGGTGCCTGTTGGCTGACTGAGATCGTATCTTGGCCATTTTGGTCGTTTATACAAGTTAACTGATACTATATTTCCAGACCACCCTGCACCAGTTTGATATGTATCCAAAAATTGATCCAGGCCTTTTTTTACAATCATTTATAGTGCCGTGTTATTCTTGTCGTGATCCTTTAGAGTATTTTTCTATTTGGATACATTTACTGTAGTCTACATTATCGCTAGTGTGGTCGTTGTAGCAAATAGATCAAAAACTGTTTTTAAAATTGACCCAAATGAATACCGTGTGACTTCTTGAGGAAAATTTTGAAATTTCCAAGTCCTCACAGAAGATTTCCACCCCGCTTTATAAGTAGATTCAACGATGGCTTTTGGGATCTTTTTATACGGAAAAATAAGCATTGGTGTTACTAGAGTTCCATTAGCTGAAAATATGGCCATCACGGTTATATGTTCTTTTTCAGAAGTAACTCTTTTATAAAAATCTTCTGTCGTTCTGCTGGCCTCAAAACTTTTCCACTTTTTTTGGGACAAAGCAAATCCCGACTCATCACCAGTAATAATGCGGTTACGATCCAAAAGAACTGATTTTTTTCTTTGAAGTAATCTAGTATCTCAGCAAACCAACTATAAGTAAGACCTTGCGTAACTGCACCTCGAGTCTTACTGATTCGACATATTTTTGTATAATCACAGGATGTCGTTTTAGAAATCCATCAAACAATGATCAGCCGAGGGTTTTAGATTCATTAATGTATCTTCTAGAATTTTTTGACTGGCTTTATGTACTGTCTTCTTTCGCCATAAGCAAGAATCGTATTTTCTTTTGTTTCTGATCGAGGGCCCTCTCTGAAGAGGAACAGTACCTGAAAATTTTCTGATAGGGGAATCCCAAATTATTGAGTAGCCTTTTTTCTTCTGATTAAGCCTTTCTCTTTCATTGCTTGTATTGCCTTTTGCATATTGCGATCAGAATATGCAAAAAACTGGTTCTTATTCGATTGAGCTCCTTTTCTTGTTTTTGCCATAGTTGAATTTCATGTTTGGGTAAAGGGCACCCCACACAAATCTCGTGTTTTTAATCATGTATCAAAATACAAACCCCCACAAACCTCTGTAACACTTCCCCGCAACAAAAGTTTTTAAATGTTAATATCGCGTTGCACCAACCTCTGTTAAATAGCGCAAGGGACTGAAGTTAGATGCGTATAGCTTCAAGGGTCATGTGTACGAACTACATAAACAATATAACTACTAAGTCAAACTATTTTGGCGCTTTTTTTGAAAATCAATGCTCATTTTCAGGCAACGGTATTCATTACTGGGTGTAGAGTCCATTACTGGGACAGTCACCCTACAAAGAAATAAGCTCTGTACAAAAAAAAAACGCTCTTAAGCGGGCATTATCCATCTATCCGCCTCTAAACAGTATCAAAATGGGATTTTTTTCGTATTAGAGGAATTGAAATTGCAGCTTCATTTATGAATTTAAAAGTTTTGTAAATTATAAGTTAGTATTATCCGACAAAAATTAATGCAATATCATATCCAGTGAATGGGTAGTATTATTATAGTTATAGTAAAATGAAAAAAAAACGTAGCCAGTGCTAATAACACACAGTTGGTATTCACACATTTGCAAGATACAGGTAGGAGGATACGGCGATTTTAAAAAGGATATAAAAAAATCTACGCCTACTATGTTGCGAACGGCCAACGTCAACTTTTGTTTTTCTTACGGGCGCCACATTGAATTTTTGCATTTTTAAAATCCGTATTAGAAATGTTCTTCAACCATGTATAACATTTGTATGTTCGGTCAAGATTGAAAATGAAGAAACTGAAGTATTTTAGGATTAAAGTAACTGTTCAAATAATCCACCGTTTTCTCGCACGCATAACGTACATCGCATCACCGCTGCTTCACAGGATTGTTTTACCATTGGTGGAGTAAGACTGTTAACAGCTTCTATAACAGCTTGTCGTAATTCCTCTTCGATATCGTAGGACCTATAATATACTTGATTTTTGAGTTCACCCCACATAAAAAAATCAAGAAGTGATATGTCAGGGGATCTCATAGGCCATCTACTGGTCCCATGTGGGAACCCACAACACCTATCAGACGTTAAATTCCCACCTAATTTGGTGCCTAACATGACGAACTAGCCGTGGGTTTACATCTGAGCAAAAACAGTATTCTTAAATAGTCCACAGTTAGTCAATCGGCTCTCATCAGGCCAAAGGACTTTTAAGGAAAAGTTAAGTGTCTCGTTATTTCTTCTAATAAACCACTGACAAAATGCCATTTTGGAGACCCTGGCAGGGCCGTTCACGCTAGGGGTAATATTTATGACTATGTAAAATACAATCCGCCGTGGACCGTGCGACGCCTGTTATTTGTTCAACCTGACGTAAAAACGTACGAGATGTCTTAACCAAAGTTAAAAAGTTAAACCAAATTGTCTTTTTCTCACAATTTATTAATTGCACACACTGGGAACTGACAATAAATTCTACTTTGATATTGAGAGAATTAAAAAAGAAACAGCAAAGCAAAGCCCACTATGATAAAATTGAATAAAAATATCAAAGCCTGCTACCATGAAATCTTAGTTTTGTTATTTTTCATTATTTATCGTAACCGAACAAAAATTAATGCAATATAATATCCATTGAATGGGTAGTATTAATTTTGAATCACCCGTTAGAGTAAAATGAAAAAAAAAACGTAGCCAATGCTAATAACACACAGTTGGTATTCACACATTTTTGACCTTCAACCTAATTAAAAAATGAATTTAAATTTGAAGATTATTGTAAACAAACACATAATTTAAAATTTATGTTTACAATTTTATTTCCTATATTAAGAAAGAAACTGTTTTTTAACGATTAAGTGCGCAGAAAAATTGAAAAGATGAACAAAAGTAGATTTGACAGCCAAATGAAAATCGAATGCCAAGACCAAAATTACCCACAAAATCCCCTAAAACTGTTATGATCACCATTATAATTTAAAATTCTCAAATTAAACTAGTCACTTTGTAATGTTGGCTGGCACGATAAATATACACATCCTCGAAAATTTAATTCCCCTTCAATTAGCTTATAAACTAATTTATTTAAAAGATAGCCATTTTAATGAGAAAAGAAAAAAACTGAACTTTGATCTTTCTACGCCTTGAACAGGCCAGGAAAATACCAACCGCATTAGAGCTGTTTTACATTATGAGTAATTTAGTATAGAATTTACATATAAATTTAGTAAACTGTAAAACTACAAAATTTTGATTAAAATTTGGTTAATTTGTTTGGTATTACATTCTAGTAAAAATTTTGTCCAAAGTTTTGTTCTGACTTAAACATAATCGAGGTCCAAACCGTGCCCAAAAATTCCATACTAATACCACTAATTTCGACATAATATGACTGATTCCATTTTAACACCATTAATTCAACCGTAATATCATTCAATATACTAATTTCTGGTTAAAGTAGTCATAAGATGATACCGAGGGATTATCCACGATTTTAAAATATGTAACGAGTGAGCCAATAATAGAGGACGTTGGCCGTATCTCTGAGGGGAAAATACTACCCCAGCATTCGCCTAAGTAACCACACATGGTGTGCATATACGCAGTGACCATGCCGCTACATGTGTATGAGAAAAACCCCCTGAAAAAACCTCATACAAGGTAGACGGTAACGCAAATCGAACCCATTACCTCCCGAATGCTAAGCAGGTCGTGTCACCACTACTCTACTAGCTCGGTTAATGGTACAGCGTTAGGAAAAAACCTTTTCAGTAAAAATGGGTGAGATAAATTGTTGGAAAGTATCTTCAAGTTTCTGCTATGACCGCTAGGGGGCATAATTCAACTAAAAATAGACCTTTTCTGAGAAACATTTTTTGCACTTCCTCTACCACTTTATTTGAGGAGGTAGACAAAACACAGTAGGCAAAAGAATGGTAAAATTCTTAAAGATTTCCAACCGATAATTTTTAATATATCGTGATACGTTTCGGAGAAACGCTCGATTTGTTTGTGTTACGCCCTTTAGCGGTTATCGCAGAAACTTGAAGATAATTTCCGACAACTTCTTTCAGCCACATTTACAAAAAGATGTTTTCACAATGCTGTACCGTTAACTATTTCTGAAATACAGCCGTTTTAACAGCTAACCCTGTATACGCAATGCTAATTTGACTTTATTGATAGCTTATTGCTAGTAATGCCAATACTGCTCATATAATAACAGCACTGCCGATATTTATTAATAATGCTGTTGATACTCCATACGGACTGCCTATGGACTGCACTAGATGTACAAAGTACAGACACTGCTCATTTAAAATTTAGTAGCAGTAATGAAATGCTTCAGGCAACACAATATCTGGGAAACTATCCACTTTATAGCAAAAGGTTTTGAAAGTTTTTTCAATTTTACACATTTCTCTATTACAGTAATTTAAAGCATTTTATAGCGCGACGCGCATTAACGCCGCGCGAGGCCGCAATATACAACACTTTTTGTGATGCTTTAATACAATTTTTATAAAGCATTTAAAAAAAATGCATGAAGTTTTTTGTTACCATAATGATGTTGCTTTTGTTAGAACGCTTTTTAAAAATTTATGAATGTAGCATTGCCAATCCAAATTACATTTATAGACATTAACAAACTCATTTAATGAATTACAATTGTTGCGACATACAGTGTCTTCTTCAGATTAAATCGTAAACTAACTTCTAATGTTACAAAATACTTAAACCTATACTAACTGTGGTGGGAAGTTGACAACTAATTATGTGAGGAAGAGGGAAGGTCAAACAATGGCGAATGGTATAAATCAATTTGATCGTTTAATAACAAACCTGTATTTTGGTTTTTAAAAAGTTCTAACGATTCTAAAACGTCTAATATTTTACCTATATTCTCAACATGCGAAATTTCAAAATTTTTATCTGAAATGTGATTTTCTAAGTTCAAATGTGATGCATAATTAGAAGTTTCAGTATTGTTTTTATATGAACTAACATGTTCGAAAACATTTTTAATAAAACTTCTACCTTTATTATAATAAATATATAATATAATAAAAGTTCTACCTGTTTGTCCTATGAAGTATTTATCACAACTACCGCAATTTAGTCTGTATACTCCTGAATAATTTTCCTTCTGATTTTTGGATTTATTGTTTTTTATGTATTTTACTAAATTATTGTTACATTTGTACGTTATGTTCAAGTGAAAAGCAAAAATGTGCATTTTCGAAAAACCACAATATTTTCCTTATTATAGAAGCTAAGGTCATCAAATTTTCAAGATACAGGTAGGAGGATACGGCGATTTTAAAAAGGATATAAAAAATCTACGACTACTATGCTGCGAACGGCCAACGCCAACTTTTGTTTTTCTTATGGGCGCCTCATTGAATTTTTGAATTTTTAAAATCCGTATTAGAAATGCTGTTCAACCTTGCATAACATTTGTATGTTCGGTCAAGATAAACAACGAAAAATAACAAAAATTAAGATTTCATGGTAGTAGGCTTTGATTTTTCTTTACTCAATTTTAGTTTAAATTAGCAGAACACTGAAAATGACGAAACTCAAGCATTTTAGGATTAAAGTAAGTGTTCAAATAATCCACCGTTTTCTCGCACGCATAACGTACATCGTCTCACCGCTGCTTCACAGGATTGTTTTACAACTGGTGGAGTAAGACTGTTAACAGCTTCTACAACTATAATATACTTGATTTTTGAGTTTACCCCACACAAAAAAATCAAGAGGTGATATGTCAGGGGATCTCGTAGGCCATCTACTGGTCCCAGGTTGCCTATCCACTTGTTCGGAAATTCGTCATTCAAGGAGTTCGTGATAATTTGTTCCTTATGTGGCGGAGCGCCTTCTTGTGTTTTGCACGGTAGCTAGTGGAAGTTCCATAATTTCTTCTGCTACGTTAGTTGTAAGAGGTTCAAATATCTCACGGAATTTAAATTTTTATTGAAAAAATACGTCTCAACCATGTGGGTACCCACAACACCTACCAGACGTTAAATCCCCACCTAATTTGGTGCCTAACATGACGAACTAGCCGTGGGTTTACATCTGACCAAAAACAGTATTCTTAAATTGCCCACAGTTAGTCAATCGACTCTCATCAGGTCAAAGCACTTTTAAGGAAAAGTTAAGTATCTCGTTTTCTTCTAATAAACCACTGACAAAACGCCATTTTCTAATCGCATCGCCATTTTGGAGACCCTGGCAGGGCAGTTCACGCTAGGGGTGATATTCAGTAAAGACGTACCGTATGTCTTAACCAAAGTTAAACTAAATTTTCTTTTACTCACAATTTATTAATTGCACACACTGGGCACTGACAATAAATTCTACTTTGATATTTAGCGAATTAAAAAAGAAACAGCAAAGCAAAGCCCACTATGAAAAATTGAATAAAAATATCAAAGTCTACTACCATGAAATCTTAGTTTTGTTATTTTTCATTATTTATCTTAACCGAACATAGAGATCGTTTCAAGACTAAAGAATTGTTGCGCAGAAAACAATTTTGTTCCCAATGTCAATACACTATCCAAATGAAAAACGTTTGCACTTTTCATACGGCGTTTGATACAGCAGATGTTTTTAGTTAGGATTTATTTCACATGATCGTTAAATTCCGAATTTATCTGACGTGCACTTCAACATTCTTTAGTCTTGAAACGATCTTTACACATGTTTGAAGAGCATTTCTAATGAAGATTTTAAAAAAGGAAAAAATCAATATGGCGGCCATAAGAAAAACAAACGTTGACTTTGGCGGTTCGTAACAGTAGGTATAGAATGTTTTTGATACCATTATTAATCTTCTTACCTATATTTTGAAAATTTGATGACCTTAGCTTCCATAATAAAGAAAATAATATGGTTTTTCGAAAATGCACATTTTTGCTTTTCACCCTGTATCTAAGTAGTCGTACCGATTTGAAATAAAATAAATCTAGATTATTTTTGGACAAACAAATACGCAACTTTTATTCCATTTAACCGACTTTGTATCTAAAAAAACGATAAAAAGAAAATTAAGATCAACAATAGAAAGAACTGAATTTGTACTAATTTATACCATAAAAGTAAATTAAATATTTTTATTTATTCCTTAAAAAACAACCCCAAATTGATTTCAGTCATATTAGGCTAAGAAGTAAACTACCCTTTCCGATCAGCAGAATCAATCGCTACTTGCACATGCGACGCGGAATAATATGTACCGACAAAATATAAAGTTTTAGATTTCGTACCCCCGCCGTTCCTTCGAAAACTACCCTCGATCCCTATTCGGCTCAATTGTAAACTGCTCTTTCCTATCAGCAGAATCAATCGCTACTTGCACATGCGACGCGGCATAATATGCCGACGAAACGAAATTCACTAAAAATGGCTTGGTTAATTTGCATAATTCGCACTCTTGGTCTAACTTCCAAAAAAACTGAGTCTTAATGTTTATTCCGCAGTAAGAATCGATCAAATTGTTATGATACGTTTCTATGACGAACGGTAAGTTCTATCAAAATGTAAATGTTCAGAAATGAATATGTCTTATGTTCACACAGGTAAACGATATTTAACAATACTACAAGAGTTGGAAACTGAGTATTTGGATTATTTACCTCTGGCCGACAGAACACAAGTGCTATACCAACATGATGGTGCACCGCCTTACAATGGCCATATTGTGAATACTTTCCTACAAAATACATTTGAAGACTATTGGGTAGCTAATAACGGACAACCGTGTTCACCAGACATATCGGCTTTAGATTTTTTGTATGGGGTGCCATAAAGGGTGAAGTATACAGCACTCCTTTAACAACGAAAGAAAAATGTATGGAGAAAGTACAAAACGCATTTAGCTCTTTAAACTCAATAAGAGCGGCAACCCACGAGCAACTGATCCGAAGGTGCGAAAAGTGTCACGAAGTTTAAGGGCGCAATTTCGAACATTGAATGAAATGATTTTTTTAAATTTCTAGTTTATATGAAGTTCACATTGTAAGCGTCATTTTCATTGTTAAGAATATGTTTAGCTTTAACAATTTTTATTTATTTATAAAATTTTTAACAATTTGCTTCACGGCTTTCGGTGATAGCTTCTTTTTTCTGGATAACGAGCAGCATTATCAGCTACGATTAAAAATAAAAAGTTCAACAACGCATCCGAATATGGGCAAGTGAAAATGCTTTTTCTCCAATAAATTGAAAATTGTAGTAATTTCTGATGCTAAAACCTAAATCCGATGCAAAAAGGATGGGTTCCAATTTAAAAAAATTGACTTTCTATTTTTTGAGTGCCAAATTCATTATTGTTTTTCAATCACCCCGTATACAAATACGTCATTGCGCGTAGTTAGTGAACTAAAACAGTCCTTTGTTTTGTCATTTTTTATTGCAAACTTAGAATATCTCAAAAACGGCAAGAGTTAGGTATATGACATTAAACATAAAGTATGCCTAGAGTTGGACGTAGAATACAAAAATGTAACAATATACAGGATGTCCAACTTAAAATAAGCAAGCTAATACCCACTTCCGGTATAACCGGAAGCGCTGTAATCTTGGGAATATTTTAGATGGATGTCCATCATAGACTTTAGTAAGTAGCCAAATTTTCAAATTTTTCCTATTTATACTTTTCCATAATCGATCGATGTCGTTCGTCGGACACCCTATATATGTATGCACGTACGTACGTACGTATGTATGTAGTATGTATGTATGCATGCATGATGATACGTTACTACACGTATACACTACGTAACGTAGTGTAGTGCTGCGTGTCGTGTGTCGTGTGCTGTGTGTGTGCGTGTGTGCTGTGTGTGTGTGCTGTGTGTGTGCGTGTGTGCGTGTGTGCGTGTGTGTGTGTGTGTGCGTGTGTGTGTGCTGTGTGTGCGTGTGTGTGTGTGTGTGTGTGTGTGTGTGTGTTGTGTGCGCGTGTGTGTGTGCTGTGTGCGTGTGTGGTGTGTGTCGTGTGTGCTGTGTGTGCGTGTGTGCGTGTGTCGTGTGTGTGTGCTGTGTGTGCTGTGTGCTGTGTGCGTGTGCGTGTGTGCGTGTGTGTGTGTGTGCGTGTGTGTGTGTGTGCGTGTGTGCGTGTGTTTGAGCGTGTGTGCGTGTGTGCGTGTGCTGTGTGGTGTGTGGTGTGTGCTGTGTGTGTGCGTGTGTGCGTGTGTGCTTGCGTGCGCGTGTCGTGCGCGTGCGGATTCGTGTTGTGCGTGTGCTGTTTTGTAGTGCGTGTCGTGTGCTGTGTGCGTGTGCGTGTGCGTGTGCGTGTGCGTGTGCGTGTGCGTGTGCGTGTGTGCGTGTGCGTGTTGTGTGCGTGTGCGTGTGCGTGTGCGTGTCGTGTGCGTGTGCGTGTGCGTGTGCGTGTGCGTGTGCGTGTGTGTTGCGTGTGTCGTGTGTGCTGTGCTGTGCGTGTGCGTGTGCGTGTGCGTGTGCGTGTCGTGTGCGTGTGCGTGTGGTGTGTGTGTGTGTGTGTGTGTGTGTTGTGTGTGTGTGTGTGTGTGTGTGTGTGTGTGTGTGTGTGTGTGTGTGTGTGTGTGTGTGTGTGTGTGTGTGTGTGTGTGTGTGTGTGTGTGTGTGTGTGTGTGTGTGTGTGTGTGTGTGTGTGTGTGTCGTTTCTTCAAAACTATCCGACTATTAGGCTCAAAGTAAAGTACTACTTTTATCGTCAGAATCCTTGTATACATAAACAACGCGAAATAATATATACCGTCAAAATATAAACATTCAGATTTCAATAAAAAAGAGTAGTTTACTCTTGATCCTAATAGGGGTCGAGGGTAGTTTGCGAAGAAACGGCTAGGGTGCGAAATCTAAAACTTTTGTCGGTATATATTATGGCGCGTCGTATGTGCAAGTAGCGATTGATTCTGCTGATAGGAAAGGGTAGTTTACTCTTTAGCCTAATATGTCTGAAATCAATTGGGGGTTGTTTCGGAATAAATGAAAGTATTTAATTTATTTTTATGGTATAAATTAGTACAAATTCAGTTCTTTCTATTGCTGATCTTAATTTTCTTTTTATCGTTTTTTTTATTGTGGTCCGGCTAGCTTGTCTTAATGTGGCAGCGCCACGGGTTTTTTAAAAACGGCATGGGGTACAACATTTTTATTAATGGTACAAATTAGTACAAAATAAGCACTAAATAATCTGATAAGTTTCGTTTGATTCCGCTCATTTGGTCTTGCTAGCTTAAAAGAGGTTGCCAGAAAGAAGATTGCAAAAAATTGATGATGAATGGCGTTTATTACAATCGAGCCAGTTTTTGCGAGATTCAGAGAATCAGGAAATATCATTAGATGAATTTTCTAAGTTTCAATACGCAAATGATACGCTTTTATATGAAACGCTTTGCGACTTTGTTTTTAACATAATGGTACTTCCTCATTCTTCTGCAAATGTTGAAAGGATTTTCAGCGAAATAAATTTAATGAAGACAAATCTAAGCAACCGCTTGTCCACTTCTAGTATTGTAAGGCATCTACATACCCGAAGTGCGCTTAAAATGTGTAACAGCAACTGCCATACGGTAAATTACACAAAAGAGCATTTGTCATACCATAACAGTAGTATGTATAAAAAGTATTTATCTGACTCGGAATAATGTGGTGATATTTTTATTTATGGTTTACACCAAAAGAATTTATTTTATCTTATCCATGCGCTGTTCACTCCTTTAATAAAATTGGTATTAAGTTTGGTTCCAAACCCCATAGTTATATATCACGTCACCGAAGGCGCTGGTGACGCTATATTTAATGACTTTACTCAAGCAACATTTAACCACCATAATCCCCTAAGGCCCGGTGTTTATTTAACCTTATTTTTTCTGTTAAAATGATGTAAATAAATATAAATACGTGTTTGAATAGATTAAATTTTGTTACTTTTATAATGATAATTTTACTTTTGACGAATTTAGTGTAAGTAAATAAAAATTGTAGTTAGACACTTTTTAATTACCGTGATGTAAAAAAATCGTATACTAAAATTCATATACCTACTTATGAGAGTAAATATAATGTTAAGGACGTTAAATGTTTTAATACTTTTACACCCATTTACACTATCTCGGTTTAAACTAAGGTGGTGCAAACGGGCCAGTTCGTATACATTCGCAATAAAGGGTTTGAATATGAATTTTTAAAATTCCCGCCTGTGCTTCATTAGCGCTCAGGTGACGTAATACACAACTAATTAATTAAAACGGAGCGAATGGTAGGAGTCGTGTATCTATCCCTTCACTTATCTATGATTTTATCTGTTAAAATTGTTTATTTATTTCTATTGAGTTTTTATGTTTATAGGTACCAAAAGAATTTGTTTTGCTGTTTTTTGTGTTGCACCAAAAGAATTTGGGATTTTTTATTTTTAGATTTTCGATGTAATTATTACTGAATGTCTCATAATAAAAGTTTTTCATATCTGTATTCGTTTTATTTTCACAATTCAAACTAAAATGTCATATTCACCCAACGCCATCTAGCGTCTTGTAAATATACTGATTTCTACTGATTTTAAAGCGCCATTTATACTGAACTAAAAATATTCCATCTGGCAGCACTGTTCTAACCATTCCACCACCGAAGTTGTCACTACTAAGTTATTATTTTACTTACATATTTTCTTTGGATAATAAATTAATAATACTTGTTGTATTGAAACACTTTGAGAAATAATAATTAATAAGAGAAATTGTGGAATTCCACGAAGTAAAATTAAAGAATATAAATTTAAACGATATTCGTCTAATTCTTTGTTTTGCGTAATATTGCATATTTACATATTATGCATTTCGCAAATTCTTATATTTTATTCAGACTTCTTTATCAATTTAGACCAAAATTGATTAAGCGCTCCATTTATTTTTTTTTTTGCAAATTCCTATAAAAGTATCATTACTAGTTACCATAAAAGTTGAAACCTAACGTTGTATCAATTTTATTTAAATTTGTAAAATCAATTAGAAAACTGCTATACTAGTAAGCATAATACCAAATGTGGATATTACTAATGAGTATCATTATACAAAATGATCTCGTGTTCTTACTACTTGTATAAAAAAAAGTGTGCCACTTGCGATATGAAAAATAACTGTTAATGCCTAAAACACTAATTTGATAAAAAAAACGCAAAGGTGAGTCATTCACCTCATCTATCGTGCATCGTAGGTATAACATGATGTCATTTATTTAAAAAACACATATCTTTATTTTGCGGTTATGCATCGTAAACATGAATGCGCCGTGGAACGAGATCGTGAAAAGCATAAACTTAACATGAGAATTACTCGCCCCAATCACAAAGATTCGTAAATATTTATTATGTAATAATAAACTTTCACCACCAAATGCAACTATTATTGATTTCAAACCATGCAATCGCTCTTAATCTCTTTAAAGAATAATAAGGAAACTATAAAATCCTTTAAGGATAATAAAAAACTTCAATTTGCTTTGTTGAGACAATTGTTAATAACTTTTAATTACCGGTTTGAAGCGTGTTTACAATCAAACTGTGGGTTATTGTAAAAGCCGTGCACTTTCAGTGCATGTAATTTAAAAAAATATATATAAGCGATAAGCGAGATACGCCAATTAGAAATTTACTAAATTAATTTGGTGGCATGGTAGACAATATTATTCCGGTTACGTTCAGTAAAAGTTTATAATAAAATGACATGTGAGAGTAGTTTTGCATGCTAAGCATTGAACTACTTTTTGTAGTATTACAAAATTAGACACATAAACATACTGACATCATGCTTCGTCCTATTTAATTCATTTTGTGGATAGAGATATAATTTTATAATTATACATTAACTCATAAATCTTAGGCAAAGTAAAGGACCAGCTGAATTTTTAAATCCAGCTTGAATTACAACACCCTTCATTTCATGTATTTAATTTTTTTTTCGAATGGTATAAACTTTCGATTCTCTTATAGTAATTATACTAAAAACATGGCACGCAAATTGTAATTTTTGCGACATATTGTTATTAAGATACATCTCAAATAGAAAGCATGTAATTTTAATGTCATTTTTAATACTCGACATCAGACTAGAAATCGCATCAATCAGGTGCTCTAATTCATATTCTTTGCGATTACAGTGATGGGCATTAACATTCTTCAGACATTAAATTTCTTTATTAATAAAAATTGCAAAAGCCCAATTTTCATAATAAATATAAAAAAAACTATTCTAGACAATAATACATTGTATTTTGTAAATTTGCAAGATATGACTCAAGATTGTGAGAAAAAATTCTTAAACAATGGCTATTTTTTGTTCACAAAATATAGAGGGATAAAATCGCAGTGAAATTATGACTTTTGAGTGATACCGAAGTATAACAAAACAAAACCTATACCATCTTGTAGTCAGTCGCGTTTTTCTTAACATTAACCATTGTAACAATGTAAGCTTGTAATCTAAAATTCTGATTTTTTTCATACATATACCTGAAATATGAGCGCTTCTAATAGCAATTTAGGAATTTTGAAAATGTTTACAATTTTTTTAAAATAAAGTTGAAAACATAAAATTATCAAAATCGTGCATCACCCTGCGGCGGGCTATGTGAATTATTAGATAATAATAACGTCGATGCTTCGACATGTTTTGGATAGGTTTATTTTTATTAATTACCATATTTACTAAATTAATTGTTTTCGATTTCAAAAATTACATTTTAATAAATGAGGTTTTGTAATCTTTTTAGGAAAAGCACCGCTACTCTACATTTATAGATATTCTTATTTTATTTCTAGATATAAGGCTAACGCATATGATTTCTAAAAAGCTATGGTGCCGACAGCGACTAGTGGCGTTCTTGGTAACAGCGATAACTTTCTACGCTTTCTGGTTACATTTGACTCGATATACAGGGTGTCCCAATAGTGCGTATTCGGTCGATAGCTCCTTAGCCATTAAATTTAGAAGATAAGTTTAAATACGAAAGTATTTTTATAAGCTGCATAATCTAAAAATAGTTTGGTTTCTACAGGATGTAATATAAAAGCGGTACAATACAGAACTTTTGGTTTTTAAATAGAACACCTTATAGATTATTTTATTGTTCGATTCTCCTTATAATTTTACATCTTTTTTATAAGAATTATTTACAAGTTAAATCTTACAGTTTTTGAGATATTTGCAAAGTTAACTAAAAACTGACATTTTTATGTAGTAATTCAAGTAGGCGTATCTCAGTTATTTTAATGATAAAAAAATAATCTTTGGTATAGAGTTTATTCATACATGAGCTTACTTTAATCTATTGTCAAAATTGGATTTCAATATACACGGTGATCACAAAAATTAATTCAATAACATAAATTTGAAAATGCTATATCTTCATTTTTTTAAATGGCACACTATATTTTTTAATGCCTTGGCTTCGTGTATTAGTCGGCTTTCATTTCTGTTAAATATGTTCTATACCTATCTCTAATAGTTTCGGAGATATTTAAGTTTGTTCAATTTTTTTCGTTGATAACACTGAAGAAGAGTAACATTATTCGGTCAAAGCAAGCTATGAATACATAAGAAACTAAAAAACATACTAACTGAAATACAAACCGTTAAAATTATAATAAATGTTAAATGTGACCAGCATTTTGTTGCTGACAAACATGAAGTCTTTGAATAAACGACAAATTTACTTTTAGTAACGTGGAAGTATTTATATTTTGAATGACGTCTCTAATTCTTACCTTCATATCATCTACAGTCGTTGGAGGATTTTGATAGACTTTTTCATTCATCCAACCCCAAAGAAAAAGTCCAGCTTTGTCAAGTCAGGCGATTTCGCAGGCCAGGAGATCGGCCCTCCTCTTCCAATCCATTTGTTTTGAATCTGGATATTTAAAAATCTAATTGCAGCCACATTTCTCTCCATTTTTGTGGAAAGTAGCTTCATCAGTAAATAATATCGTGCTAAAATAGTTGGGTTTTTCTAAATTTTTATTTATGGCCCAATTGCAACAGTTTAATCTATTAACGAAGTCATCCTCGCCTAATTCTTGTGCAAGTTGGACATGGTATGGATGATATTTATATTTTTTTTATAATTCTATTAACTGATGTTTTTGAAACTCCAACTTCTAATTCCAATTGTCGGCAAGAAACGTGAGGATTTTCCATCACGGATTGAAGAACTAAATGTTCATTACCTTCGTTAATTGCGGTTCTTTCTAGTTCTAAATTGTCTTCATAATGAATACTGCCTGTTTGCTCGAAACGCTCTTTCAATCTTGCCAATGCTGAAACTTGCGGGTGTCGTGCATTTGGAAATGTTTGCTTATACATTCGATGACCTAAAAGACAATTTTTATCGCTTTCACCAAGGACCTAAATCATATTAACAAGTTCTTCTTTCGAAAAATTCATTTTGTAATTTAGGAAGTAAGTATACAATACTACACAAATATTAGCACTGTTTGACAAGTTTGATTTCTTCATTTGTTTTCGTTCATCTTTTGTTTTACGCTCTTTTGATTAAATTGTTTAATTTTACGATAAATCGTTTAAAAACATCTCAAATATCTCTTAAAAATGGTGTTTCATACAATATTTATTATAATTACAATTTATGTATTTCAGATAATATTTTTTAGTTTCTTATGTATCCACAGCTTGCTTTTACCGACTAATCTTACTCTTCATCAGTGTTATCAACGAAAAAAATTGAACAAACTTAAATATCTTCCAAACTATTAGAGATAGGCATAGAACATATTTAATAAAAATTAAAGCCGACTAATAGACGAAGACAAGGCGTTAAAAAATATAGGGTGTGCTATTTAAAAAAATGAAGATATAGCATTTTCAAATTTACGTTGTTGAATTAATTTTTGTGATCACCCGTTTTTATTCAAAGACTTCATGTTTGCCAGCAACAAAATGGTGGTCACATTGATCATTTATTATAATTTTAAGTGTTTGTATTTCAGTTAATATGTTTTTTAGTTTCTTATGTATTCATAGCTTGCTTTGACTGACTAATTTTACTCTCCTTCAGTGTTATCAACGAAAAAAATTCAACAAACTTAAATATCTCCGAAACTATTAGAGATAGGTATAGAACATATTTAATAGAAATGAAAGCCGATTAATAGACGAAGACAAGGCATTAAAAAAATATAGGGTGTGCCATTTAAAAAATGAAGATATAGCATTTTCAAATTTGTGTTATTGAATTAATTTTTGTGATCACTCTGTATATTGAAATCCAATTTTGACAATAAATTAAAGTAAGCTCATATATGTATAAATTCTATACCAAAGATTATTTTTTTATCTTTAAAAATAACTGAGATACGCCTACTTGAATTACTATAAAAATGTCAGTTTTAGTTAACTTTGCAAATATCTCAAAAACTGTAAGATTTAGCTTGTAAGTAATTCTTATAAAAAAGATGTAAAATTATAAGGAGAATCGAAAAATAAAATAATATATAAGGTGTTCTATTTAAAAATCAAAAGTTCTATATTGTACCGGTTTTATATTACACCCTGTAGAAACCAAACTATTTTTAGGTTATGCAGCTTATAAAAATAGACAACTTTCGTATTTAAACTTATCTTCTAAGTTAATGGACAAGGAGCTATCGACCGAATACGCACTATTGGGATACCCTGTATATGTATAGAAATTTTCAATAATTCATAGCTCGCCGCACGGTCAAGTTTTGGGTGCACGATTTTGATAATTTTATTTCTTCAACTTTATTTTAAAAAAACATTTCAAAATTCCTGAATTTATATTGGAAGCGCTCATATTCTAGGTATATGTGTACAAAAAATCAGAATTTTAGATTAAAGCTTAATTATTAATGTTAAGAAAAACATAGTTTTTCTAACTCGACCTCAGTCGCGTTTAAGCGCGATTTGCAAAGTCGGTCCTACTAAAAAAAGTTGTACATTTCCATTTTCTATGCCCCTAAGTGTCCTCTACAAGATGGTATAGGTTTCATTTGGTTATACCTTCGGTTTCACGCACCCTCACTAATACCAATAAATACAGTTTAGGAATTTTTGTGATTCTAAAGCTAGGAATATTTAAAAAAGGTTGGTATGTATAACTTGCTTGTATTAAATGATTAAATAATAAACATTTTTTGTAACGCTCTTAACACCTACCTTATTAATAGTATTTAATTGCTATTAACAAAAAAATGTGCCTTACCTACATACCCATATGTTGTGTTGCTACTTTTGGATTATGTAATCAGTTGTTTGTAACACTATTAAATTTTATTACATAATTGAGGTTTAAGCATTGAAAATTAATTTGCTGTGATTTTTGTTTAAATTTATGTAATAATATAGAATATTGTAAATTTAAGCAAAAAAAATCCTATTCATAAACGATTGTTCACCAATTTAAATTTAACAATGACAAATTGCAATATACAGAGTGACTCGCGGTCGATGGTAGGTTATATGTTTACGGAAAACGAGACGTATGATCATTAGGGTGGTTCGAAAAAAACGTGTTACGATTTCGAAATCCCGTTACCACTCAAAAGTTGCAGTTTGTTACCCTGAATTCGGGAAAAATAATGAAAAAATTCTAAATTGTCATCTTTAGTTCGTGCATGTAGCTTAAAGTTTTAAAAAAAATTGAATTTTTGATAAATTTTTTAATTTTTTAAAATTTATTGTATAATTATGTAACATATTTTAGATAAAAAATGAGTTTTATCGCTTTTTTTATAACATCTTTAGTTCGCGCACAAGCCCTAAATTGGTTTAAAAAAGGCTAATTTGGACATTTTTAACCAGTTTTAAATCAGCTTTTCGTACCGTAGTTGGTTGTTTAATAAATATAAGACTAGATGTGGGTTTGAAGTCATTTTCAATGCTTGTATATTTCTATACAAAAAGAAATCAAATCATTCGCCGAGGCGGAGATGCAGAGCCAGCGCCGCTTGGTGCCTACTTGTAGCGACATGTAGTAGTCTGGCCAATCTTGTGTTGTCATGAAACCATACCGCACCCGCTCTTCACATAAAAGTCATTATTCACTTAGTCTTACTCGAGGCAGCATTGTTTGTGAGTGACGTTATAAGTGGTCGGCATAGAGTAGTGTGCATTAACATTATTTGTTTTTACATTGTGGTTGTGAAACATTGAAACATGGCGTTTCCCAAAAGTATTAAACGGTTAAGTGTTTGTCCAATTCTTGGTAAACCGAAACCTTTTAGTCAAAGTGTCTTACCTACACATAAAGATGTGTTGTTGGCAAGCATTGCAGAAACATCAAATTCTGTGAAACATGTATCTTTTTCTGACATTTTTCATCATGTTGCTGCTCAAATAGAGGAACTTTACCGTAAAGCTTCTATACCAACTGTGAGTCATGAACGAATTGTAAAGTTGATTCAGGATTTTCATGATAAGTACTACACTTTGAAAATAGTTATTTACATTATAAGTCCGATACAACGGACATTACGGACGAATAACGTAACGTACTTTATTTCATACTGAAACTCACTCAAAATTAATAATAACCAAAAATGAATTTGTTCAAACCTGCGTCAAGCAAAAATGGATAATTATTGTGGTTAGAAAAAGAGTCCTCTTCAAAAACTGTACCAAGGAGGAAATGTCTGCAACACAATCTCGAATGTCAATAATGACTTATCCGCAATACGCCATGAAGAAATTTATCCACTGCAAGTTAATGGAAAAGAAAATTGCACAATTAATATTAATTTTCAGATTCCAAAATATTCTTAGTTCTAATTGGGGGTTGAACTTTGATAAATTTTTCGTATAAAGCTATCTATGAACTGTGTTCCGTAATAATCCTACCCTACCGTAAAATGTGTTTTACTATCGACTACACTCTACCGTAAAACCCAATACTACAGTACAGTATGAAATAAAGTCATTTAGTCGTGATAAAAAAAACCTAACTTTAAGAAAAAACTATCAGTTTGTCAGTGAAACCAATACCAAACTTTTTGATGTCGCTTTCTGCAAATGTGTTATGCATTTTACGTGTTCATGTGGTAAGAAGGCAATCTCTTGTAATTGTAAAATAGTTATGGAGAGTAGATAAGGCAGAGAAAATCCCTATTATTGAGAGACAGAGTAAAGACAAATAAGATAATAAAAGAAATCAACGATTACAAATCTGTAAGAAACCTGAAATTGATGAACTTGATGTTAATTCCAATAAAACAGATAATACAGTTGAATCTTCATCAAGACACTTTAGTTAAGAAACACGAAGAAATATGTGACAGTTTATCATTAACTTCTCAAATGCGAATTAAACTTGCTACAATTGCATTAATGAGTGGTAGATACGGGATATCAGATAGAGCCACTACCGCTATCTCTTAAGTGTTTTACAAGACCTTGGCCTAATAAATGAAAGATATCTATCGCTTGTAATAGACAAGAACAAGATCTGACGTGAAAAACGTAAAGTTTGAGAGTCCTTACAAACCGAAAATAACAGTGTTAAGATATATGGGGTATATTTCGACGGAAGGAAACACTTATTTTCAAGAGAGATTTGATAATAAAATGTATCGGAGACTGAAGAAGGAAGAGCATATAAGTTTAGTACAAGAGCCTGGTGGAAAGTACATAGGCCATTTGACACCACGAGGTGGCGCAGGAAGCGAAACATGCATGCTTGCTGCACTTCAATGAACTTCCGTTCAGACATTTGTTTGAAAGTGTAGATGATGAGACTTCAGGGCCAACAAGTTTCTCAAGAAAAATTGGTAAACTTTTATTGGACTGTGAAAAACGCCCGGTTGCTAATTTCGAAATATCACTGGTGAACATTTTAACATAACCAAAACTGACTTAGGCAAGGACCAACAATACTTACTTGACATTTATCAAGCAGTGAAGACAGGAGTGTCCTTCAGGTCTCGCTGTGAAAGATAGTGGTCCTATTAGTCATTATAGGTGGTTAACATGTGCAAATAGGACACTAAGGATATACATATCTGAAGTGACACCTTCCGAGGAACTTAAGATGCTTGTCAACTACATTATGAAAGTATACGCTCCAGTTTGGTTTGAAATCAAAAGGCACCAGTGAAGTTTGGACCTGTTCACACCTTCAGAGTTGTTGCTAAAAGTTAGAAAGCAAGAGCCAAAATGGAAATCAGTGCGTACATTTCAACCTCCGACTATCAACTTTGCTGCTGCGGATTACATTGAACTGATGAACTGGTCTCAGTGCAAACTTTCACCTCCTCCAGCAATGAACCATAGGTCAAATGAGAGCTTAGAACGACTAATTGGTACTGATGTTTTGCCTGATGAAATTTCCTTGCCATACGCAAAGCGCGGAAGGAATAGTAAAACTGGTAAAAGAGTCTTCTACAAACGGCTATTGGCTATTTCAGTATTTAGTTCTGATTAAGGTACTACTTCAAACTATGTAAATATTGTGCAAAAAACGCCCCTACAATTGGATGGATGGATGGGTAGGGAGTGGGTGGAACTGCAAGTGCAGCCACCTCCGTGCAGAGTTCTGGGTAGTTATTTCAGGTAGGTATTTCAGTTATAATTTAAATTTAAGGATATTAAAAAAATATGGTTGAATTGTCCTGTCCAGTTCATGGCTAATTTTATACTATTTCGGGCCTAAGGCTTGAACTAAAGATGATATAAAAGATGTATAAAGCTTATTTTTGGATAAAGAAAAATGTTTAAAAAATAGATTTTAAACACTTTAAAAATTTGTCAAAAATTAATTTTTTTTTCAAACTTTAAGCTACATGGGCGAACTAAAGATGATAATTTAGAATTTGTTCATTATTTTTTCCAAATGCAGGGTAACGCATTGCAACTTTTGAGTGGTAATGGGATTTCGAAATCGTAACCACCTTTCTTTCGAACCACCCTAATGATCGTTCAGAAAATTTGGTTACTTTGGTAATTCGCTCTGCTTTATGCATCTAAAATATTTCCAACAATGCGACGTTTTACAAAAAAAATACAATCACCTTTGATATTTTAAATGAAACACCCTGTATATTATTGCATCTTTCGCTCCGCCGTTGCTTGACTATTGTTTTTGTATGATACTTCCCTGTACATATCTCCAATGGTTTTCAAGTAATTAATTAATTTCCATATTTAATGTGTAAAACATAGTACCATTAAATGTTTATAGTGCGGTATTTGGATTCATGAAGAGCTGAGATTTCGTGTGTAGTTTACCAAGGTGTGTATCAGTTCTGTGAGAAATAATTTGCTCTGTGTTATACAGGGTAGTTCAGAATTCTTATTTTTACCTCTACATTCATTTTGAGAAGGTTCTTGGATGATAATTATGCTTTTTAATACTCCTTGAAATACTTACATGGGCAATTTTGATATTTTCTGCAATTTGGTTTTAACTTACATGGGTATTCTCAATTACAGACGCGATCATCAAAAATTCAACATCTTAGTTTCCTGATACAGGCCTTCTTTATATGGTTTCCTACACAGATCCAGTTTCTCTGAATTGGGTCATCAATTTTTTGAAGGCTGCTTTATTTGGATGATTTCTTCGAGCGTAAACTCTTGATACCAGAAAGCAATTTTGTAGACATTCTCCGAGAATAAAAACCATGTCGATACGTTCCTCTTTTGAATAGACTATCATGTTAACAAAGAAATCACAACGACAAATTACCAGTACTAGTTTAACTATTATTTACAAAATTATAGCAATGGGATACCCTAATAATATTTAATAAGCAATTAAATTTTGATACGTTTCGTGTTTATGGACAAACCTGTATATTGTGAAAATATTTTTAAATTGCGGCGTTATTAGGCATCTATCCATCAAAAAGACATCTTTCGGATCAATCAAAAAGTTTAGCCACAATCTTCCGTATATTATTGAAAAGGCGTATCTCTCTTTATAGAATAGAAAACCTTAATTAAGGTTGGCCTAAAATATTCGTTATAACCGAAAATTGTTGCAAGCTGAAAATATTTAAAGATCGGTTCATAATTTCTGAAAACCCCTAGGGTCAAAATTTCAGGCATATATTTAAAACCCTTCCTTATAAACGTCTAACGCGTGCTCACCGTAACACACAATAGAATCTATCTCTCTCACTATAATAACTTAATAATGTATAACCGAAAATATTTTTAATTCGAAGCTAAATTGAAAGGTCAAAATTTCAGAAAATCCTACAAAAATTGTACCGAATACAAATTGTTGATTACCGCAATTGTTCGATATGACCTCCATTTCGTTGTTGTAAAATGAAGACCTTTTCCTTCAAATGCAGCACTATGCAAAATTTCTGGTTAAGTTTTAATTTGTCTAATACTATCCTTTACATCCTCAGCGCTGTTACTGTATCTAAAGAAATTTTGGTATAATTAACTCCCAATTACAGTACTATAAGTTATCATATCAGGCGATATAAATTTCAAAATGTCTATTATAACATCGACCTTGAATAACACTGAATTCTGCTATAATGGGAGATGTCAATACACTGATTCAATTCTTCGATATGACTCTTTCGTGAATTGATAATGAACTACCTTTTCCTTCAAAGCATATGGATCAATTTCTGTATTTGCTTAAACTGTCACTAAACGGTTGGACTTGTGTTCTAAATGACCATGAATCTTTCGATACCATATTGACAGTATTGAGTATTCACCAACCTATTAAAGAGAATGACTTTATGAAGACCTTGCTGAATGAGTCCATGTAAATTTCACGTTGACCATATACCAGTTTCAGATTCACTCAATTAAAAAATGGACCTCATCTGTCCATAAAACACGGGATAACCATTCAGGTTCAATTTCCATCTGAGTCAGTGTTTGTAAAGAAGAAGCGTACCTAACAGCCAAATCTGCTTCCTTTAATTCAAAACAGCAGTTGCAGTTTATAGCGACACATTTTTAGGATTTTTCGTAAAATTTTCCAAACCGTGGTGTATAGCGTTTGCAATCGTTTTGATATCGCATTCACATTACGCATTAGTATTGGCTACGTTTTTTTTTCCTGAAGAACTTCGCAACTTGGACATCACTCATCCTTGGTTTTTCACATCTCGGAAGGTCAGCTACAGACCCTGTTCTTTCAAATTTGCTAATCGAATTACGGTACCCCTTCATTTGGCGCGGCCTTGCACTCTAACCCATTTTTGTACGAAATCTTCGTAATTCAGCAGTATAATTTTTACCGCATTCATAATAACATTGCACTAAACCAATTCTTGTTTGCAGATCCATGTTCAAATCGTTACAATTTACGTTTACGCGAGTTTTATTTTCAGAACAATTCTTTAAACTACGATACTTTCGTTTGACACTTGTATCGACAGTTATCACGACAATTCTTTTGTTTTCTATAGATACACTAAAATGCCATTATGTAATGTAGGTAGCGGACCGCGAAAATTTTGTTATTGCAACAAACATTTTTTAAATCGAAATTGTTACCGCGATCGGAAACTGAATGAATGGGCTTTAACATATTTTATTAAATGTTAAGTCGTTATTTGAGCATGGTTTTCGGAATATTTTATTTTTGCAACTAATATTTGGCAAAGAGTTGAAAAACATGTGTTTGAGGTTTGACTAGCATGTGTACACTTAAAAGCTGCTTTATGGAAGGGGCGTAAGGAATCATTGGAAATTCTTATGCGCACATTCTTGATGTAAAAATATAACTAGTTAGTAATTAATGACGGCGGTACACACTGCAATCAAAGACGTCTTGGTTTGGTAGGTTGAAACTTGAGACCTAAATGTAGCGCTTGTTACGGACGAAGGCATATTTTTAAAATTAAGATGTTCAATAATTAATATGAAACTGTTCAACACAATAATTTTTTGTTTTTTTATTACTTTTGAAAAATGGGGGTTGATTGCGGGAGTAAAGCTAGTTATTTTGAATTTGGGGGTCAAAAGAATGACAGTTAGAGTGTTTACCGAGCCAGATCGAGTTGTTAATAAAATACCTTCATTGTAAACAGTTGTCTTTAAAATATTTCTTGCGGGTACATTTTCTTTTGAATTAGCGAAACCTAATTTGTCTTTTCATTCGGGTGTTAGTTTAATGTGGTTTTCAAATATTAATCTATAAGTAACAGTCACCCTCTAGGAAGTTAAACCGCGTATGTTAACGATTTGTGTAAATAGGTAGTTTTATATAAATTAAGGCGGGCAGCAAATGAGTCTACAAGCCTATATAACCTATGAAAAATCCAGCATTGCTTTGCAAAGGTATCTTACTCGCACGCGGGCTCATTAAGCTCAAATCTGCTAAAATAAAAGACAGTACAGGGCTCCTTCACTCTTGTGTTTGTGTGAATGAGCATTGTTGTTTGTTGTTTATATTTTTATTTGTGGGCCTGGAGAACTAGTACAGGATAACCCTTGGTTACTAATTGTAATGGGCAATTGTCAAGTGGTTATATGCTCCCGGTTCCAGATGACCATTAAACACCTCGAATTTTATTTTTAGTGTTTTTATTGTTATATAGATGAATGTGTGATATGAGAAAGAGGCGCTGTATTTTTCTAACGCACTCAACCTTATGTGTCTGTCACTATGTTATGATCTATTTACAACTTACCCTTGTTTTAATGAATTTTTTTGTCGGTTTGTTAAGTACAATTGTTTCCCTGCGAATTAATTTCTCTTTATATGTAATTTGTGGTAATTTTACGTATGTATTTTGTGCTTTAGTAGTCACTAAACAATTGTGTATGTGTAAATTCCTTGGCTATTTTCTTTTGTCCTTGCATTTACCTTATTATAACCTATGCAATTTTACTGTTGTATTTTATATGTACCGTAATTTGCCTTATTGTTTTATGTGCTCATTTACTTAAGGACCGGCATGATTAGTTTTAAAGGGCTACATGTTTGGTATTACGATTTTTATTCTGATTATTTATGACACAATTGTGAGTGTGACTACAGGGTTTTTTTATTGTGTTTATGTGTAACTAAATGGCTTTTTATTTATTTTTCTCTTAATGTTATAATGTTATAATTTTGTACGCACTTTAACCTGATTCAATGGTGTTTTGTTATATATTTAACCCTTCCATTGTTTCTTTTTGTGTTATTTGATCTATTAATGTGCTTGTACAATTATTTATTTATGAATAAAGTGGGTTTTATTGGTGGTTCTTTCCCACAACAGTACATTAACGGATTGAACCATCATTGCGCAAAGCTGGTTTATTTTAATTTGAGTAGTTTCATCGTTTATCTGCCCCACATGATGCAACACTTAGCTCATCCAGCCTTCCTAATTCAAATAGTACAACGTACCTACCACTAGACGGCCACGTCGTTTGATCAGATTTGAGGTTTGCGAGTAATTAAATATCACACTTGTAAATAAATTCTAATGTTTTAATTATTGCCAGGAAAGTCAAAGTAAGGCAAGCAATAAATTTGGGTAATAGTAACATTATTGTCGGTAAAGTCAAGATAAATCACTTAGCGATTGTTTTGTTCTTGAATTTGCATTATTGCAAATAAGTTCAAATAACACTTTTCAAGATAGGGTATCTGGGCTACACTATAGTAAGTAACTAGATTCCGTTTACTTTTTGTTATTAATTTGATTGGTTAAAAATATATAATAAGTTAAAATATATCCCTTACTTTATGATAACCCACACACTACTAGAAATTAATTTATGATCTAAAAAGTAATTATAAGCTTAATGTACCTATAAATAATTATACTTTTATCATGTAACAATGCAAATTAGTTACAAATTAATATTTCAGTAGATTTTTTAAGCATAATAAAAAAACCGTTAATATACTTTCTTGCTTAAAATAAATTCCTTTACTAAAAAACAAAAAAAATTTGCAATGCATTTTAAAAATTTCTGTATTTACAAATACTGTATTTTTCATAGAATTTTTGCATTTTTACATGGCGTACTAAATAATGATGTCTCTTAAGGGCAATCCGACCCGCATATAAACTCACATGTTAACTTTATGCATGATATCTCAAAAACTATCAGAGTAACAACTTCAAGTTTTTTTTATTTTGAAGGTTGGCTCTTTATCTAGTTCCGTACGGCGGGTTTTCAAAATAAAATAAAAATAATATATTTTAAAATGTTGTTTAAAAAGTACTTACAATTTTAATGAAAAACGAATTATAAATTTTTTTCTCGGCCTGGAATGTAAATTTTATAAAACCCTTCCGTACGGAACTAGTAATTGTTGTCAAAAATATACAAAAAAAATTTGGTAATGGTATCTGTATTAGCATAAGCTACAGCTTACATCAAAATTGTCAAAAAGCAAATTTTCAGAAAACGAAGAAAGCAGTGACGGTTGAACAAAAAGTAAGCACACTTACAAGAATAGTTATACTAGTAATGCCCTGAACTGTAGGATGGGTCCTGGTCCTCTTCATCCTCATATAAGTCTTCTAACTTCCTTTTCCCAAGCTTCTGGCCTGTCGGATTTTTTTTTCAAGGTCCAACGCAGCTTTATCCGCCTTGCGAACACGGGCTATATCAAGTCTTTTCATAGCTTTTCAAAGGCAAATATTTTTTTATTCTTAGTGTTATATATAGTTGTAAAGAAGAGATTTCAGAGAATAATAATCAATTAAAAACCAAAAATTGAAAAAAAAATCCCGGTCGGATTGCCCTTAAGTTGTGGATGCTGCACAATATTGTATAATAATTGAATACGCTTGCGCTCTTGTTCATTATGTTACTATCATCTATTAGTATCAATCATAAATTGTTTATTGCTATCTCATGGGCGCTTTTAGATAATAGGTGCTGATAAAATGAAAATTATTATTCTTCTATATAACCTAATCCACGAGCCATAAAAACTAAAACTTTAAACAAATAAATATTGCACAAGAAATTTTCAAAAATCTACTAAACAATACTTCGATTTTCGTGTTTTATAATTATTATTATTTTTGTTCATGGCCTACTAAAATTATTGTTACAATTTTCTAAGTCATAATACAATTGTAATTTACAAAGACTGGCAGCTGAATAATATTAGTTCTTTGTTCGAAAATTTTAGAATGTTTTTAAATCACTTATTATTTGTTATTATGATCAACGACCAATTACTTAAAGACAAATTTCTAAATGCATGCTTTGATTATTATACTTTAATTATAAAGGTGACACTGTTAAGTTTAAAATTTGACGAATACCGTAAGATGGGTTACGAAAAATAAACTGTTAATAAAATTAAACGCTTCATGGTTACATTCAATTAAATAGCGGTTTTTTAACATTCGAGTAAATTACGTATGAAATTTTTGCAAATGCAAGGTAATTTTTTTGTACTGTAACTTAATTACAATAATATTTATACATAAAGTATTATTCATAAGCAACACAAAATACAATTAGTTCAAGAATGAGTGAGCTTTTTTAAGGTAGACATACTTTATGATACGCAATAAAAAATGCAAGTTGAGTCTATGAATCATCCTGTATATATCAAAATAATTTTAAATAAAGCTGGTATGAAACTTCATGCACTTATTCTGTTTGTAACCATTTATTTTTTAATTACTTTCCGTGCTTCCGGGTTTCCGTGGGATTGTTATCTACTAGATTTCAAACAAAAAAAGCACGTTGTATTAGTGCTTTTTGAACTAAGAACTTTCACAATTATTAGATTTGCGCAGTAGGTTTTACGTATATAAAGGTTGGCGACCGCTACACGATTAAACACGTTTGTGGTTTTCGTAAAGAAATGATATTATAGTGCTTTGTGAGATATATTACCGGATTCTAAAAGGTGTTTATGCTGCTGATTTTCTAAAATGTGTTTATGCTGCTGATTTCTGTTTACATACAAAATGTGTAAAGTATTATTTTTTCATTAGATCTACGAGTTAGATAAACATCTATAATTAATTGCACTGATCAAAAGTAAGGAAAAGTGAAACATAAACCTATTTCTGTAAAAATTTTCTTGATATTCAAGTTTTCGAGTACATACAGGATGTTAAAAAACTTTTAATTAATATGCGTGTATAAAATGCAACTGAACCGTTAAATTAGTTCTGTTTCTTTCAAAACTAAGAAAAATCTTGAGTTATTCGCTAAACTGCACCTTTATCGAGTATAACTTAAATAAAATGACATGGTACAAGGCTTGATTCGACTACTTTTTAACTTCCGGCACAGTTCTATAGACTAAAATTCTCCTTTGACTTACCATTATAAATTAATTTTCAGGTAAATTTGATTACTAATTATTAATTAAATATTAGCACTAAAATACGTACATCATTACCCTACGTGTTAGTTAACGACGCCTTTCTATCTCATACTATGCTATGTAATAGTTCCGCCTGGTACTTTTTACCTTTAGGCCTATTTCCTGAAAAACTTGGACGTGCTATTTAATTGCTTTTTCATGTAATGTGTAAGGCTCAGTAAGCTACATCAACATGCGAAATATTAAATTCTAACATCAAAAATAATTGAATGACGCCTTACAAAACGATTTCGTTATCGCCCGGTATATAATTTAAAGTTTTTGGTCCTAAACATACTTAATTCAGTGGCACTATACATCTCGTGACATACATTTATTTCAAAGCGAAATATACAGCTATGTGCAAGTATTCAAAAAACACAGATTTGCGACAAGCTGATAATAATTGACACAATACCCTGTATACCTTACTATATGCAGAATTTTGGGAATAAATAAAAGGTAAATTCCTTAGTAAAAGATACTAGGTTTTTCATATGAAGGGGCTTTTTCTAAGATACAGGTTGTTTAAAACACCATATTAATAATTAATTAACAATAGTAAAAATACTGAACTTAGAAATTGAACAAAAGTAGCAAAATGTGTTAAAATATCGGTCAAAGACTACTAGATTATGTTCCTGTTACCTTAATTTTGTTGTGTCGTATTTACAAAAGATTTAACTTCCAGAAAATCGCAAGAGATCTAAAGAATTTTGTGTAAAATAAAGAGCAAATTTAAAAAACATTATGAAAATAAAAATATTTTATCATTGGCGTACCGCCTTCTCCTTATAACATTTTTTTGGAAACGAAAACCCTTTAGGAACAAGTTCGTAATGAATCAACGTATTCTCTGTTACCAAGCCTAATTTATTTTCAACCATTATATTACACCCTATAGAACACTCCACTGACCGCAACGGCGATGTTAAAGATGTTAAAAATTCATAAATCTATACATATATATATATAATATATATATATATATATATATATATATATATATAAAACAGAAGTTATTCATATAACACATAAATATTACTAGTTTATTGCTTATTATATTAAAATTTATGTAGAAAATTAGAAACTACGAGTATTTATACAAAGATAGTAAGTTAGCCGTAAACTATAAATGAATTTTAAATCGAGCCTTACAAGCAACACCTTATGTTTTATAGTAAATTAACTAATAATAAAATCTACATAAATATTGGTGATAAATTAAAAAATTATTCAAATAAAAAAAAACCTATAAAAATTTGTTGAAAATCTTCGTCATAAACACGACTGAATTTGCTATGGTCAAGGCCCAAGGAAAAATTGGTGAATTTCTTAAAATAATTTTTTGATGCTTTTAAATACTTGCAAGATAAGTCGTAAAGGGCTGTTTATTTGCTAAAATAATGTGAATGTTTAGGTTGTGATTATGATTATGAATAAATTATTGCAATTATTAATACTAAATAACTTAATACGTAATAAATATATTGAAAAAGAAAAGAAAATAAAGAAATGCAACTAGAAAAAAGCACCGTTTCACATTAGTTGATTTACGTTCTTAAAATAGTAATATTAAAGTTAGTAGTAGAGCTACCCATAGGTACCACTTCAATTGACTACATATAAAGCCGGCCCTGTTCATATACAACCAAATAAAGGAATGATATCTACTAATCATTACTATTTTTTTAATTTTTTCTATTGGTACTTAAAACAGAAACATACCCTGTACGTAGTGGAAGGCAACCACGGCTATAAACACAAATGTTTGATCACTTGAAACAAACGGTTTTCTATTTAATAGTAAAATCCATTCTTTAATTTGGGAATAAGTTCAATGTAATAATATAAACTCAAAACCAATAATCCAAAAAAATACACATTAAAAAATAATGTTAGTTTGGTAAAAACATGTGTCCGAAAAAGCCTCCTTAAGAAGATACAGCCCTGTAAAAGTGGCCCCAAAAATCCTTTCTTTTTATTATCTCTGAAACGGTTTAAGACACCTAAATGAAAGTTAGATCACAAATACCTTTGATTAGGTCATAAAAGATAGTGTTGACAAATTTTTAATATTTTGTACAGGAGCGTCGCTAAAGGGGGGCCCAAACTTTTTTTTAAGGGGGTATTTTTAATTTTTTGGACAAAAATAAT
Source organism: Vesta saturnalis (assembly GCA_036346205.1). Taxonomy (NCBI): domain Eukaryota; kingdom Metazoa; phylum Arthropoda; class Insecta; order Coleoptera; family Lampyridae; genus Vesta; species Vesta saturnalis. Next base: position 1,562,269 of record JARFJB010000400.1, read on the forward strand.
ATTTTTTAAACAATTTGCCACATAAAAGGTACTTTTCTTAAAAGCCAAAAAAATTACTGGTTTTGGAGTTATTTGAGGTTTTAACATGTTTTGCCTAAAATAAGAAAATAAAAGAAATATTGAGTTAGTTTAATTTACTTGAACTACAAGTAAGTAGGCTTAGACTGCAAACTTTTTTTGTTTGACAGATTCGTTTGACACATTGTTTTGTGTTATTCGTTGTTTCTGAAACAATCATTATTCCCTGAGGCAGTTCGTTCTCGCGCATGAAAATTATTAACTATCATTTTAAAATAATTTATTAATTCGGTCAGCATTACTTGCTAAAACCTCAAATAACTCCAAAACCAGTAATCTTTTTGACTTTCAATAAGAGTATCTTTTTTGTGGAAAATTGTTCGCAAAATACTATTTGTGCGCAAAAATTAAAAATATCCCCATAAAAAAAGTTTGGAGGCAAAATAAGTGGCACCCCCCTAGCGACGCTCCAATACAAAATATTAAAAATTTGTCAACACTATCTTTTATGACCTAATCAAAGGTATTTGTGGTCTAAATTTCATTTAGGTATCTTAAACCGTTTCAGAGATAATATATATATAATATATACAGTCATTCAGAAAACATGTCCACCCCTAGTTTTCTCGAGATCTGCTAATGATAGCGAGTTGCGGTAAAGAGCGTTGGATTTAGCCGGATTTTTTTATTGAGATTTAATATTCTAGCAAAACTATTTCACTAAAACTCTGAGTACAGGGGCACTTTAAAATGTTGGCCATTTTTTTTACTGCTGCACAATATTGAGTGATATATCATTTAAAACGTCTTTAAAAGCCCTATTATATCCCACAAGTTCGATAAAAAAATTTCCAGTGGTTCAAGAGTTATAGAAGAAATTTTAAAAAATCAAGCTTTGACGTTCTTTTTTTTCTAGCGATAATGTGATAAAATATTACCGAACTCTTTAGTATAATTAAATCCTCTAGGTTGAGGAAATCCTGCAGATTTAAAATGTTTACAAGATATTTGCTCTTATGCAAAATATCGAAGCGCAAAGAGAAAACATTTGATTTTTTAATAAATTAAACTCAATTAACTCAATTTTTTCAAATAGCAACAACAAAATAAAAATTTTGTCTACACAGATTAAGAGATAATCTATTCTGTCTATTTAATAAGAATAAAAAAAAGATGTGATGTACATAATCGTATTCTTAGTTAGTGAAATATGAAAATGACTTAGCGAGCCATGGATTTGAAAGACTAGATTTGCAAAACAATTTACTTGTCTCTGTAGTATTGTCAAACTAATAATTGTTGCTTGTTAAGTACATGTAAGGTTACAGCAAGAAAAATGGTCGTTTATAGCAATAATGAGAGGACTGATATGTTTGAAATTTACATTCAGCGTGAGAAAAATGCTAAAGCTACTGCGAAACCACCCGTCAAAAAAATTTTTCGCGTATGGAGACTAATTTGCGTTGTTAACATGGTCGCTTCGAGCAAACAAAGAAAAAACCATAAATCAACAGAAGAGCGATACATGAGGTGAATACTATCGTTACATTAGCTTCGGTAGCTGCCAATCCAAATACCTCCATTAAAAAAATCAAGGAAAACGTTCCCATATCCTGCTCTTCTATTCAAAGAATTCTTAAAGGTAAGAAGATGCATCCATGTTCATATAGAAAAGTACATTGTTTGTATGAGGGCGATACTGAAAGAAGACTCAATTTTTGTCAAAGAATAATAAACTTCTCAAAACGATCCATATTTCTATGGGAAAAATATGTTGGACAGATGAGTCAAAATTTGATCAAGATGGCATAACTAATTACCACAATCTACATCACTGGGCTGATGAAAATCCACATCTCAAACACCCTGTAAATAACCAGCGACGTTATTCTATCAACGTATGTTGTAGTGTAATTGACATCAGATTACTAGGACCATTCTTTTATGAATACAACCTAGACCAGAGACACTACCTAGAGTTTTTAAATAACAGATTCGAAGAGTTCCTAGATGACGCTCTTCCGCTCAATGCTCGACACAATGTAATTTTTCAACATGATGGTGCACCAGCCCATACAGCCAATACTGTGCCACGTTAATTGAATGAACGATTTGAGACATGGATTGGCACCCACGGACCTATACGTTGGCCACCGAGGTTACCAGACTTAACCGTGTTAGATAATTTTCTGTGGTGATATGTGGAATACCTCGTATACGATAAGCCTTCAATGCCACAAAATTTAGAGGAACTAACTGAAAAGATTGAAGTATCATGCAGCTCGCTCACTCCACAGATGCTTAGAAATGCCACGAATAGATCGACGATGAAACGTTTGCAACTTTGTTTAAACGAGAATGGTGGTTTGATTCAACATCTTTTATGAATAAGTAATTTATAATAAATTGTATTAGTAATAAATTGTTCTTATAGTTATTTATATTAAATAAATCTTATCTAAAAATACAATGTCAATAAAAAATCCTGCTAAATCCAACGCCTTTCACCCCACTCGCTATCATTAACAGATCTCGAGAAAACTAGGGGTGGACATGTTTTCGTTTGAACTAAAACAATAATACACTATGTTCACGGATTCAGTTCATTATAGGTTTGTGAATGGCCAAACATTTTGGACACATTTTTCTTATTCAGTCCTGCTGCACTGGAAATGAATTTTCGTCATATTTTTAATTTTTTTAGTTCAAAGCCGCCTTGGTGGCGAGGCAAAACTATTTTCTTGGCAGGTAAAGTACCCCTTTTGTGTTTACCATAGAGCAAGATGTTGTTAAGAAAAGCTGTTCAGAATCGAAAAATAATAACTGAAATTTTAAAATAATTGGTACAATTTCATGAACCGTTACTTTTATTTATTAAGACAACTATCATCGATTAGATGTAGGAATCTATGCATACAACATTTCAAACAATACATTGTCATTTATTTACAAACAATACTGATTGTCATTTTCTAGTCAATTTTCAATAATACATATTTCAAAGTGTCATTCTGTTAAACTCTTCAAGAAAAAATTTATCTTGTAAAGTGCTATGGTATTGGGAATGTTTCGTACAGATATGCAATTCAATATTCAACGAAAAATATCAAGATGTACATATTACGATTAATGGAATAAAATAATTAATAAAGAAGTTCGATGAGAAGGGATCTGTTGAAGAAAAAAAGTGAAAAAGGCATACCGTGAAGACGACGATGCAGCTACTGCTTTAGCTATGCATTCATTATTCGAAAATCTCAGGTTGAGTTTACGAAGAAGAGCAGCGGAGGTTGGTTTTAACAAAAGCCACTTAAAGAATATATTCAAAGAAAACAAAATTATTCCCTTTAAACCAAAATTTATTCACACCTTAAAAGCTTGTGAATATGACATTTGGCTTGATGTTTGTGCAAACATTGGTGAAAAAATTATGGATGACCGTTTTTTTCAGTATATCTTATTTACCAATGATTTTACAACAAATGGAGTTGTTTCATCCCTAAACTATCGATATTAGGCTAGTGAAAATCCTCATGTCAGGATTCAATGTAAAACCCAATTTTTGTAAAAAGGTAAATGTTTCTTGTACTCTTTTATCAGACATAGGACCGTATTTTCTGGATGAGTCATTAAATGAGGAAATATATTTGGATTTGCTACCAGAATTAGAGAACTTTCCCTTGGAGCAAAGGCGTAAAATGTATTTTCAGCATGATGGCTGTTCGTCACATTAGACTTTGCAAATAAGAGGATGGCTGAATGAATATTTTCCGGAACGATGGATAGGACGATATGGACCGATATTCTTTCCGTCCCGTTCTCCCGACTTAACAATGTTGGACTTTTCTTCTATGGGGCTATCTAAAACAGAAAGTGTACCAAACAGACATGAACCACAATATTGAATATCAATTAACAGGATAAAATTAATGCTGTAAATGTAATCACCCCGGACATGCTAAGAAATGTATACAGAGAATTTCGAATTAGAGTGGAGAGATGTTTTGCAGTTGCTGAAGGCTACATTCTTTGATTATTTAACACGTTCGCGACAATGAATGTTTTAGTGATGCATTTCTTGGAGACGAAAATTTTTTATTTTTATATTTTGTTTTATTGTATTTTTTTATGTTAATAAAGACGTAAGTAATCTTTTTTATTGTTTTATTTTTTGTATTTTGAACCTTTTTTGCGTGAACCACCGGTGGTACACGACGCCTTTGAGAGAAAATGTTGTGTACCACCGGTGACCACCAGACAGGAATTGGTTTCTCAAGTGTGTTATAACTCTGTTTTGTTTCAGGTAAGCCATGAATACTAGAACTAAGAAAATTTTCCACTTGCTACTACACAAAGGAAGTGAACTTTCATCAGTTCCAACCACATCCACATCCAGTAATGTTGTTCCTTCTGCGGAAAGTATTTCGTTACATTCTGGCACATCAGATTTCCCGATTTCATCAAATTCATATTCAGTAGATGAAATGCAAGCGCTTGGAAGTTCTCTGGCTTCAGAAAATTTAGATCTTGTTGTGGAGAATAGTAATGAAGAATTATCGGAGTCTATTAGCCTATCGCCAAAGTTGACAAACACGGCAAAAATTGAAGAAAAAATAACCGAGGAAATAACCCACCTTCCTTCAACTTCTCCAGCTCTAGGACAGAAAAACGAGACTTCTTCTGATGAATCTGAGCCTTATCAAGATTCCGAGGATTCATATGCTCCTTCCTCTTATGACGAAGAAAACAACAACCTCTCTGATGACCTGGAAGATCAAAATCAGTTTTTTGATTCCAATGACGAAGACTCGTCAAATCTGTTAACAAATATAGTTCAGCATAAGTGGCATCCTTGTAGTGACTTACCAATATCTTTCCATTTTTCTGAGCAACCAGGAATTACATTGGATAATACAGATTTAGGAGATGAAATACTTGATGTTATCGTCTTCGAGACCAATAAATATGCCAACCAGTATATGTTAGGCCGCCAGCTGCGTTCCAGATCACTTATGAAAAAATGGGTAGATACCAATCGGAGTGAAATAAAAAAATTGTTTGCTGTTCTTTTGATAATGGGTATCTGCCATCTTTCAAAAATGAGACTGTACTGGTCGAACAAAGATAGGTTTGGCTGTTCGCTTATCCAGAGGACAATGAGGGATAGATTTGAATGCCTGCTAAAATGTCTACATTTTTCCGACAACGAAGATCCTGAAGCATCCGAAGATCGGCTTTTTAAAGTAAAGCATATTCTAGACGTTATTCGCCTGCAGTTTCAGGTAACACTTATTCCTGGCGAAAATGTAGTTATAGATCAGACAATGGTGCCCTGGCGAGGAAGATTAGTTTTTCGGCAATATCTTCCTGCCAAATTCCATAAATACGGGATTAAGATATATAAGGTCTACACACCGGAGGGATTCACCTATGATTTCACAATTTACGCCGGGAAGAATGAGCCAACCAGTGCCAAAGGGCATACTTACGATACTCGCCAGAAGCTGATGCGCAATTTGAAAGATAAAGGGCGCATATTATATATTGACAACTTCTATACCAGCGTGGAGCTTTGCGAAGACCTTCTGAAAGATAAAACATACGTGTGCGGAACCTTAAGAACAAACAGGAAAGGCAACCCAAAATCAGTTTGCAGTAAAAAACTCAAGAGAGGACAGATTTATGGTGAACAGAATGAAAAAGGGATAAGAGTTATAAAGTGGGTAGATAAAAGACCCGTTTTAATGATAACTACTGTACCGGACCACAAAGATGTGTTAGTTCCAACAGGTAGTAAGAACAGGATGGGTGCAGATGTCTTAAAGCCTGTTGCGGTAATCGCATATAATAAAGCGAAGAATGGAGTTGACATATCAGATCAGATGTCTTATTATTACACGACATTAAGAAAATCAATAAAATGGTATAGAAAACTATTTTTTGAGATAACAAGTGTTGTAAACGCTTGGTGCGTGTATAACAACCATGGGAATAACTCCAAAAAACTGGACATGTTGCAAGTTAGAGAACAAATTATTGATGGACTGTTGAGCAGGGATGAGAATGGATTGAATATAAATAGGATTGATCATGATGACAGCATGCAAAGGACAAGAAAAAAACCAAAGCCGACCGCTGTTTCGGCAACTCATAAACTTAAAAAATACGACGGTCCTGTAAGGGGTACCCGAAAAAGATGTGTTACATTCTACAAGAAAATTCAAAGTAAGAAAGGCCCTAAAGAGGTAAGGATGAGGGCTAAAAGAGTAGGTACATATTGCGAGGACTGCCCAAATCAACCTACCTTATGCTTGCCATGTTTTAATGATAACCACAAATAGTTCTGTTAAATGTTGTTCAGTTACGATAAGTAATTTTATACACTTTTCTTTACCCTTTTGTATCGTAACATAGTTGTTTTAGGCAATTATTTTAGTGTTTTATACGTTTTCTTAGTACCTAAGTTTCCCCTTATGTTTCTTTTTTATGTATTTGAATAAGCCCTACATTTAGGTTTCACAAAATAAATTTTGTATGTTTTGGAAAGTTATATTTCAATCATGTTTAGCACTGTTATCTGTGGACGAGTGCGCCGCCGGTGGTACACCCATACAAGGCAGACAGTCCTGCAGCCGATACTATAATATAAAAGCCCTTTATTAGAAATGCGGGATTTTGAGTAGCTTGATTTGAATACAGACCGATGTGCCACATGTGGCGCACGACGTCTGTATGAATAGCTTCGAGTGTACCACCGGTGGTACACGTCGCTCGTCGCGAACGTGTTAATGTACCTTTTCTTTCTTTTTTTAATTATTTTTGTTATTGATTACAAATAGACGTTACTGTTACATGACAAATATTGAAATGTCATTGATTAGATAAGAACAAAAATCCACTACTAAATTTCACAATAATGACAATCAGTATTGTTTATAAACAAATGACAATGTATTGTTTGAAATGTTATATACATGGATTCCTAGATCTAATCGACGTCTTAATAAATAAAAATAACGGTTTCATAAAATTGTGCCAATTATTTTCAAATTTTGCAGTTATTATTATTTTTCGATTCTAAACAGCTTTTCTTAATAAAATTTTTCTCTATGATACACAAAAAAGGTACTTTACTTGCAAAGAAAATAGTTTTTACTTCACCATCAACGCGGGTTTGAATTAAAAAAATTAAAAATATAATGAAAATTCATTGCCAATGCAGTAGGGCTGAATGTGAAAAAATCGTTTTGAAATTCCAAAATTGTTGGTCATTTACACCTACAATGAACTCAATTCGTGGACAGAGTATACGTGTTACGTATACATGTTATGAAATTGCATTTAGTAAAGAACCAATGTATCTATTCATTGATGATCAAATTGTCGTCACGTTACATAAAGTGAAATGTCCGTGGTAAACCAACCAAAATCAGATTCTCATATCTTAAAAAAAAATAAATATACATAATTAAAATGTTATTTATCCCAATCACTCAATTCTGACAAGAGGTGTGTATACATTCTAATCTTTCCGAAAATATTCATTATTTCAATAATTACTTTCCAGATTAGATACAAAAATGAGTTTTTAACATATTTCCAGCGTAAAATTTTTCACTCACACAATAGCAAAAATGTAATTGTCAGTACAAAAACGTTACCGTTAATAATAATAATAGTGTATTACCTAAAAGCCAAAACATAACGGAATTGAAATTTTTAAAAGCAGTTTTAATTTTTTTCTGATTAACGATTTATATCATTTACTTCGGTAAAAAAAATTAAGGGCGTATTTGCTCACATATGAATCATTGGAAACATTTTTGCTGAAATAACAAATAATTACTCACTTGATTAATCATTTCTGTATAATGTAAGATATTGAAGGTAAAATATGTTGTAATCAATTGATGACATTTGACGTAGGAAAACTACTAAAAATGGATGAAACCTAAATTTGACCCCCTGTAGTTGACTACATAATATTAACACCTCCAGCATCAACTATACTTTCACTTTGTATACATTTTAATTATCAAGCCACTAACTACTATGCAATAAATTGTTGAAAAATATTTAAAAAAAAATTAAATTGATACGGCTTGTTAAATATGATTATTTAATTAAAATAATTTTGTTTCGGTTTTCAGTTTTTCACGCACCACGAAGCTTCTGAATCTTATGTAAGAGAAGATAATTAAATTTAAATTTGTATAAGGTCTTTGTCAGGTTCCTCATTAAACTACATATATGTTTACCTTACGTTTAATTACATACCACATAAAAATCAAATTCAATTAATGGTGAAAATCACTAAAAGTGGGACAAAGTTTAACGCGGTTCTTAATTTTTTTAACAACCTACTCAAGTGACCTAAACAAATTAATAATTACCCTCTTTAGGTTCACTAAACTTTATAATTTTTTTTGTAATTTTTTTTTTGTTTAAAAGTAAAAGTTTTTGAATAGAAATTAATACGTAAAATCAAGGTCAAAATATATCAATATCTACGCCCTAGTTTTAAGAACCAGTAGTTTAATTGAGGTCGGTAATAAATTATAAATTGAAGTAATTGCAGTTTATTTTTTCTGTCATTAATATACGTATTTAAATTAGAAATGTGTAATTATACTGGAAGATTTTATAAATTATAAGAAATATCAGATTAAAGGAAACACTTTCACTGTTCATGTCTGTAATTTCATACTAATTCAACTACTGAACTGGATGATTTTCTTGTGAAATACATGCAAAAACCACAAATCTACTTATAGGGAAACGTTGTGAGGGTGCAACTTTCTCAAATTGTGACACCAGTTTTCGTGTAATAAATCTTGTAAACGACAAAAGTGTTTACTTTCTTTCAAGCTTAAAATGTGTAATTAAAAAATTAACTAAAATTAGGGCAGTAAGCTTTCGAGAATAATCCTTTAACAATAGAAAAAAATCTTAATTAAACCTTTGTTACATATAAACAATTTCCCATCCCATGAAACTATACGTGTTGCTAATTATAATCAATTACTGGTTAGGCGTCAGTTAACAAAAACTCCATAAAAATGAATACCTTCTAATCCGAAATTTATTTCCGCTTCCAAAAACCATATTTATTTTTCACTTTAAAAGAACACATAAACTAAAACTAACGTTCATTATAACCGACGACCTTAAGGCTTCCGTTCTAAGCGCGCGCTAACTGTCAACTAACGCCGTTAAAAGACTTACCTGCTCGCTAATCCAACTCCCACCTAATAAAGACGAGATTATACCATTATTGATGTGTTAGTAGGAAATGGAAGATACTTCCACCAGGTGAGTGAAAGGGAGAGACGAGCGCAAAATTGTTTTTTCAAAACAAAGCAAAAGAACAGTTGATCTATATTATTCCGCATTCGGAGGCGTCGCACTTTTTTTTGCATTATTGATTAATTAGTTTAAGCGCCTTCTAACTGTTATGCTATAGAGTTTGCAATTCCGCAATTAAAATAAGTATGGACGTGATTATTATAGATAGAAATGATACTAAGATACAATCATTTATTAATCTATATATAAACCAAGGAAAACTTTAATAACAACCTACATGATGTAATAACGTTAAAGCTGTAGATTGTAGGATAATTATATGCATGTCTTAACTTGCACTAAAAAATCTCTTGTTTAAACTTCGTTATTAAGTGTCATTAAGTATTCAACATTTGATTATCGTTATAATTGTAGGTGTTCGGTCAATTTAATTATTTTATTTGTTTTCTTTAGAAAGATTCATAATATAACACGAACGCAAATATCAAGAAATCTATAAAATACTGGTTAGTAATTATTTCGATGGACTTATTGCGTTTATGCAACTGTTATTAAATACAAGATTGCTCTAGGGTTGCTTATGGGGACAAGCAGTCTCGTTATTCATAAAAACAACTTTAACTAGTACAACGTCCTTTCCATATTTCACTTTGGAATTATTTAACTTACGTTACCTAAATTGAAGCTCTAAATTAAGGAAATGATTTTAAAAGCTTGAACCCCATGTTACGATTTTCTCTTAACTTAAAATTATTTTCTTTTTGTGTTAAGTATGCAAGATGGCTGAACGAAATTATATATTTATACCGTTGCAGCTGCTCCTCGCAGAATAGTTAGAATTTCGAAAGAAATTAAATTCTAAACCTCCCCGATGTTATGAATAAGACTACACCCCATTTTGAGTATTTTTAATAGATTATAACAATCAATAATTAGAACTAGATGAACGGATGGGTAAAGAGTCCCTTTCGAGTTTTAATACCTTTTTCTGATATTCTTCAATTTTTGTTAAAAAACATACTATTAACAGTTTAATCGTCAATATTTCTTAGCCTCTTTAATACATTTCTAAATTCAAAATCATCAAATACCTATAACCGGTTTTTCAATCCAGCAAAACGATTGTGGCTGGGAGACAGCACAATAAAATTATTCAATAAATATAAATTTCAGTAAATAAACCTCAAACAACTTGTTTAATTAATATAAAAATAAATTTATAGTTTTTAATAAACATGTGTAAAACATGCCTCGTCGGGGCGGTCGAATTTTGGGGCGGCTAATGGTAGGTCTACTTCACCCAATGATAGATTTGTATCGCACATCAATGTAAGCGCCAGGCAGGGTTAAACTTACAGGATATTAAAGGTGACATAAAATAGGAAAGGGCGTAAGTTTTCATCGTGTTATATTGGAGGCCTGTTTTCAAAGTCCACTGTTCATAACACCTACTCTACTGATTGTGTTTCAAGCCCTACACATGTTCATACTCTTTCGTTTATACCTCCCACTACCAACTTATATCAACAAAGTTAGTTAAGTTAGTCTTATGAACAAATGTGGCCGTTCTGGGCAAAGATCGTTAGTGGGCGTTATCAATAAAGTACATATTGTAAACAAAGTTTGTTGGTCGGCGTATGAACAAGGTGGGCATTATTAATAAAACCTAGTTTTGAATAGCATTTTCAATAAAATTGCATTTCCACAAACAATGTCTGAGAGTGATCGCTATGAACACACTGTCTCTATCAAGTTGGCGTTATGAACAGTGGGCGTTACGACTAGAGCCCTTATATTCTAGACGTGTTTCTAAAGAGGAAGGCTATGTAAGATTATAATTATTATAAAAACTTATCTTCTTATATCTAAAAGTTAATTCCTAGATTGTCTTATTTGAGTTTTTATTTTCAAAAGAACTTTTAATATTACTTTTTTGGAGTGTTGATATAGTAATAATAACATAAATTTAAAGTCGTTTTGTATTACACACAGTAAAATGACTTGTGGTGCTTAAGAATCCTAGATTGTAATATATTTTCTTTCTTCCCAAAAATCATTTATAGGTATTATGCCCTATCGATCAATAACTTGTTCATTCAAAAAAGAATCAATTTTAAATAAAACCCATACATATGGTTAATTAAATATTGAAATAGATGAAGATATAATAAAACGGTCTTGTCCTTATCACCACGAATACTGTTACGAAAAGAAATGCAAGCAAATTTCAGTTAAAAGACAGGTTAATTGTATAATGTTCCGATCGCAGTCCACTATAAAAAGAAAATTATACCTAAAATAATAAGTTAGGTTTTCATGTGTATGAGAATGTAATTATAATAATAAAGCTATAAGTTAAAGTAAACCGTAAAATTACGTGCGAAACTATCTGTATATTAAAACGTTGGATAACAAAAATTAATAGCCCAGGTAAAGTTCTTTTCACAATAGATGGTTGACTTATTAATCCCATTATGCAGACAACAGCTTGGCGATAACGAAGGAAAGTATAAAGCTACGGTACAAGGTCGAACTACGAAAAATGGGTAATAATGAAACTCGTATGATATGTTTATATTAATTTAATCAGTCAAACAAAAAAAAATATAAAGTTGTAAAGACTTACGTATTTAGATTCAAAATGTTATTCTGTTAAATTTTTATTGATGTCGACATGATGTCCAACATGAAAAGAATTCAATTATTATCTTAATCCGCTTATCACAATTATATTTTTCTAATGACCGTGTATTATCAACTCTTAAATGTGGTTTTTATTGGAATGTAGTCAAATAATAAGTTTTGTTTATAAGTGTTATAACTTTCGGGTAATTGTTTTCCTATTTTTATTTGACCACATTAGAAACAGTAGTAGTATCATGTTAATAAAATAAATTAATGTGTTCGTAAGTTTTAAAATAAATTATTTTATGTATATGTATAATTCTAAATTTAACAAAACCCCGTATGCTTGTCTTTCTTAGTTGTGCGATCCTGTACTGCACGTGCATACTTTCGTTATTTATAGCCAAGCACTTTAGTCTGCACAATAGGATTAAAAACATAATATAATAAGTTAAAACCATTTTTCTTGAAAAATACTATACCGATAACCAACTAATATATTTAGCAATAAATAAAAATACAAAATAACATTGTTACCTGTCAACTCAACATGTAATGAACAATTTACAATTATTTAATATAACTTAAATATATAAATATTAATATAGGATATATGTGAGTAAACGTGGATTTGAATCAGAAACGTCTAAACAAAGTTACACTAATCTTTTAGATAACGTGCAGTAAGCAAGAAGCAAACCGGGATAGCCCAATGGGATTAATTATTTGTGATATACGATCTACACCAAATTTCACTACTCCAAACCGGCAGTAGGTTGATGTTATGTAAAGGGCTAACACAGCCTAGTTCACTTGAACAGTCGATAGAGTAAATGTAAACTTTATTAAAATTTGTGCGCAAAATGTGTAGCTGCAGGATGTGATTGGAAATCGAATAACCCTTAATAGAAATAATTATACTGTTGATAGTAATTAATAGATGATACAGAAAATCTAGTTATTTCAAATAACACTACCTTTACCAATACCTTTCCCAAAACTAATGGGCTATGTTTAATTAATAAAAAACGCAGGAATATTTAAGACAAGTTTCTGTACAACGTGTGTTAACGTTTCTCATTTTAGAGAAAGTAGCACTAATCAGAAGTAATACAAAATGGAGTAACGTTTTACCTGTACCGCTAGATGGCGTTAATGTGTTGAATTAATACCAATTTCTAAGATAGAATCTAATTAAATGAAGGCAACAATTTTTTTTTAATACAAATGATATGAACAGTGGCATTAGAGAAAAATTTAGATTTTTTTAACAAAAAAAAACAAAATTGCCAACTTCCGGTTTTGCAAAAAGGAATATAATTTTATTTGCAAATGGAACACATTAGGATTCTACAGATCAAATTCTGTCCAAAAATATTACAGAACATTCAAATTATCCAAACTTAAAATTTACATATTAAAATTGTAATTTGTATTATAAAAATTATATTAAAAATAAATACATTTCATTCTAATTATCCACAAAACTAATAATTCGATCAATCACAATTTTTTGGCGTGTTTTGCAAAGTAAAATCTGAATTAATTTGGTTTTTGTTTCAATAGCAACTAAACAGGCCATTATTACAGAATTAATTAATTTAGTTATGAATCCAATGATCTGCATCATGTTCACATTAATATAATAAATGGTTTTCAGTGTGTTAAATTTCCTTGTAACTGTAAATATTAATAATTAAGAAAAAAAATTTATCATATTTCGTTTTGTGAAACACGCCCAAAAAATGTTAAGTGATAAAATCATAATTTGGATCAATAATTAAAATAAATTATATTCACTCTTGTTAAATAAAACAAATATTTTTGAAAAAAAAATTGTTGTTTTTCAAAAACGGTAAACCGATTTAAAGCGAAATTCAAGCTTTGATGGTTCTCGGCACAAATTATAGGAAATTCCCATAAAAATTGTCTTCATTATTTTTGGAAAAGCTATTAAATTTCTTAAATTCTTCCGAGTGAAAAGTCAAAACCCGATCGGAAAATTCCAATCCCAGAAAATTGAAAACGGCAGTCTATGTAATGACACGCGGGCTTTTAAGAAATAAAATTTTACAGAAAAACCCCAAAAGTCGTCAAATGTTCCATTATTACCAACCATGGTAATGGTAGCGTAAGGTAAAATCCAATACTAAGATTACTGGTTACAACTTCACCTGCATCTTTTACTTCCATGGTTTATTCTAATGTTTATTGCACTTTATGTAACTGCATCAGATTACGTCATGTTATGAGATTGTTTAATGATAAATCTACCGTAATATAAATCTATTTACTGCATGTAACAACCAAAATACACTAACGCACCACACAAAAAAATCTCTTGAAATTTCCAAATAGAAATTAAATGTCATTATTCAACTACTCGACCGCTGATAATGATAGCTTACCTATTAAAACTCGTTTGGTGATATTTACTTTATTTGTCTGGTACGTGGGTATATTTTGTTTGTTACAACCATACTCTATATTCTTCTAGGGAAGATGTGAAAAAATGGAGAAATTGTTAGTGGCTGTTTATTTAAACAACTTCATAATTTTTTTTTCATCCACAGTAATAATTATAAATTTATAGCTTTTGAATATTTGTTAAGATTTATTTCTATAAAAAAAAATAATATAACTGTAAAAAAACTTATGTTGTGGAATTTCCCAAAAAATAATTAGTCTGCATGTTATCCCATTATTCATTATTACACGACTATTACCGTGCCTAAATAGTATATACGAGCATTCGAGTATGAAATACTGTTGTAAAATATACTGTGACACTGAAAATTATACACCCAGTAAACGTACGTATATCTTAATACTTTTTTGGAGATAAACTGAATACATGCACTTGATTAAATTGAATAAAATTTCGTAATTATTTAAAAAGGAATTTAGTAACTGTTGCAATGTTTTACTTTAAAAGTTGTTTAACAATAAGTTACAAATGGTGACTAGTTTCGACAAACATTGTCATCTTCAGACCTTAAAAAGTACTTATATAAATATTTAGTCTCTTTTGTAAGCTTTCAGGCTAATAATTTGATGTAATCAATATTCAAACCAATTTTATTGTTTCACCACAATGAATTTATTAAATTAAAATCAAAATTTAAAATCTTTTAAAATTTAGTTCGTAACCTCACAAGAAGTGGACCACATGTGCTTGGTTACGTATTTAACAGTTTATTAATCTTCAAATTATAATTTATATTGGATTGAAAGATGGATTAAACCACTATGATTGTTATTCACTCCTATATTTCAACATGGGTGTGAATTTTGTAATCCTTCCCGTCATGGGATTTTAACGTTTAATATTACTAGGAAGCTGCTTTAACTTTATACAGGGTGGATACTCTACGCTAAGTGGAATAAATTCTGCAACTCAAAGGGGTGAAGTCCGGGAGAAAAACCCTGATAGGCATTCTTTATAATTGTTTCCAGCCCTCAATCTAGGGGTTACATTTTCTCCATATATTCACCCCCGGGGGTGAACCCACCCCTAACTTTTTTTTTCAAATGTAAGGGTAGGTCAAGTGATACATCGTGTGAAAGCTTGTATTAAGAGGAATACAACCCAGTATTTATTTTCTAGGACATCTGAAAAATAAAGTGAAAAAACCTAACTCTGGCTCAATGGTATTTAATTTCGAAAATGATTGAAATGTGGATAGGTAAAAATGTACCGTAGTGATAACAAGTATTTATTATCCCAAAAGGCCTGATCTTATCGTTGAAGGAAAAATCTTTATCTTCTGTTTCTTACACTCACTAAATGTTTTTTAATTTCAACAATGCTTGAACGGTCGGTAGATAAAAATGTGCAATATTGTCTGCTCCTTGTATTTTTCTTTGCTCGTTTATTTAAGTAAATAATTTCTCTAGTGTAGTTTTCACATCTTCACATCGTAGTAAATTATTTAGCATGGCTTATTTAACGGCTTCGCATTGAGATATTAATGATGTGATGAGAGGATGTGGTGACCAAAGTGGCACTCAAGCTGAGGTAGCTGAATTATTCCAAGTAAATCATCCCGATTTACTGCGGCTTCCTCAAGGTACAATTCACAAAATAAAAAGACGCTATAGAGAATTGGATCAGGTCGGGAATCTGCCAACACAAAGAAGAGAGACGAAAATACAAAGCTCAACGTTTTGTTGGCTATTCAAGGTAACACCATCATTTGGGCACCGCAATTAGCGCGCGATAATGAGGTCAGTCATAGAACTGTTTTAAAGGTTTTAAAAACTGCAAAGATACACTCCAATAAGATGCAAATGCTGATCCAGACCGACGAATTGAGTTTTGTTAACGAATGATGGACTTCATTGACCATGGTCACATACAGTTGTCGAATCTGATCCTAACCGACGAACCCTTATTGGATGCGGAAACCAGCAATATCCACAAAATTAAACGTTTGGGCTGGGATTATTGGTCTAGATCGACATGGTACCATTTATTCTGAATGGCAGTCTTGGAAACGCACGCAATATCCACAAATTAAACGTATTGGGCTCACGGATGACCTGGAGATCCAAAATGGTAAGAGGTCTATTTTACCAAATAACAATGGCAACTGACTTGGATGAGCAGCTATATTGGTTTCTATGCTCAAGTGATGCTCCACCTGCACTATTTATTTATTAAGAAAAGGTCTATTACCAAATTAACAATCCAACTGACTTGGATGAAAGAATTTGGTTTCAGCAAGTGGTGCTCCACCGCACTATTTATTTATTAAGAAAAAATTTTTTTAATTAAAAAGTCCGTTTCGTTTTTGAACATTTATATCTTATTAATTTTTAATTATAGACAGCATACATTAAAAATTTTTTACAACTTTACGTTTTTCTTAGGGAATAAAAAATATTGATATCATGTCTACATTTAACTTTATTTTCAATAAAAAAAAACAAATTAAAACTGTAATCATTATTTCATGGTAATTTTACAAAAATGATTTCATAAATATTTATTGAACCTTTTGGTATAATCACATGTACCAAATTATTTCGTTCCTTATGCAAATTTACCCGCATTATTGTAAATAATGGAGGATAATGACATTAAAAGATTGAAACACGATATAAACATATCGTGTATAATTCTTAAAAACTTTTTTCTGGGTTCGACAAGTATCGTGCCCTTAAGATATAACTGTTCCGCCTTAAGTTTACTTTATGGTTTTCCATACAATCGAGAAGAGGTTGTTTATATTACTATCTCGGTAAATACTATTTGTTATTTGTTAACACAAAGCGCCATTACCTCGAGCATTGTTTGTAATCACAGTGGTCTGGTATTTCTAAAATGCAAATCCATCACTATCAAACCACCCGGAAAATGCAACTAGAATTTTTTGCTCACTTTTTCTTTACCTATCAGAAAAATGCACAAGAAGTAAACACTTTCATTGATACTTTGACATCAGGATTTATAGCATCGTGACCAAAATCGACTGCATGGCGAAGAAACGTGACAAATGAAAGAAACTCACTTCACGTCTACCATGAGCTTACGCAGTTTAACTATTGTTTTACATATTCTTGAATATGTTTGATAAGATCAAACTAGAATTGCATTAAAATAAATAGGTCTTTTAGTTTTCTTAGTAATATCTACAGTGTTGTTTCAATTATTTCTGTTGAGTAACTAACGCTTGTTAGGCTCATCATTATTAATCAGCTATTTCTAGACACTAGTGACATTTTGTGTTGTTCAAGTGAATTTTGTTAATTACATTACTAATCATTGGTAAGCTTGATTTGAATGGACCGCACACGTGCCAATTATAAATGCGTGAATTACTGATCCGAGAGATATGTGCGAAGTGTTTCATTTCCTTTAATTATGATTTGGTTTTAGAGTTTAAATAAAAATACTAATAATACATTACTTATTTCTTGTTTGAAATGTAACTCCGTTCTTTCGGATTCTATCCTGATCGCACCTATCCTTAATCCCACCATGTATACTTAATATATGTATGTTGGTAATCCCAAACCTTTGGCTGAAGGAAAGTTCAAGCAGCCCGACTTCCCCGCGAAGAGGGAATGAAGCACGTTGTGTTTTCCTTTTTTTCTCTGTTTACACCTTGTTTTCTTTCAGTAGGTAACTACTTTTTTATTCGACCTTCAATAAAATTATAAACGTTCTAAAACCATTTGTTGAAATTTTTTAAAAATATTCTTCAGAAGACGAACGCTGTGAAAACGTGGTGTGTCAGTAATTATCCGACAAAAGGAAAATTATCGAACTAACGCATTTCGAAAGATATACGTACGATCTATACAGGGTGGCCCACTTAAGCGGGATTGCTCCATAACTCCCTTACTATTACGAATACGAAAAAATGTCTTTTATAAAAGTTGTCCACAGTCATAAGGTAATCCTGAACGAAAAAAGTTATTTTCGGAGCGATAGAAATGATTGAATTCTAAAAGCAAGACGTTGCAACAACTTTTGAAAGGCTGTTTCTCGGGTAAGTCTTCGTTCAGGATACCGCACCGCATAAATCCTTGACGCCAATAACGCATTTCTTTGGCATTCTCCAAGAATAAAAGTCATGTTGATCAAGTCTGCGTCGGACAACAATATTTTAATGGAAATGTCTTGTAGACACACTTAAACTGATACACAAGACAGCAAAGCACAACAGAAGCTCGAGAAACTGACGTTTCTTATCAGTTGTTTAAAAATTGAAATTAGATAAAAATGTGAATATCTCGAAAACTATCACTCCAAAATATCGATAATGTTACATCAATGGAAAGGAAATTTAATTTCCTATCCGCTGATGTAAGAAAATATGGATGGTTCCATTTAAAAAAATCAAGTTATCCATGTTTGAAAAAAAATATTTTCGGAGCGATAGAAATTATTGAATTCTAAAAGCAAGATTTTTGGCAATAAATGAGAATGATGCGGTACCCTTTTCGGAAGTAAAAAAAGGAAATCCGCATCTCTCTACCGGTATCCGTCTTCGAGATATTAAAAGTTTTCGGAGGCACTGCAAACGTAATTTTTTCTACAAAATGTCAAATATCTCAGAAGCAATGCGACGTAGACCCATAGTATGGTTATTAAAGTGACCTTTAAATTCAACGAGGAATTCAAGAATGTAATAATATATAGGTTGTTCTATTTAAAATAACGAAGTTGGCATGAGTTTCCGGTATAACCGGAAGTCCGCCATTTCTGAAAATAATTTTAAAACGTGTAGTTTATGACTGTGGACAACTTTTATATAAGACATTTTTTCGTATTTGTAATAGTAAGGGAGTTATGGAGCAATCTCGCTTAAGTGGGACACCCTGTATAGCGCCATAACAAATTATTTTAAGTGAGGTTGAGGCTGAGAACTTCATTCTTATTCTAATATGTTAGAAAACATAAAGTTAAACATTATAGTTGCTTAATTGTTGGTATCTTGCTCCCTGTACAGTCCGCGTGCTTCACTTCTTGTTCACGTTAGTAACCAAATAAGGATTTATTTTATTGCAAACATTATTTAAATTATAGCGAAGTCAAACAAAGTCGCTGCATATGACGTCAAGATTGCTTCAAATTGACTTCTCCAATGTTTGACTTAGTTAAACAGAAGTATTTATGTGAATTTTTTTAAATAACATTCGTTGGAACAAAAGAAATAACTTGAAGAGTGCTTCCCACGTGTGCAAAATATGAGTAATGAAATACCGAAGTAGTGTGCTGGAGAGCTGCGTCTCCATGTGAGCTATTTTTGACGTGCACATTTCTAGGTAGTATCAGTTGTGCCAGTTACAACGAACATCAATAATGATAGTAACGGTAGTACAAAAAATAGATCTGTCGATTTCCTTTGTAAAATCAGTGTGGTCAACCGAATTACTCTCTTCTGTATTGAGTAGATCGAACTTCAGAGCACCATCTTTGTAATCGGTTAAAGGTGGTTCGTTGTTTTAAACAATGCACAACGCTTTTTCACTAACAAAGAAATTGACAAAGCAACAGTTAGGCCCTGAACTCATACAGGCCAAGCATCACCATGTTGCCCTTATTAAAAAATGCTACAGCTAGTGTTTCCTTAATTGAGGTCAACAAAACTTCTTTCTTCCCATTTGATTATGTTATGCATTAATTTCTCTTATTTGGTGGTTAAAAATCGGCTGCGCTTAACGGTTTAGCTCATAAAGGTATTCATTGGGTTGGTTGTCGAATTAAGCAGATCGTTAATATAAATGAGTGTTCGTGTTCTCCATGGAATGGTACGTAAACAAATATGTATTCAAGAGAGTAGATATTTTGGTAAACTGTACGACAGACACTTACTCAGGAACCCATAATGCCTACTCTGTGGAACTATTTTCGATAGCCTGGCTTTGTAGACATCGATATCTGGAGAATACGTATTGTCTATCATTTCTACTGCTGGGGGTCTTCATCTATGATGTTCTCCATTAATACTATTGGACCCTTAGCGAAAGAGAGGTTGCTCTCTTTGACAAGACGCAGGGGAACATCCGCTTTTAAATGATACAGAATAAAAAATACCTTTTTGGGTAAAAGTTGTGTATTGAAAATAGTTTAAAGTCAACACTGTATTGGGTATTATGCGCTTAATCCTTTCAAAATCGCCTTATTTCTCTCTGACAAAAAATTACTTCTAACACTGATAAAGCCATGCGTGATATACATAATGGTGTTTGCATATCTGTCAAACAATTTGTTTGATATCTTGTACAAGTTGTACCTAACCAACGGGTTCAGAGCAGTTTTGTACAATGCGATCATCAGAATGCCTTTTGGTGCATTTATCTATATCATCGGTGTTGCACGTTTTAAGTGTACCTCACTTCTTGGTTATATTAGGCTACGGTCACCTCATGTGTCTTAACAGAAATAGCGTTTCTGAACCACACCATATTCACCAATAGAAACTGTGCGATGTAGCATTACATTTTATTTTATTTTGAAGTTGGAAACGCAACAAACGTTACCACCGAATAATATAGATCAAAATGTAATCCTAACCGCTCACTAACTACGAGTCGAACTATATATTGTTCTACTGCAGGATAGAAAGTTTTATATCTATATGTGTTGCAAATAAATATTGCGTTCAGTAAGATTTTAAAACATAGTCTCAACATTTTCTTGATATAAGTGTTTTGTGGACACGTCATATACAGTGCGCTCGTAAATTGACGCCTTGAGTAAATTGGAGATAAAATGGTTCGACTTATACTACTTTCGACATAAATTTAATAATAACAATATCATGGTTGCGCGCAAGGTATACAAATTTTAAATATTTGCGATTTAGTAAAGATTGCGGTAGCATGTGGCATTCTAAGTATCAAAATTTTTTGTATTTCTTCTCATGGTCACATCTCAGTGATACATTTAGTGTTTAATGTATATTATGTACTGCTAGGTGTAACATATACCTGTTGAGATAAATTTTTTGATTTTTGATTGTCGACGAATTTCTTTTACTGAGATCGGATTGCAGAGAATTATTTTTATTCGTTATTTGATAAAACTTCGTTGACCTATTTGTTATAATGTTGAGTTTTGAAAATTACTTGGTCCCGTGTTAGCATAATTAGTGTAATAAGTTTTATTAGTTTGGCGTGGAAAATATTTTCTCATCGAGTTTGACATTTTAGTTTTCCAACTAAATAATGTATTTAACAAATTACTTGTACTTTAATTATCTGTTTGGCGTAGTTTGTTTTATTATTGTTGAGTTCAGAGTTTCTGTATTTTACGATAAATCGGAAGTTAACGTGCTTACCTACTGTAATGTTTTGGTCGTAATGCATAACAAGGAGCAACGTGAGTTGATTTGGCATTTCCCTTGGTTGATTTTATCGAAATACCTATTTTTCATGCGTTTTATTTTTTTTTTTTGTTTATTTTTCTAATATAGGACTTTATTACACATCTAATACGTTTAGTTTTAACCCGAAGTAGTAAATCTTTAAGCACAATGAATTTTTAAGTAACCTATGGACACGTTGCACATTCACTAGGGCAATTATGCATATATTTTGATTTCAATTTAATACTAAATTACAGGCTATAATGAGAAATAATCATTGTGCATTTAGTTGAAGTTTGTATGAAGAGCGTCGCATTTTGTTTTTTGTGCGAAAGCTATATAATCGGTTTAAATTTTCAAAAATTTTTCTTGCATTCCTCGACGTTTTATGGCCAAAACAACACGAAAATCCTAATAAAAAAAAATTCGTGTCTTGTGTCTGTGTGTGTTCACGAGCGATATTTTTTGAACCATCAGAGCTATCGACGTGAAATTTGGTACAAAAATTCTTTGCCATAAAATCTAGGTTAAGTTCGTTAATAAGCAAAATCCAACCAGTGTCGGGCATTTTTAGGGGCTTAGCACATTAAAAAAATTCATTGCTTTAAATTTTAAAAAGTTACAAAATTTAAAAAACAAAACTTTTTTATATAATTTCAAAATAACAAAAAAGCGAGTGGCGCACCGTTTTTAGGGTGCAAAATTGTACATTTTGTAATTTATAAACCGATTTTTTTGGAAGTCGGGTATTGGGGTTTTAAGATCAAATCATCTGTGAAAATAAAAAAATTCAAAATGGCAGATCAAAAATGAGAAACAAATTTCTTAAAGTTTAGGAACAGAATGAACGTCTGAGGGTGCCAAATCAGGAGAATAGATGGGATGACTGAGCAAATCGTACCTCAAGCCCCGCAGTTTTCCCATCGCCAATGCACGCTTGTGCAAGTGCGTTGTCCTGGTAAAAGATGATTTTTTCTTCTTCAAGCTACCAGGAGAGGCATGTCCTCGCGAATTTTGGCATCCAGCTGGTCAAGAAGGTTGGAGTAATATTCACCTGTAATTGTTCTGTCTTTTGAATGTTAATCAATTAACAGGATCCCTTTCGCATCCCAAAAAACGCTGGTCATGACGTTTCCGGCAGATGCGATGGATTTCGCTTTCTTTGGCGCTGAACCACCGGCTTCTATCCATTGCTTGGACTGCTGTTTCGTTTCTGCTGTATGTACGCGCGCGATATATTTTGAACCATTAAAGCTATCGATATGAGATTTGGTACAATAATTCTTTGCCATAAAATCTAGGTCAATGAGCAAAATCCAACCAGTGGCGGGGCATTTTTAGGGACTTAGAATATTTAAAAAATTCACAGAAATACGTGAGATGTTAAAAAAAAATACGTATCTAAATCGCATTTTTAGATTTGCGTATTTTATAGAATGTACCAATTGATTCTATTTGATGTTATTACGTTGACAATGCCCCTAGCGCCACCCATAATACTACTATTAAATTTATGTAAAAATGTTGTAGTAGTCAAACCATTTTACCTCCATTTAGTGATGCGGTGGAGGGGTAGTGGTATAGTAAGGAAGTATTTTGACCACGCTGTATTTATATTTTGAGAAATACCTCAAAATGCTATTTTTATTAGCCAATACAGGAAAATACTAAGTATTACGTGACTAGCTTTGAAATCAATGTAGAGTCAAAATGGCAACCGCGATATTGCCTGAGATAAGGCGCATCAAATTTTTGTAGCTGGTTTTTCCACAGTGTCTGCTTCACGCTCCTATCTGTAGAAATAAATAAATATTTTTTGCAATTTAATATAATTATTGTATTTTATTATGAACCCAATAGTTTCATCACTCCCCATTGTTCGATTATTTTGTGTTCAATACTAACCAATTACTAATATAAAATCAATCAAGCAACGTTTGGAGTATTTTAAAAAGAACCGGACTGACTTCTGAGCCGTTTGGTTGCTATGGATGGGACATGTGTACGCCATTATCGTTAGAACAAAACCTCAACCAAACCAAGTCGGCGACTCTAGTCAATGGTTGGGATGTGAAAATAATGTTTCTATTGGAAAGGCCTAAAACAAATGAAACACTACTTAAGCCACGAGAAGAGGTGACGAAAAAAAAATAAGTTAAAATTATCAAAGATGGAAAGATTGAGAGATTGGACGTACTATATTTGGCAGATTTGACACAATCTAATTCTTATCTACTCCAATGTCTGTAGAAAGTTATACGTGGTAAAGGTTACTGATGGAATCTGTTCATTGAAGAAATGTTGATCAGAGTGCAATGAGGTAAAATGAGACTATATGCTTTGAATACAAAATGACACCCGCTGGTGTGGTGATGGTCTTTCTTGACGTGATGAAGTAATAGTTGAAGGTAGTTATGCTACTTCTACATTTATTTTTGACTCAATGTTTTTACAGAAGATATTTCTATTAGTTTTTAAAATGATGGGAAACTGAAAGTTCAACCTTTTAAAGAATTTCGTGCCTTTATTTATTTTTCGTATATTTGGCCCTGAGCTTTTATCGATAAACTCAATTAGCAAAAAAAATTGTCTCACCACAAAATATAAAAGTTCACTCAGTGTTTTAATGCTCGCTATATCTCATCCAAAGTCTGATTCTTTCTAACCTTTTAAAAAGAATTTAAAATATTTATGTTTCAAAATGGAATGCGTGAAAAAAAGGTCAATTAATCTTCAGAAGATTTTGGACTTTGAATATATACTTAGACTTTAGTACAATAAACAGCCGTTGAAGGTTGATAATTACCTATTTTTAACAAAAATCTACATTTCATTCAACATAGTTATGAGTTCCGTAGGTTCTATTAAAAGTTGGGTAATTTTAGTGTTAGACACTGTTTACAATTATCAAGTGATGACAATTTTATTTTGGGAAACTTCTAACAGAAGGGAATAAAAATTGTGTGCCCATTTTAGATTTAAAATCATCTATGATAATAATTACAATGATACAATTAAAATGTAATTCAAAATGTTATAGATAATTATAAAAATCCAATTAGATTTTCAAAATTGTGTTGACATTTAAAGATATGTAAATTAATTTTAAAATTCTTTAAGGAATGCAGTCTTGACAGCAAATTAAAAAAAATTGTCAATAATGATTAGCAAGATGTTAATCAACGTCTGAATTTTTGTATCTAATTAAATCATACACCCTTCCCTCTAATTCGTAGTATTAATTAAGCAATCCATGCTTAAAAATTAAAATCAATTAAATATTGGTATTTAAATTAAAATTAATTAGATGCACACATGCCAAAAAAAAATTCAATTTAGTTATTCGGCCTTCAACTAAACTCAGTTTAATTAGAACAAGCTTAGATAGTGTTTAAGTAAATGTGTACTTTGTGAAACGTCCTTTGGAGGTATTCGTGTGTCTTCATTTGACATTGTCTGCTGACAATGGATTACCACGACCTAGCAATGGGGTCATAACATAACACATCGCCAGCTTTCACATTAGGGGGCTCTATTGCAGCAGATGCTTAAGTACAATGATGCAGCTGTTCCCAAGTTCGATAATTTGATTATTTTGATTACTTCGAAAACGGATCTAACACACTTGAAAGTTACAATCAATATTATCGTAACCATCATCAAAGCCTACTTTTTAACGTTTTCCTTACTGAGAAAAAATTAAATTTTTCTTTAACGAAAATAACAAATCACGAATGAAATATAAAAAGGTTTGAAAACCTACAATTAAATTTCTTTCAGCTCGAACGAAAAAAAGATGTACGTACGGTACAAGGCCGAGTACACGAACTCTTGACTATAAATAGGTACCTTAATTTTCAAGTACTGTTACAAAGTACAATTACAAGAGCCTCAATTATATGCTCATCCAACGAATAAAGCTTCCTGAAGATCACAATTTCCGGTATGCAGCCTTTTTTTCAAATATGCACATCGTCTTTATTAATTAAAAAAAAATCATGTTTAGTATCATTTAAACTTCCTGCTAATAAATACATGAAGGTTATCGTACTCTAGATGTAAAAAATATCAGACAATGTCAAGGTTGTATAATTCCACCTTATAGTTAGTGACCTGCCATGCTTCAAGTACCACCATACCAGCTTTATACCATAGAAAGTTTCAAAAGGAAAGACAATCTAGTAATCAAGACTTCCCGTCGTAAATTTACAAATTCTATTCAAGATTCAAGCGTGAAGTGTTAAAAACATCGTTGGCAACAATAGAAGACGTCAGGCACTATTTAATTTATTTTTTTATTTGCATCAATTGATGTATCTGCTTTATCAACCATTTAATTCCGTATAATTGTAAAACGGGTCTTCTTTAAATGCTTTAAACTATATTCTAGCAAAAAATGTACAATATGGTTTAAAACGTACTGTAGTGAATGGTGGGTTGCCTACACACAAGGCGTCAAACATAAAATATAACGATAGAGTAATAAAATGTTTCGGGCCGTTAGATTTTAATACGTGATCAATTGATTAGTTCTATCCGACATGGCTTTAATTAATTAATACATAGACATTAATAAGAAACAAACTATAATGTATTTGCATTAATGAATCGGTAGTGTAACGATAGTTACGAATAAAATACCATAAAAAATTCTGTAATGCAACATTTTGGACAAATTTGAACTCCTCAAAATGAATACTTACGATTCTCTTACCCAGCTTTTTATGTGAGTTGAGACTCAATTACAATTATTCTATGTTCCTTTAAAAAAATATATGTTAGACCTGTTTGTTCTATCACTATCAGTTTAAATAACATCGGATATAATCCAGAAATAAACTTAGTTTGGTAATGGTTAGATTGATGACATGCATTAAAGTGTCCAACACAAAAACAAGATGAAAGTCATACTAAAACCAGGGAACGTTATTAGTTTTCACGCAAGCTGATAAATTCATTTAGATGGTATTGGGGAAGTAATTAAAGTCAATACTAAATAAAGTACGTGACTACATAGTAGTGTAAAAAAAGACCAAAGAGTCAAAGCGGCAGTGGCCATTTTAATCAATAGACAATACAAAAACATATTACAAGTCTATCAAAATCTGCATGTTGTTTCTATTCACAGACTCAAAGAGAGTAACTCCAAACATGAGGTTGATATGGTTTGCAATAACCTTCACAGACTACTGTGTTCGATAACTGACCACAAACTTATAATTATACTTGGAGACTTTAATACATGCTTTGAAAAGGAAGTAAGCAGAACTTTTACAAAGAACAACTTAATGTAAAGAACTTATAATCAACTTTGATACATATAATGGACTAAGAATAAATAATACCTTCTTCCTATATAAAACAGACTAAATACCATAAGACAAAAGTATGAATGATATTGTTCAGGAAATACATTATAGCCTCTTAATGTATAACCAAAAAGCAGGGGTGCCGTAAATTGAAACAAAATTCAAATTTTACAAGGCAGCATAAACAAATATTAAAAGGTAGTTTTACAGGAGAGCTAACTAATCGCTAATAGAAGCTAAAATATTGTAGAAATATAAATAGAGCTATTTTTCTTATCATCACGTGATAGGAAATTAATTACATACCTATAAACTTGACCATTGCATTTTGGTTTCGGACGACACTTGCTTTTTGTAATTAAAATACAAAAAATTCATAATCAAATAATTTCTACTAAATTCCAGGCATAAATTTAATCAAGTAATGAACACATAAATTTGTTCGTAAAGCTTTATAACAATAAATTTTCTTAGTAAAACTTGAGAACTATTCACAAAATGTACGATCGTTACTGTATTCCAAAATTGAATTCATATTTAATCTGAATACACTTTTATGCTCTCGTCCGGCAACACTGGCTTTCAATCCACAAAATTGGCACCATTGATAGCTGTTATACATATTTTTGCGAATATTCGCAGTTACAAGCCTCCGCTGACACCTCGGTCCACAATTCTACTCATACACACAGAATTGTCGTTTCTGGCTTAGTGATACAAATAACTAAATATAAGTAATCAGATATCTGACCTACGTCACAAACACAATTATTCGTGCAGGTTGATACACACTAAGATAACTGAATATCTGTGTCTGTGCCAAAATAATTTCGTCTATCAACTAAATAAATGTCATTTGCACAAAAAGAATATCGTACTTACGATTTCCACTTGCGACATGTAACAAATATACTATATTTGTGTAATCATTAACGAAATTGTGGCATAAAATGTACACATTTCAGAATGTATTTGCTTCTTCCCAGCAAGGTACCATAAGAACGGAACGAAAGTATTATCGCCTTTGATATACTACTAAACAAAATGTAAATCATTTTTCATCGCGACGTCTCAATCGCCTTCTATACAAACGCGGTATTATATCAACCGTAGGTTAATTTCATAATAACATTCATAATTGAAATGCTATCTTCAATACCAAATTTAGACTATTGGTATTCGTTTGGGAACAAAAGATATAATTACATACGTTTTCAGGGATAAACTAAACAGGATAAACGAGATGCATCTCTAATGCCACATGAAATGGAAAATGATGCTTCAATGCGAACGTATGAAGGAAGGAATGAATCAAGTTACGCACAAAACAATAAATCTATGTTGCAAATTAGGGACACCGCGAAAACAAGTGCACAGTGCGCTTGAAAACGCATAAAAGTACACAATTTAATTAATACTAACAAAAAGATATTACAACAAACAGAATTATTAAGAAAACAAGTACTAGATTATACTTAATTATACATTAAATAATGTAAAAGAACTTCAGGAATAAATGACGATCCAAGAAATAATTCACGTTTCAACTGGGAAAAATAATAAAAACAGAATTGTAACCAGAAACCCATCTTGCCTCAACAACATTGTTCTAAAAGTGCTTTATCGTTATTACTTCCATGTAATCACATTGTAAGCCTTTTTATATAACTAACCTGCTATTGTTTTGATGCAACAACATTTAGGCAAAAGAATGCAACACTTTGTAATGAATGGAAATTTAACCTTCATTCATTTTGGATTATAATTCTATTAAATAACGCAATCAAGCATTTTCTCTTCTTAAAAATAACTTGCAAATGCGGTCAATACAAAAATATAGATTTAAAAAGAGCATAATTTTAAAATAAATAATGTAAATAATAGAAAGTTGGTAAAACATCTAATTACAAGAAAAAGGTTATAAGGTCTAGGCATAGGTTAGAATAATTGAGTGAAATTGGCAATAAAATTTTGCTACCGCAACACACCAGTTTCATCATTTCACATAATAATCAATTATTTAAGAAAAAATTGTGCAACAACTGTAAACAAAATAAAACACAAAAATGTTAATTATCCTCGTATATAATGTCCTGGAATGCATATGAACTGTTGAGCAATATATATTATTATAATACTAATGTGAGAAAAATAAATAGCGATAATGTAGAAAGTTTGTATGTGAAAAATTATACAATAGATTGGTAGCCGTGTCCGTTAGAAGCAAATTAAAACAATATGAAATAATATTTACTGAAAATTAATAAGTAATCTAAAAAAAATGCCGAAAAGGCAGCGGAATTAATTTTAAAATGTATGGTGGCATTGTCAGTATCTTCATTGGTCGGTGTTCGATATTATGGTCAGTTCTAACATTCAATTCTATTTTAAACGTTTGCAGAAGCTTAAGTACTACTTTGTCACATATACCATCACTGCCAACACTAAAGAAAAAACTAGATACAAAAAATAGTATATCATCTTATTAGGCTTAAAAGTGTCACTTTTTCTGGCAAATCGCCTAACTAGGACAGATGAGTCACAAATAGTCACTTCTGAGCCGTATAGATTATATTATTTTTCTACAAACGCTTATAACACAGTTAAAATTCTGATTTTCCAACGTAAATTTAGTGTGTAGTTCAATTTTGTAGTTTTTCTCAAAATGTGTAATTGTCATAAAAATTTGACATTTTGTATCTTGATAAACGAACTTGAAGTGACATTTCTCAGTCGCTATTTTGTTTCTATTGGCAACGGCAGCAAAGTTACTTCTAGTACTCTATTCTATACAATTCAAAACAAGCTACGATGGTGAATCGGAATTCTTTTCGTACCGACAGCGAGGTGAACGAAGAGGGCGTGGCTTCTGAGGATCATTGGTGGGGATGTCTAGAAGGCATTCTATGAAACGCCACATTACCACCTCTTCAGTAACTATAGCGATGTCTAAGCGTTGCGCAACAAATTACAGTTACATTTCTTGGGAAATTATAAATTTTCAGAAGACTTGAGACAATTCGAGAATAATACACTTAAAAAAGACACAATTATATTTATGGCACAAACAATACTTAGAAAAGCGAGAAGCCATAGAAAATGAGGATCACCAGTTTGAGAGAGGAGAATATTCATACTGTTGGCCGACTTCTCGAGGACGATCAACGATTAACAGTAACTGAAATTGCTTCTAAGGTGGTAATCAGCTTGGGCAGTGCTCATGGGATCATTTCTAGGACCTTGACTTTTGGAAACTGTCCGCAAGGTGGGTTACTCGGCTTCTCACCAAACTTCAAAAACGTAATCGTATGGAAGTATGAGGTTGAAAGGGAAGGTTTTTTCTACCGGATAATCGAAACTTGGGTGCAACATTACGCTCCCTAATCCAAATAAGCAAGTGTGGAATGGCGAAAGAAGAACGAACCTGCACCTGTCAAAGTCAAAACTCGGCTCGAAAGGATCTTGTGATCTCTGCCAACTTTTATACGAGAAAAAAAGGCATATCCTGGGAAAAGACGTGGTGTTTTTCGTACCGACAGTGAAGTGAACAAAGAGGGGCGTGGCTTCTGAGGATCATTGGTGGGGATATCTAGAAGACATTCTATGAAACAGTATATTACCACCTCTTCAGTAACTATAGCGATGTCTAAGCGTTGCGCCACGAATTACAGTTACATTTCTTGGGAAATTATAAATTTTGAGAAGACTTGAGACAGTTCGGGAATAATACACTTGAAAAGACACAATTATATTCATGGCACAAACAATATTTAGAAGGGCGAGAAGCCATAGAAAATGAGGGTCACCAGTTTGAGAGAGGAGAATATTTATACTGTTGGCCGACTTCTCGAGGACGATCAACGATTAACAGTAACTGAAATTGCTTCTAAGGTGGTAATCAGCTTCGGCAGTGCTCATGGGATCATTTCTAGGACCTTGAGTTTCGGAAACTGTCCGCAAGGTGGGTTACTCGGCTTCTCACCAAACTTCAAAAACGCAATCGTATGGAAGTATGAGGTTGAAAGGGAAGGTTTTTTCTACCGGATAGTCGAAACTTGGGTGCAACATTACGCCCCCTAATCCAAATAAGCAAGTGTGGAATGGCGAAAGAAGAACGAATCTGCACCTGTCAAAGTCAAAACTCGGCTCGAAAGGATTTTGTGACCTCTGTCAACTTTTATACGAGAAAAAAGGCATATCCTGGGAAAAGACGTGGTGTTTTTCGTACCAACAGTGAGGTGAATGAAGAGGGGCGTGGCTTCTGAGGATCATTGGTGGGGATATCTAGAAGACATTCTATGAAACAGTATATTACCACCTCTTCAGTAACTATAGCGATGTCTAAGCGTTGCGCAACGAATTACAGTTACATTTCTTGGGAAATTATAAATTTTGAGAAGACTTGAGACAGTTCGGGAATAATACAATTAAAAAAGACACAATTATATTCATGGCACAAACAATATTTAGAAGGGCGAGAAGCCATAGAAAATGAGGGTTACCAGTTTGAGAGAGGAGAATATTCGTACTGTTGGCCGATTTCTCGAGGACGATCAACGATTAACAGTAACTGAAATTGCTTTTAAGGTGGTAATCAGCTTCGGCAGTGCTCATGGGATCATTTCTAGGACCTTGAGTTTCGGAAACTGTCCGCAAAGTGGGTTACTCGGCTTCTCACCAAACTTCAAAAACGCAATCGTATGGAAGTATGAGGTTGAAAGGGAAGGTTTTTTCTACCGGATAATCGAAACTTGGGTGCAACATTACGCCCCCTAATCCAAATAAGCAAGTGTGGAATGGTGAGAGAAGAACGAATCTGCACCTGTCAAAGTCAAAACTCAGCTCGAAAGGATTTTGTGACCTCTGTCAACTTTTATACGAGAAAAAAGGCATATCCTGGGAAAAGACGTGGTGTTCCCATGCTGCAAAATAATATCCGGCCCCATACAGCTGCCATTACTCGTCAAAAAATTGAAAAATTGTTCTAAACTACACTAGAACACTCTCTCCTCGCCCTACGATTACCATCCGTTTGAACCATTGTCCTCTTGGAGGACAATGTTTTGATGACGATGCTACGGTGGGCAATAGACTTATGGCGCAATCATCTTCGTTTTGTGAAAACAAGATAAAGAAATTACCTGTTTCACGAAATCAGGAGATTATGAAGAAAAATAATTTTGAGCCTTTGTATTTACCCCAATAAATTAAAAAGAAATAATTGTGGTTTATTCATCTTTATACAAAAATAAATCCGCACTAAACGTACACTGGAAAATCAGAGTTTTATCGATGATATAAGCATTTGGTTTTATTTGAAATATAGTACAAACTTAATGCAAGAACGATGCAATGATCACGTAAAGGTATATCGCATTAGTATAAATAAAAGTACTTACATGGTGTACGTTAAAGGTCTAGAGCCCATTTCTTTTATCTTTTCGCTTCGCGGTGGCGATATTCTATTAAGTTCATTCGACCGTTTATCAGGAATTCTTGCTCGCATACTCTGATTAATTCTCATTTGCCTTGGTTGCAACGGAGGTGGAATATCACGACTAAAACTTTCAGCAATCGACGCCCTCTGTCCACTTCTACTATCCAATTTCTTAAATTCTTCACATTTTTGCACCGGTCTCAATGGTTCAGCTCTGTATTGTTGTAATACAGTATTCGTTACCTTTTGACTAATCGCTATATTTCCATTTAATTGCACTTTTTGTACTGCAGGATAACGTGTACTAGAACGTTCAGAGTATCCTCTTTGATTAGGAAAATTAAGTAACTGTTCAGGCACCTTATTAGGAGAATGTAATTTAGAGCTTTCCTTATTTTTACTTGTTTCAACCTGAGGTTCAGCAAATTGACGACTTCCAGTATCTAGTAATCTATCTGAAGCTTGATCGTTCCAATCAGCTGAGCGTAATTCTGGAGGAGGTGGTGGTAAAGGTTCGTCATTATTAAAAACTTCATCCTCAAGAACGGGAGGTGGCGAAGGAGGAGGTAAATCAGGACTGGGCAATCTTTGTGTCTGGAATAAATCTGGGAAAGCGTTTCTTAAATGTGGATTTTTCGGTGGTCTTTCAGGCGGTCTTTCAGGTATCCAATCATCAACTGAAATTGAAGGTCCAACAATAACAGGACCGAGTAAATCAGCCGACAAACTACCACACGAATTACTGTGTTGGTGACGAGGTGCTAATTTATTTTCAGTGCTTCGAGAATCTCTAGACGAAAAACTACTTCTTCGCGAATTTGTACCTGATGCATAATCGGATGCTGAAGATGCTCTTCTGGATGGTGATTGCATTTTAATACGTGGCGGGGGTTGTGGAACTGTAACATGTGCAGGTTGAGATCGTGCTAGTTGAGGTTCTGAACGCCACGCATTACTCTTAGTCGTATTCGGATGATGGCGTTCATAAAACGATAACAACGCTCTTTTTTGTATGGCTTTAAGAGTGGGGTCGGGAATTCTATGCTTTTTATCAGGAGCTAAATAAGAATATTTCCTTTGTTTTTCTAGCTCATTGATTCTATCTGCTACTGACAATGATTGTTGCGATGCTAGTGATGTTAACCTAAAAATGGAAGCAGTTAATCACTGGTTTTTAAAAGTACGTAACATACCTTTCATTTTGCTCCTGTTGCCGTTCTGAAGGTTCCATAGTGTATGTGTTAACGGCAAATAATTTAAGCTTGTTAGTATTATTATTTCGCTTCTCTTGATCTTTCCAACCATTCTGAATATCACTTCCAATATACAGCACACTTTCAGAGTGATGCTTCTGTGGTGTTTGCACTCTTGCGCTATGCACAATTAATTGTCTAGATACGGATGAGCTTGGTGAATTTGCAAGGTGTGTGCAGGAACTGCTAGCAACCGATACATCACTCATCGAACCATGCCATTTAAGTGTCTCACTAGAAGACGCACTACCGGAACTGTTAGTAACTACACTATCTCTACCTTCCCATCTCGTCACATTATTTTCTTGTTCATTAATTTCTTCCCATGTAAAAGATTGGGATCTATTAGCAGCTGCTTCGCTATCACGACGAAGTCTATCCAAAAATGGAGTCGAGCTTGAATCTGTACTTGATACATAACTATGATAACCTTCCGATTGTGCGTATGACGGTTGCTTTTGATGCTGATGATTTAAACTTTCTTCATAATTACGCGTGTACTGTTCTAATTCGGCCTGCGTTAAATGTGATAAAGAGCCTTTAATATTGTCGTTATACTGGCAAAGCTTCTCAATTGTTGGATCTTCATAAGCCCTTACATATTTTTCTAAATCAGCTTGGGTTAGTTGAGTTTTATTATTATCCCTTTCAGGGGGTGATGGCACCATATATTCCATATCTCCTAGTGGTTTACCTTCACGATCAACGTGAGGTAAATATAAATGTTCTTTTCTATTTTCCAGACGCGATTCGTAAGTCTCTGGAGTGATTTTTTCACATTTTTCCATAACCGTCTTCAATTTCTGTAAAAAACAAAATGATTTAGTATTTAATAAAAAAGTAAAGTAATGTATTTTCTTAAATAATTAAAAAAAAATTTATCAGTTAGTCAGGAAGATAACTGTAATGTTATCGAAACGTTTAAATTGATAAAAAATTTAAAAATACCCAAAAGCTAAATATCGTAATATATTTTCTACTTTTTGTATATTCGGTTCACGTTGAAAAAAATTATGCAGTGTTTAATGTGGTTGTAAAAATTCAGCCGCAAGGATTCTTTAAAGCATTTACATAAATCAAGTTAATTATTTTTTGATTTTGTTTGGTTAAGGTAGTACCCGTTACAAAGTTGTTTGACTTATTTATAAACCGAACCAGACGATGTTAAATCATTTAATCACATTTTGTTAACTGAACATACGCATTCTCAAGTGTAAAGTAACTAACTGTTGGTGCCAATATTCATTAACAAACACCATCCCCAGGCATTTCCTTTATGCCGGCCACCTATTTTTATTTAATAAGTGTCAACATTAATAGTTCTTATTTATGCGTCACCATTTCTATTTACAAATAAAATTTATTGCCATCCATGAATTTGAAAAATGTAATTAACAAGTTGAGTACAATTTTAGAACGCAGGAATTTGACTTACTCTCAAGCAATTAATTATTAAATTAAATGTTAACAAATTTGGTTCATTTTTATTGCGAAACCAATAATCTGACGTTTTATTAACCCATCCAGGTGATGGACGAAAGAAAACGATAAATAACTCATGATTGGAGAATTTGGTTCAGTTCAGTTCCGTTGAAATTATTTTACAAATTGATAAATAGTGTAATATTTACCAAATTTAACAAAAAAGCACTGAAAGAAGACCACCGAACAAAGTAGAAAAGTATTTTTAATTTTCACACATAGTTTCTTTTCATGCTTTTGATATTCACCTTTGTAGAATAACTCCCCAATTATTTTTAAATAGATGTTGATCAGCGAGAAAGTGTGGCACTATTTAAAAAAAAAGTTGACTGAGTCATATATGTTAATTACTACCCAAAGCAATAATTAATTACAGGAGTTCCTGCATTATACAAATAAAAAATAAAATTTGTCTTTTTCGTGGTCGTCACTTATTCTAATTTAAGCAAAATAAAATCACTAAATTATAAAAATTTTCATAAAACAATGTAAGAAATTTAATAAAATTGCGTGCATAAAAAATGATCAATACGAGGGACAAGCCATTATTATTGAGAACGAAGAAATA
Organism: Vesta saturnalis; assembly: GCA_036346205.1. Classification (NCBI taxonomy): domain Eukaryota; kingdom Metazoa; phylum Arthropoda; class Insecta; order Coleoptera; family Lampyridae; genus Vesta; species Vesta saturnalis. Next base: position 1,598,088 of record JARFJB010000400.1, read on the forward strand.
AGACAGGTTATGGAAAAAAATTGTGGCCTCAGTAAGAGCAACTCTTTACTTGCCATTCACCGCTTCATTTGCTAATTTATCTTAAATAGCATTTGAAAAAGATAGTTTTAAGTTTCGCAAGTATAGTGACAAAATGGGATTAGCCACAGAACATTTTCATATAATGATTTATTATGACTTGAAGAAACGTTTAAGTGCGTAAGACTACGACATCAACATTTAGCGATCAGGCAACAATTTACAGATGGTACAAGGAATTCGATCATGGGAGAACTACAGAAAGACGCAGGCCTTCTCATTACCGCTGCGACAGAAGAAGAAGATTATGGAGGCAGATAACAGAACTAGTTGCACTGTAATAGAGGCTCAACTGGGGATTGGATCCTCGTCTACGAAAACAACAACACACGACCCCCTTCATCTGAAAAAAGTCGTAAGCCGTTTTGTACCCCTTTATCTTACAGATTTTCAAAAAGCAGAACGAGTCTGAATTTGCCACGAAACTCTAACATTGCTTCCGAATAGTGGACACCAAATTTTGCCGAAAATTGTAACAGACGAAGAAACCTACACACCATTTTCCGACATGCCAACTCGACAAGAGAGCCACATACGGATCTATGAAGAAGGTCATGTTAGAAGAACCGGTCTAGCGAGCGCTATTAGGCTAGAGGAGCAGAAGACTGTCATAGCTAAATGGTACGTCGTAAGTGTTTAATAAAGTGCCAAATAAGGGAATTATAGTACATCACGATAATTCTTCTTCCCACACTGCAGAGCAACCTCGAAAATATTTGGCTGCAAACAAAATTAATGTAATCGAACACCCTCCCTACTGACCGGATCTGGCAATGTGCGACTTTTCGCTGATTCTTGGGCTAAAAAAAAAACTTACGAGGAAGACGGTTTTTTAGAGGAAGAGGTCGATGGTGCTGTTACGTGTTATTTTAATAATATTCCTAAAACTGCTTGGCTTGGAGCATTTAAGCAATAGAAGGAAAGAATGGTTAAGTGCATTATAGCAGAAAGCAACTACTTTGAACATATCTAAAATAAAATTTTGAAAAAGTTACACTGGTTCTTTTATTCTCAATGTGCCTCGTATGTAGAAACTGTAAATGAATAAAAAACGCCTATAACTTTGTTTTTCAATTATTACTGGTAAAAAAAGGCAAACAAAACGAAGTCTGGTTTACCAGGATTTCTCTAATTAGTGAGTGAACTTTACACAAATTGAATCTTAAATAATTGGGGTGTGCTTTAGTAATGTTTTAGGTAAATTGTTACTGTTAATATTAATATGCTTATTAATACATAGACTGATATAGTAGGTAAATGCTGTCCACAGTTTCTAGAAAAATTTTGCAGTCTTACTGGCCATGATGGCGCAATGTTGTCCACCAGACGATTTTTTATTGAAAGCTGCGGTTGGTGCACCGTAGCAATAAGAAGTATATGCGCATCGATTTAATGTAGTTTACCACCAATAAGGTTTTAGGCAGAATCGTTCTACGGGTAAACTTCTTTTAGGTGTGATCCAAGTTTGGAACAATACATTAGAACAACCCCGTGAAACAGATGTAGTCGCTTTATCATTTGACCTAGTTTGGCTTAAGTGTTTACTTGCCAAACTCGTCTTGTTTGGGTTAAATGATACCCTCTTCAATTGGGTTTCTAGTTTCCTTGACAACAGACAAACACGTGGCGTAGTTGACGGCTTCTTTAAAAAAAAGTTGGCGTTAACGCGGATGTGCCACAGGGATCAGTTATAGCGCTTAGACTTTTTCTGCTATACATAAATGATCAACGGCTAACCCGGTCCATTGCTTTGCTGACGACCGCACCCTTCATTGTAGTTCATCTCAGTCTACTCATAATGGTAACCCACCTTCCATCTCAAATTAAGACCGTAAAGCTGAAATGGCAATTTCAATCAAGAAAGGCATTCAACGTATCCTTGAATGAGGAAGTAATAATCTACTAAAAGTTAATGCTAATAAAATTCAGTGTAATCTTGTGTCCGTCAAGAGATCGATCATTTCCTGTTGTAAGCATGAATGGCTCTGATCTTAAGTTTCCCACTCGATTATTATGTTGGAAATGGATCTATCATGGGTTGACCATCTTCTCTAAAGCAGCTGCTCGCAAAATATGCTTTTTGTACAGACTAAGCAGTACAGTACTTTACCTCCCGACAACTCTTTCTCCTGTATAATTCTCACGTCTAGGTTGGTGCCCCAAATACGTTCTCTATATCGTTGATAGTATTCTAAAATCGGTTAAGCTTATACATGACGTATCCTTAACTTTAAACATACAGTCCCTTGAGCATAAAAGAATCGTTTCAGGTTCTTTGTTGTATTATCGGTATTGCAATAGCTATTGTGCTGCTGAATTACATTATTTGATATTTTCTCGGGCTACCTTGTCTAGGAATACTCCGTTCGCTCATTCACATCGTCAATATGCTGTACAAATCTTCACTTGTCGCACCAAATGGGCCCAATCTACACTCCTCTACACGGCATCTACACTCTGGAATGTTCTGATAGCAAAGTGAATATATTTACCATTTGTTGGTTCCACGCAGCTTATGGCACTGTTACATGATCGGTCAGTAAATTATGTTTTACTAGTCCTGTAAATTTGAAGCGTTGTTGACAAACGAAAACGGCGTTTTATAACTCTTCCCGAAATACAGTGACCGACATTTCATTATTGGTGACCAGTTGGTGAAGCCAGTTAGCATTCACAAGTGCTGTGCATATTACCAACTCAATAGAAAGCTTTCCGTACCAATTTAGTCCATAAGTAAAGTGACAAATTGTATGCTTTCTTTTGGTTTGCAAAATTCAAGGACGCAATACACGTCGCTTTTACCTGAAACGTTGATGTAGGTTATAGGCTTGTTACACTCCATAGCAGATTTAGATTTCACCTGAACGTCTATGTACAGTAACCATCTATAGAATATATTTTGTCATAAAATCATAAAATCTCGTGTGTGCCTCGATTTTTCCACAAACACCCTGGTGGTGCTTTTTCTGCTATAAACTCTCCTCTTAATTCTTTTGGGTTTTTTAGGTTGTTTTACGATTACTAGGTAGTGCGTTTAATCTATAAGTGTCAGCAGGCTTTACGGACGTGTGGTAATTGTCAACGCAAATTATTCGGCCATGTTCACCTAAATCATTGACCAAACTCATACTACTCTTGTTGTTTATTAAATATAATTCCAAATTTGTGGCGCTCATTACGAATATACTGTTTAAATTTTAACCGCCCCATGAATGGCAAACCCGTTCTTTCACATTGTACGAGAAGGTGCATTTTCAAAAATGAAGTTTTTTAACTAGTACACAAATATTGAAGAGAGAGAGATGTGAGTTCCATTCGCATGATACGTCCCACATGTCTCCATGTTGAATGCCAGATTTATGACCATGATGATCAATATGTAGAAAATGCAAATGAGTAAATAACTGCTGATAACTTCGCTCTTTCAGTTACATCAAAATATCATGGTTTGTTATTTCCTATAAGATTAGTGAGAGCACCTCAGCACGAGCATAGAGAATAATAGTATTAACCCTGCAGAACTCGCGCTGTGAACATTTTTCTCACTGATTCCACTAATTTTCAGAGTGTATTAGCTAGGGTGCATTTGTCAATCTTCTCAAATCAACGTGAGAGTTTTTCTCGCCGTGCGAGTGATAACGTGAAATAAAGTTTTAGTAAGTAAACCTGACTTTTTTTGTATAACTGGGTTTTATATTTTTGTGTTACTGTTTTTTTTACAGAAAAGCAATGAGTGAAGGACGAAAGCTCGCACAACTGGGCCAACTTCGATATGAAGAGAGTCAGAAGGAAGGAGAATGGAAAAATCTGGAGGCTATTGAAAATGACCAACAATTTGACATCGAAAGTGATGCTGCGAGTCAATACAGCATGCATGATACAGACTCCAAGCAATCCGATGAAGAAATTTAGGATTTCAAACCTGAAGTTGATAAAAATTCTGCGTATGATTTAAGAATCACTTTACAGGTAAATGCAAAAACTCATCGGATGACTCATCTTCTACGTTTTGTTGTACGAACGTCTCTAAAGAATATTGTAATATAAATATCCTGGAGAAAAATGTTACAAAAAATTCAGACTGTGGAATCCTGCTGGGGATTACATATACCGGAAGAACTGATTGAAAAAATCGTAAAATATACAAATATCTATCTAGCAACCTAAGGGAAAATTATACAATAGAATGAGATTGTCAAGGCACAGTTACTACAGGAATATACGCTATTATAGGCCTGTTATACATGGCTGGAGTACAGAAATCCTAATATGTAAACACTAAGGAACTTTTGGCAAATTGACGATGTCGCGAGAGAGATTTTATCTCTTAGGAAGAGCGCTGAGATTTGACAATATCGATAGTAGAAACGAAAGAAAAATACTTGATAATTTGGCTCCTATTCAAGAAATGTTCGAAAACAATGTGAGCAAGTGTCAAGAATACTATACAGTAGATGAAATAAATAGCTTTAGAGAACGTTGTAAATTGCGGCAATATACAGGGTGAGTCAGAAAAAATGGATGAACGCTAAGCTGGAGATATTAGACACCAAAACATTAAGTTTGAGTTCATCAATTCCCTCGATATAAGAGATACTGGGTGTTGAACGTTTAAATTTTATTCTCAATAATTGAGAAAGTTTGATAACATGAATCTGAAAATTGGTAGTGTTCGGTTTTTTTTTTGTGATAATTGCGAATTTGAAGCTTATTTTGACGTTGCTCTAAGGGGCGCTAGCCAGTTTCACCGTATTATTTAGGTAAATCAAAGCATATTTTTTTATCTGTTGACCTATGTATAAAAAATCTAAAATTCAATTCTACATAAAAATGTGCTCTTGTTTAGGTTGCATAACTTTATGGGTATCTGAGTGATTTGAATTTAAAAGTTTCAATGTATTTTGTTGATTGATCTCTGGTTTAGTGTTGACCCATTCCTTCCGACTCACCCTGTATAGCCAACAACAATGTTCCACATTCCGTTTAACACGAAACACCCAACCATTTAAAGTAGCTTTGCGACCTTCTCGTAATTCTGAAAGTGCCCATGTTGAATTTTTTAAAAGACTCCGTATCTTCTTTCATTGCTAATTACTAATAAACTTCTTCCGGGGAGTTAATTGCTTCATCATAACTTCTGGATTCATTTACTTTTACTATCATGGATTCTAATAAACGTTTAGGTATTTGGATGTGTTGTCTATTTTGAAGTCGACCTTGGGTTACCTCATTTTGGCTGATTGAACATTTATCAACACCAGGTTGTTAATAACCAAGATACCTTTGTTTATTTCTTAACACATTCTTAGTGAACATTAAACCTCCACTTCTAACCATTATTATTCTAGTATTCTACAAAAACATGCAACTGTTTGCATTCCATTTCTTGCGAAATTCGTTTTGGTACATCTCCAAATTGTACAGTGTCCCATTTTTTATGATTTTCCAAGGCATCTCGGTTACGAATGATTCGGTTTTTTCAAAACTGCGTTACATCCTTCTTAATGCATATTTGTTACAGCCTACTTCGTCTATGAGATATAGGGCGTTTGAATTGAAAGCCAGCTTAATAAAAATAAAAATATTTTTGGGAAATTACGAATTTCTCTTTTATTTAAAAAGATAGAAAGCCAGAATTATAATTTAAACCGCATATTCAATGAGGTGAAAATACATAGGGTGTTTCATTAAAAAAATGTATATTTGGAGGATCTCAAAATGTCTAACCTATATTTTAAAACTAATCGCACCGTCTAAATCTGGGTAAGAAGTTCTACAGTTACCCATTCATATCAGTTTTTATCTTTGCGATAACTTTTAAAATAACCGACATACTATCCAGAACGTTGAGATTAATAAAAAAAAACTAACATCAAGAGACAGAAAGTTTCGACCACGTAACTTAAATACCACGAAAACACGCCCGTAAAGGTAGCAAAGTCACCCCGAATAGTTCTAAAGTTCTATCACAGTGGTAGAAATAGTTCTGTTAAATTAATTAAAAGAATCAGCATGTAAAGTCTGGGGTGCCAAAGTCACAACTACTATCTTGAATCGTTTTACCTTTATCATCATCAATAGAACTCTTATGCCGCTACTCTGAATTCTCAAGAAAAACTACATCTCAAAAATGTTGATGATGACAACGAAATTTCGGTGGAACTCTGATAATAATGGTTTGAGACCCATGTATATTAAGAGTTATTATTAGAACTCTTGCGGTGCTAACAGAACTCTCAAGAAAAATTATTTCCAAAAATATGTTACGCCTTCTCGTGGACTTATTGAGAGTTCTTGGTGGCACCATAAGAGTTCTAATAAACATGACTTGCAAATCATTATTATCAGAGTTCTATCGCAATTTTGTTTTCCTCATCAAACCTTTTTCAAACACACAAGGGGCGTAAACGTTTTTTGAAGGTGTAAGTTCTAGGGAGTTCTCGGTAGAGTACCACAAGAGTCATAACAATAAGTCCTAATAAATACCGCTCATAAAACATTATTATCAGGCATCTATACAAATTTCGTTTTTCATGTCCATAAGGAGAGGTAAGAAATTTATGAAACTGGAAAATTTCTAGAGAGTTCTGGGTAGTACTACAAGATTTTCTAATAACTCCTAATAAACATTCAGAAACCATTATTATCAGAGTTCTATCTAAATTTCGTTTTCGTCCTCAATTTTTTTTCAAGTACACAAGGGAACGAAAAAAAAGTTTGAAAGTGTAACTTTTTTTGGGAGTTCTGGGTGGCACCACAAGAATTCTAATAATAATTCTTAATAAATATGAGTCTTAAACCATTATTATCAGGGTTCTATCGAAATTTTGGTTTAGGAGGATTGAAAAACTAGTGTTGCGGACGAAAGCATAGCAATTTTTTTTTAATTATCTTACTGAGAGTTCTGAATAGGGTTACAAAGGTTCTATCAAAAAGTATTACAACTTTTTTTACCTCATTTAATACAAAAAGATTAATTTTCATATCACGAAAACGTGAAGTTAGCACCTTACTATTTCTAATCCTTATTTTGCAAGTGTTTAATGGTCAGAACATTTTAAAACCCATCAGGAACTTTATAACTCTTTAGAGAACAACCAGGACACTATTAAATGTATCAAAATTTTATTCAGTGGGGTGCTAACTTCACAGAAGTCGTCAATCAGCATTGTTTTTGGCAACACTAGCTTACGTGCTTTTCAACATCAAATGAAATTTTACAGTTCTCTTTAAATTATTTCCACAATTTTAAAAATAAAGTTTCCTGATTTTACACGTATTTTGAAAATGTCTGACTTTATGAATTAAATACTGATTTTGATATTTTAGATCAATCCGAGTGAAGATCATTGGGATTAATATTCTAAAGTATAATTCATTTGTTCACACATAATTTGGACTGACATTAATTAAAGGTTTTCAAATCTTCTAAAATGCAGTTTTTAAAACCGTAACCGTAAAATTAAAAATTTCGAAATATTTTAATATGTTATTCCAATACAAAATTTACAAATAGACGAAAATTAACAAAGCAATTCAATAATATAAGCAGAGATTTTAGCTGCAATTTCTTTGACGTGAACGCAGGAACCATTTATGACTACTCTAGTAATTCCATGGCCTACTTTCATTTATAATTTTTTGTTTTTTTCAGAGACCTTTATTTATTTAAATGTACTTGTTCGTACATATGCATTTCTTATGGGAACAGGACAATTGTTTAGTTTTAAATGAAGTTGAGCTTTTAACCACAAAACATGTAGTTACGTAGTAAATTGAATGGCTGAAAGAGCCACAGTGGTAGTAACGGCAATGCGGGGTAGTGTAGAAAATGGACACGGGAGTGTTTGCCAATTTTATAACACGTTGAGGCTATATTAATAACATTTCGCTTTAATGTATTCTTGAAGTTTACAATATCAACAAACCATTACTTTTGCGAGTGTGGATAACCTAGATATTCGTTTTTGTTGAGTTACAGGTTTATCGATTTGGCGTGTAAAACGTCGTCGTGGCTAAGCGTTTTGTTTTTGAGTATGGGAGACTACGTTGGTATACAGTAAGGACTGGTGAAATTAAGTTTGAGAACTCTAGAATTTTGAATGCTAGTAACGATTAGTGACGGCAGACATTTGAAGTCGATTAATTGATGGGTGCCCTAAAAAATTTAACATTTGTGATATTACCTAAAAAATATTTGAAAGTGGTGCTAGAAATTCGTAGGAAAATAAATATAGTTTGTTCGTGTGATTAACTACAATGTACGATGGTAATGATTAATACAACAGTAAAAATTCTAAGAAAAGTGTTACCTTGAGGTCACGAAAACGTTAGAGAAGAATGAACTGCAAGAAATTCTGCCGACCGGGAACTCAAAGCAAGCTAAATTTGAACATCACTTTAATGTGTGTTTCCTTTTTGTTTCTCGTGTTAGGAATAATATACATGAGGAATATGGCTTAATACTATGGGGTTTGATGCAGTTTCGTACTCTTTTCTATAAAGTTGAGATGTTTGACGTTTTCGCATTATAATCAATCGGAATTTGACATACTGTTGTACAGTATTGCCCGAAATAAAAAGTACTGAAACTAAGTCGGCGGTGTCTCTATGCGCGCGCTGTCATACCCAAGTTAGCTAGTGTAGTGTACACCTGTCAAGTAATCCTTAAACAATTAATTGGTAGGGCCTAATTTTTAAAAATGGTGTTAAGTACAGAGGAGAAAGTGTTCCTGTAGAGCATTATTTTCAATCATACGGAATCGGCCAACGTAATGGTGCAAGTCTGCGATACGTGTGTGATCAATTCACACAACGGTTTAATAAACGTTCTCCAAGTAATGTTGTAACTTTAAAGGTTATTGAAAAGTTCAGAAATACGGGTAATGTATTGTGTCAACGAAAAGGAAACTCGGGGCGTCCCAGAACAGTTAACAATAACAATAACCATGAACGTGTTTTTGAGCAGATCTTAGAAAAACCGAAAGTCAGCAGACAAGGACAGCGTTGCAACTTGGTTTAAAAAGAACTTCCTTGCAAAGAATCCTGAAGGAGCTGGGTGCATTTTCGTATGTGATTCAGGTACATCAACAATTACATCCTCGGGATTATTGCAATAGAGAGTAATATTGCGCCAGAATTCTCGCGTTACAGTATGAAAATCCTGAATTTTTGAAAAATGTATGGTTTTCAGACGAAGCACATTTTCATTTGTCGGGGCATGTAAATCTGCGCACAAATTGATTTCTAGGCTTTGCCAGGCCCGATGTGGTTCAAGAAGTTTCGTTGCATAGTGCAAAAGTGAGTGTCGGGTGTGCAGTTTCGGGACACGGAATCATTGGTCCATACTTCATCGATGAGAATGGTAGGCAAGTCACACTAAATCAACAGAGGTACATACAACTTTTACCCCCGTTCTACGTCAGTTTTGTCGTGCACGTAATTTGGCACTTCGAGACCAATTTTCAACAGGACGGGACAACTTTCCATACTGCTGCCGCAGTTCGTCAATTTCTTCAGGGACATTTTCCAAGCAGATTCATTTCACGATTTACTGACTTCCTTATCCTTCACATTCTCCAGACCTCACATCTCCAGACGCATACATTTGGAGACCACAAACTATCGATGAATTAAAGGATGCCGTTAGAGTCTTCTTCGCAGACCTGAGACAACCCTTATTCTATAACATAACGAGAAAATTAGTACATCGTTATGAAGTCTGTCTTGAACGAGGAGGTGCACATTTATAACATGTAATAAAGTGTCAATAATATGTATTTCTTAAATAAATAAAACAATTACAAGTTCAGTACTGCTTATTTTAGGCAATACTGTACTACTTTTATTACTTATTACTTTATTATTTAGAGCCTTAAACCGGCACAATTATGCATGAATATTATATATCCTTATATTTTATTTTTAATATAGGATATTTATGGTGAGCTAGAAAATAAAGTACAAATAAAGATTACTAATAGCCAAAGGTTAAAGTGACAAAACTTTAGTTGTTCAATATACATAATATTATTATTTTTCCAATAAATAAGTTTTAATATTTTTAATCCAAGATGATGCCCACATTCATAAATGTTTGACTTTCACTGTTTACAAACACATAGAACGGAGTAAGATTACAATGAAATTGCCCCAACCCTGCACCATAAATAAATTAAAAAGTACTTAATAAACCATTCACAATATAGGTATTGTCCCATAGTTCGTGCTTCGCAAATAAGCCCCCCCCCCCCCACCCATTGATGCATATACTAGGGGACAGTATAACACGTCTGTTGTAAATGATTTGGGCAGCACAAACTACATGTGTATTGACCAGAGGGGATAGTACAAATTATTTTTGTAAAAAAAGACAGCTGCGGTTTATTAAACATCGACTTCCTAGCGTAAGTCGATGGAGGGAGGAGGGGGGTATTCGCAAAGCAAAAATATGGGACTATGTACATGTTGTATAGAGGAGGAGGAGCATAAACTTTCAACGGAACGGCTCCTTAAATATTTTCGTGGAAATTTTAAGTTTCTACATGAGGGCTTATTCACGAAGCATAAACTAGGGAACAATATGTATGTTAGAGAGTTGGTGCAAACTAATTCCGTAAAAAATTTTGGGCAATACTAGATAAGTGATGGTATGGTTTTTTATTTCTTTATGACGATTGGGGGTTAATTTGTGAAGCACAAACCACCAGACTAATATATATATATATATATATATATATATATATATATATATATATATATATATATATATATATATATAATTATTTCAAAACTTTGGAATTATATTTTATAAATTTATGTAGGGTTAGTAAAAGTTATTTTCGTAAAAAAAAATGACAGCTACGGTTTACTAAGCATTTTTTGAATATTTATATCGATTAGTGGTAGAGGCGCGGGCCTTATTCGCAAAGTAAAAACTCCGAGACTATATACATGTTACATAAAGGGGTTAGCATAAAGTTTCAAATTATTTTTGTAAAAAAATTTCCTACACGACTGGATAAGTGTTTTTACATTTCTATATGACCATGGAGTATAAACTAAGGGACAATATGTATGTTGTAAATGAGAGTAGAAATTATTATCGAAAAAATTCCGGCGCGCCTTGTTTTTTAAATTTTTTTTATGACGATGAGGGACTTGCAAAGCACAAACTACGGAGCGGCATGTATGTTGTAAATGGGAATTAGCAAAATTATTTTTAAAAAAATCCCTAACAACGCTTTGTTAAGTATTTATATTATTAATTTTGTGAATTACAAAGTACTGAAATAAATTTAAATATAAACTGACATATATCTATGTTGAAAGTTACTTTCGCAAAAAGGGCGGGTGCGGTTTATTAAAATTTTTTACATATATCGACGGGGGAGGGAGGGGCTTATTCGCAAAGCAAAAGTACGGGACTATATACAGGGGTTAGAATAAATTTTCATATTTTTGTAAAGAAATTTTTAGCGGAATGTGACAAGTCAGCGCCATCGACTCAACGCGGTCGATTCATCGCGGCCATCTCATCGCCGCGCCATATCTCATCGCCGATTTTGTTTCGATAAGAGTTGAAGAATTCCTGTTTTAACTCCATAATGATAGTTAAATTAATTTACAAGATGTACTTATTGAGAATCGTTAATGTTTGTAATCATGATGCTTTCTAACTGCCTATAAAAATTTAATAGATTGATGGATTTTTTGTATGTTTTGTTGTCCCACTACTAACAATTTTTAATTATTTATTTTATAACATTTTGTTTCTATCAAATTTTTATAGTGTGTTTATACCTTCATGGAAAATGCAACGTAAAATAATGAATACTACGAAATTAAAAATTCATTTGCTACGCGCGATTATTGCAACCATCTCTCGGACAGCCTCAGCGACGAGATGGCTCGGCGATGAGTTGGCCGGCGATAAGATGGCCGCGACGAATCGGCCGCTACGAATCGGCGGCGCTGACTTGTCCCAGCACGTATTTTTTTGGATTCTTTATTTTTTTGATGGGGTGCATAAAACTAATATCATATTCAATTATTATTTTGCAGGCTCACATTCCATTAATATAGTAATTTGATTGTAATCTCATTATATTTAGAATTTACATCAGTTCTACATACATAAAGACAAAATTTACATCGATTGGGGCTTGAACCTTGATGGCGCAGTTGGTTAGCGCGGTACTCTAGCAAAGTACAGGTCTTAGGTTCAAATCCTACTCGAGGTAAACTTAGGTAAACTTTTTATTTATGTATTTAATAAAATTAATAATAATTTTTAATTAATATCATATTCATCAGTAACTATTTCTTTTTGGTGCAAACATCAAATATAATCAAAAATAAGAAAGTAAATTAATACGACAGAAGGCAAGATAAAGATCTGATAGCGATGCAACCGCAGGATGGACAAACAGCCACAATAGCACATTTTGTTTATATTTTACGAAAATGCGCTTATAAAAATTATATGATAGTTATTTTGAGAATGTCCTAATTTATTCAATTTACTTCACCTGCGATCCGTTAACATCAATAAAAATATAAACAAACGAGCATCATCCAACAGTTAAGATTTCTTTACCATATTAAGTTTAAAGATGAACGTTTAACATTTAAAAGCTTCTAGAAAAAAAAATCCATGCACCTGGATGAAATGAAACTTATATCTTTTTCTTCTTATTTAAATAAAAAAAGTCTTTATTTCGTGCAAAGAAAGCAATTGATATGCAGGTATTTTATTTAAACCATGACCGTGTAACAGTATATACCGCTGAGCCTTACAGCTCATAACCCCGTTTCGAACAATAATTATGCAGAGTCACCCTCTAACATTACCTATATTTTAGATGAAAGTTCTTCTCACGCGGTAATGTAAAGGTTTTCATCGCCGACATTATATTAAACAAATTTTGAATTTTTCCCAAAATGGTTTGTAAAAATTGTGCATATTCAATTCGTAGGAGTGTTTTTATGATTTATTATTATGTTTTATTACACGAACATGTAACAAAAGATTACCTGTTGCATAGAGGAATGCTGTCTTTTCATGTATGGTCGCGTGTAGGTCACGACCTTTTCCTTTGGATAATTGGTGTGATCTGTCCACGACTTAGAACGATGCGATCCACCGCTAGGAGGCCCTTTAAGTATCTGTGGTGTTTCCGCAGCTGCAGGTACCGGCCAAGAAGGAAATTTTTCATGTCCAGGTCCGTACTTAATTGATTTAAGACTTGATGAATCGCGTACTGGTGGTGCTGGTGGTGGAGATTCATCATCTCGGGTTGGTGATGTAACGGGTGCAAAATTTAATCCAGACTGATTTTGTAGATATGAATAAATGGAAGGTGTGTGATTTTTAGTTGTTTCTCGGGTCGTTTGTAGATTTGGTGTCGAACGTGAAGGCATCATTGTGTGGGTGGATGCCGGAAAATACGGCTTCGTGTAAACTTCGACGCCATTAGTGTGGCCTCTGAAATAAAGCACATAGGTTAACGACTTTTAATTCATAAAAGAACGGATTTAGGTATTGAGAAAACCACCCGCCCACACTGTATTGTGATAGTAACTGTTACAACAAAAAACCATTTTTAGATACACACGAACGCTATATATAACAGCTTCCGCCCTCTAGGCTATATATATGTTTTTATTAATTTATTTACTTTTGTAATTGACCTGAGGTTGTCCATTAAGTGATGTCATACTTGGAATGAATTAGTCAAAGCCCACTTGCCGAAATTGTATACAGTCCTTTCATCCCTATAGTATAGCACCAAATAACAATAAAAATTTAATGGAGGCCAGATGGGTTTTCTTAATTTACCTGCAGAAACCGGTTCATGATCCGTACATTAATCTTAAATGAAGAAAAAAAATTTGTAACTCTTTTATCATAAGTCATTCAGTAGACCAATTAAAACAGAGGTCAACTTATAGTGTGATTTCCTGCATAATGAATTCGTTAGTAAGCAAGATGCATTGTTTTAAAAATAATGTAGGTCTCGGGAAGATCTTTACAAGAAAATTCCATTATGTTAGTTGTTAATGGGAAATAACAAGATTTACGATAGGCAGGCAATGTGCTTTTTGTTAACCGTAATATTGCAGATGCTTCGGTTAAGGTTTGATTTTTTTTGTATTTATCATGGCAACCTTTTGAAGGTGACAAGTAACAGAACATCTTACATTAAGTGGATTTTGTAACACGGCAAGTCCTGCCACTTACAAGTTATGTTTGTTGTGTTCCACATACTTCAGCAATAAAAAATATCGGTTTTTTATCTTTTGGGAACGAAAGATCATGTTATTATTAATTTTGGTTAGTTGTAGTCGAAGTATTAGAAAATGTAAATCGATAATTAACAATAGGTGGGGCTTTAAGTTGTGTTCCGGCAGTAAGTAAACCTTGGAAATCGTTTTTTATCAATATTTTAAAAAGAGCGTTCAAAATTTTTTATATAGTGTTAATGTAATGAAATTTAAGTCCACAACACATTTTTATTAGTTCTTTTGACCTACTTTTGTAAATTCGTATTACACAAGTGTTTCGGCCTTATTGTATTTTCATTTTTCTGTGAATAAGTTCTACTTTTTGTGCCTAAAGTTCAGATTAACATTTAGAATAGTGAGTGGTGTATAAAATTTTGGTAAACTAGTATTTTATCAGGTGCGACATATTACGTGAACCGGATATTGCAGATAATGTTAGGGTTTGTCAAAAATTAGGAAACAGCGGTACATATTTATAAACATTATAAAAAGAGAAGAATTTATCTTACAAAAATATTTTACATATTACACGAGTATAAAGTAGGTTAACATTTAAAAATGTGTGGCAATAAGCAGCAATTATCAGCTGATAATCATTAAAATTGTTATGAAAACAAACATCCCCTACGTTGATTAGTGTTTGTCTTTCCAATGCTAATGTGAAATTTCTTTCAAAAATTCAATTTTCGCTAAGTACGGTCATTTTTTTTTAAAGTATGTTTTACTCAAATCTGTCTAGCAACGAAATGAAGAACTCATTGTGAGGCACATACTATAGGAGTAAAAAGTTCTGACCTCTCGCTTTGAAGACTTCTATCTCTGAAACAATACGCTCATTTTGTAAATTTTGCGAGTTATCAAATAATTAATTCCAGTTTAGCGCATGTAAATTTCATTGTTTTATCGTTGGACTTCAATTGTGTGTCCAAACCTCCAAGTGCAGTACGGGCTCTTATTGACTAAATGTATCTTTTACTAACCTTAGTCATCTACAAATAACGCTATCCTTTTGTTTCATGGTAATGTTGGCAAACGTAAAATGTCATTTAGAAACACATAATCTCTTTATACTTTCATATTATTGTTCGTTTGCACTACGTTATTTTTGAAATTTATTAAAAATCGTGAAGCTTAAACTTAGTACAAGCGTCTTTTAAGGTAATGACGAGTATTTTCTATAATTATGTTATACTTAATTTTTCCATATGGCAGTGGAAGGTCAAGCTCGCCCTTCGAAACGATGTACTGGAAAATATTTCACACGTAAGGATAAACGTCTGCTACATTATTTCTCGGTCAAACTGAACGCTAGTGCAGTCGTTAAAGAAGCGAGCAACGCTTTACGTTGTTCACAACAAAGTATCTATGCTATTAAAGAGGAACATCAAACTGAAACAATAGTAAGTCTGAAGAAACGTACGAAAAGGAAAGCTTCACAAACCAATGATCGCCGTCATGTATATGACCAGAATATCCAAACTATTATTCGGCGAAAAGTTCATGATTTTTTTATTGCAAACATTCCACCAACGATGAACTTTAGTCTGTTAATAGTGATGATGATTTTCTGAATTTCTTGAATGATATTGGTTTTGAATTTCACAAGATGACGGCCAATAACTACCACATATATAGAAACCTCTTATACGAAGCATCAGCTTCTTTTTATAAATCATCACAAATGACACCAAATATTACAATGAAGCAAATGATTCTTCACTAGAATGACATGGTCCTGTTTCTACTGATACAGAACACTAATATTAGGTATATCAACATACCCTGTTCACGTCAACTACGTGCCACAGTTTTTGACTTCTTGAAAAAGGTTTCTAACAAACGGAACCCAAACGTAGAAGGAAAATAACCGTTAAGAAACACGGAGAGAATCCAGAAGAATTAAATGGAATAGTGAAGACCCGTGGAAATTTAAAAGGTGGTAGGCATGTATACTCCATGCCAGCCGGGGAGATACCACCACCCTTACCATGGGCTCCTTAACATTGGGTCTCCAATTTTCTGAGCTCGGTAAGGGCTGCCGGTTACCTTTTCCTTCATCCTTAATCTATTCTCATCCTTATTCTTCCTTCTCGCCCTCACTGTCTTCCTATCGGATTAAAAGTCCCAAATTAAAAAATAAGATCGCTGTCGTTTCTAGGGTAATAAATTCCGGACGTGAAATCCTGCCCCATTCGGATGTCCGGGAGGGCAGGGCCCAAGCGACCACGGTCATCGAAAGTATCAACATTCTGATTCATTACTGCAACATCCGCGGTATCAGGTTTAATCTTAATGCTATTCACCAACATCTTGAACAATTACAACCTGATATTTTGTTTCTATCTGAAACACAAGTCTCCTCTGAAAGCTCCGAGTCACCCAACTTGCAATTTCCTCAATACCACCTTTACTCTAACTTTCGATATAAAGGAGGTGTATGTGCCTACATCAAGAACAGAATTGCTTGCAAGAAAATAAAAATTTTGACGTGATTTGGTTTAAACATTCTGGTCCTAATTTTGATAAATTCTACTGTTGCATTTATAGGTCTCCAAATGACAGTAACTTTCAAGACTTCTTCGATTACCTTAGTATGAAAATTAACTATCTCCTGCCTCAGTTTCCATCTTGCCATATCTCAATTGTAGGCGATTTCAATGTTCATAACTCTAATTGGCTTCAGTTTTAATCTACTACAAATCCTGCTGGTCATAGTGCAGAAACATTTGCTATTTCATGTGATCTCACACAAATGATTTCTGAACCCACAAGAATCCCTGATAACCCTAACCATACTCCACATCTTCTAGATCTCTTTCTTACATCAAACCCTCTTGTTTATGAAACTTCCGTTCTTTCGCCTTTAGGTCTTTCCGACCATTGTCTAATAGAAATCATTTCTACTGTACCTAATTCCACTGCTATTCGCAAAACCGATAGAACCTTGTGGTGTTTTAAGTCAGCTCGATGGAGTAATTTACGGGATTTCTTTGCAACCTTTACATGGCGTGAATATTGTTTTTAGTCGTCCTCTTCTTCGGACATCGCTCTTTTAGTATCTCAAGTCATCCTCATGGAAATGAAGTTATACATTCCCAAAAAAACAGTACCGTATAGGTCATTCACATTCCCAACCCTGGTTCAATAAGGCTTGCGCTGATGCAATATCTTTAAAAAATAAATGTTACATTAAATGGAAATCTAATAAATCGGTTGACAGTCATGTAGAATACGTTGGTGCTAGACATATCTGCAAAAGTGTCATCACTAAAACTAAAAAGTTGTTCGAACAACGAAAATGCAATGAACTAGCTACATCTCCTTTAGGCAGTCGTAAATTTTGGTCTTTAGCTAAAGCCATTAGTAAAAACTTTGGAACATCTTCATTTCCCCCCTAACGTCTATTGACGGATCGGTAGTTGCTGATTATGTAGACAAAGCCAATGTTTTTGTGGATTTGTTTGCATCAAATTCGTGTCTCAATAATTCTGGAAAAGATGTGTCCCTAGTCAACTCTTCTTCATAGGCTATGAAACCAATTCATTTTCGGTACAAGCTCTTGGAATCGATCATCCCTAGGCTTGATCTCAATAAGGCGACTGGCCCAGACGGTATCCCAGCTATTGTCTTACAGAAATATTCCCCCGAACTAGTACCAGTCCTATCTAAGCTCTATACGATCTCTATGTCTTCTGGGGAATTCCCTTCATCATGGAAGTTAGCAAATGTTCAACCTATTACCAAAAGAGGCGATAAGACCGATCCCTCAAACTACCGACCAATTGCCATCACTTCCATTTTGTCTAAAATCATGGAAAAAGTCATCAATCGGCAACTGCTCACGTTCCTTGAAACTAACAAACTCCTTAGTGACCACCAATATGGGTTTAGGCAAAGTCGTTCAACAGGTTATCTTCTTTCATATGTGACCGAAGTTTGGAACAATACAGTGGAGCAGTCCGGTGAAACAGTTGTGGTCGCTTTAGATATCTCAAAGGCATTTGACCAAGTTTGGCATACGTGTTTACTTGCCAAACTCGCCTTGTTCGGGTTAAATGATACGCTCATCAACTGGGTTTCTAGTTTCCTTGATAAAAGACGAATACGTGTCGTAGTTGATGGCTTTTTTTCAAAAGAAGTTAGCATTAACGCGGACGTACCACAGGGATCCGTTATAGCACCTATACTTTTTCTGCTGTACATAAATGACCTTATTTCTTCAACAACTAACCCCATCCATTGCTTTGCTGACGATAGCACTCTTCACTGTAGTTCATCTCAGTCTACTCAGAGTGATAATCCACCTTCTATGCCAAATCAAGAAATTAAAGCTCAAATGGCAAACTCAATCAACAAAGACATACAACGTATTCTCGAATGGGGAAGCAATAATCTAGTTAAATTTAATGCTCACAAAACTCAGTGTTGCCTTGTGTCCGCCAAAAAAGATCCATCATTTTCTGTTGTAAGTATGAATGGCTCAGTTCTTAAGTTTTCAGACTCTATTACTCTGTTGGGTATGTATGACTGTATCTTCAATCTCTCATGGGTTGACCATCTTCTGTCAGCTACCAAAACAGCTGCTCGTAAAATAGACTTTTTGTACAGATCTAAACAGTACGTTACTCTCGACAACTCCTTCTGCCGTATAAGGCCCAAATTCGGCCTCATCTGGAATATAATTCTGACCTCTGGGTTAGTGCTCCCCAATACGCTCTCGATATCGTTGATCGTATTCAAAATAGAGTGATTAGGCTTATAAATGACCCGTCCTTAACTTCTCACATACAGTCCCTTGAATATAGAAGGATGGTTTCAGTTCTTTCTTTGTATTATCGTTATTACAACGGCTATTGTGCTGCTGAATTATATTCTTTGATACCATCTCGGGCTATCTTTGCGAGAAACACTCGGTTCGCTCATTCACATCATCAATATGCAGTACAAATCTCCACTTGTCGTATCAAACGGGCGCAATCCACATTTTTCTACACGGCTTCTAAGCTCTGGAATGATCTCCCTAGTTCGTGCTTTCCTCTCACTTATGATATAAGAAAATTTAAGGTAGCTGTTCATAGGCATCTATTGGCAATTCATTATCCCTCTATCCATCCTCCTAAGTGTTCCTGAGTGCTTTAGCACGATAGGCCAGATTTAGCCTGTTCAGGTCCACAATCATAAAAAAATATAAAAAAATAACAATATATTTTTGGTGGTATGCAGTGACGTAAAATAGTGTTAAACGGGATCATGTGGCAAGTAATACCTCATTTGAAAGCTCCTTTCAAGTCCATTTCAACGACATCAACAGCATTAAAATATTACCACTGATTTATGAGTTTCAACCCAAAAACTCCAAGGTATTTATTGGCGTTTTTGGGTGGAAACTCATGGATCATTAGTAATATTTTAATGTTGTTGATGTTGAAATGGACTTAGAACTAGCTTTCAAATGAGGTATTACTTGCCATACGATCCCATTTAAAATTATTTTATAAAATGGCGGCTGACCACCATTTTTAATGATTTTTCGTGACTGCGCAGTAATTATTGATCACGTTTGCAGTAACCTATTGTGTAGGTGTATTGCGGTTAAGCTTTTTCACATTATTTGCATCCACATGGGTTTCATTTCTACACTAGCCTGGCTAATCGTATTTTCTTGTACTCTCGTCTTTTGTTACTAACTGTACGTTATCCCCTTGCAATGAAGACCAACAAACCCAATGCGATAAAATATAAATAAAGAAGTACATCCCGTGTTCCAAATTGTGCAAGAAAGATAGTAGTAATTATTCATGAAAGGAAATGAGACAACCACAAGTTTGTATTAAATTGAGTTGCAAGTATTAAAAAAGAAAAGTAAAAGTAATGGCGTTAGCGTATGTTTACTAAAACTGTAGGTTATCTTTTTCATCAAGATTTGGCACATACTTCCTTCTATTCCTTTGTTTATGTATTTATTTTTCACTAGCAGTACCCGGCGCGCTTTGCTGCGGTTAAATATAAAACACACTCACCCTCTTTCTCTCCCAATCCCGTTCCCTTGTATTTCAAATAAATACAAATAGTATAACAATAACAATTATTCATGCGCATTTATTTAATCTTAAATTTTTTAACAGTTATTCTGTTAGTCCGGACGTAGACAAACCCAACAAATCAAAAATCATGAAAATCGGTCCTGCCGTTCTTGAGTTATAAGTTGTGTAACTAACACGATTTTGGGTCTTTGTTTATGTATATATATATATATATATATATATATATATATATATATATATATATATATATATATATATATATAAATCTCTTTCTGTTATTACATTGAAAATATCTCAGAAATTAATTAATTAAATATAGTGAGTGCTTAATAAAAATGAAAGAACATAAAGTGTATTTTCACTTTTTAAAATAAAATATAAGGTGATTCATTTGAAAAAATTGACAAAATAATGTCGAGTTCGAGTTTTGGCTCGCTCTATATTCGATTGGTGCAATAATAAACAAATAGCACTATCTCGTAACACTGTCAATGTCAAAAAGATACGCCTGGAAAAAAATTTTTGTTAGGTTGTTCTGTCTAAGGTATACAGGACGTTGAAATGAGAATGAGTTTCGTGTACAACTGACCATAACTTTTGTAATACCCTGTATAACGTAATGAAACCCTATATTGGAAGCATGGAGGAGATGAGCCTAATCTAAATTTGAATTAAAATATAGCGTGCCCCATTTAAAAAAAAATCTGTTTGGTTGACCCTGGTAATATGTAACACCCTGTAAATACGAAAATAACTTTATAATGTGAAGTTTGAAGTTGCCTATAATTTTTGTAAATAACTTTTCGATATCTCCTTTAATAACGGATATATCGTATTTCGACGCACTAATGCCGCACCCTGTATTCAATGCAAAGCGCTTTCACATTGTATATACAGGGTGTCCTGTAAAGAATGGGCCGTAGTACAGAGATAGTTTCCCTGGGTCAAAATAGCCCCATTTTGGGCAACTTATCTTAGTCAAATTCTGCTTCCTTAAAGATGAATTTTTTATTTCACTTTTTTTGACAGCTACCGCATTTTTCAAGATATCTTGTTTAAACCTGGGACAGGGGAGTTTTTCGGGTAGACTAACATGAATATCTATTTACTTTCAACGTAAACAATAGTGGGCGCCACCAACACCTTACTTATGTTTCTGATTTCCGGTGTATTTTTTTGTAGATAAAGAATTTGAAAGACTTATTAACATTTCTGAAAGGTCATTTTATTTTCTTTAAAAAAGGGACTCTTATTGTATATCACTAAATGGTTCCGATTTAGAGGAAAATTGACTTAAAGTCAACTCTGCAGAATGTACATATTTGATTTGCATATTTACAAACTAAAAACTATAAAACATTAAACAAGTATTTAATTATGATGAATGGTATTCTCAAAATGTCTCTAAAATATTTTACTGGAAGTGAAATTTCTTTTTTGAGTAGAATATATTCACTCAATTTCATATCTGGTTTTCTAAGCCAACTGTTATCCTTAATTAATATACCAATTAAGAAAAACTTAAAAAATCAATTAATTATTAAAATAGCATAGAGGTGTTATATATTTTTAAAAAGTAGAAAAAAGTGTCATTTAAAAATGTCATAGCCAACTATGATTTCCATATAAAAAAATACAACTTTATGTCATATCTTTTTAAATTAAGTAGGTATTAAAAATGTGAATGCACTAACAGATTAAAAAAGTGCCTTAAGAATGTTTTTATAGTCTGTCGATACATTTAGAAATAAAAAAGTTATTCAAGTTTTTCAAAATTGCCATTTTTTCAATTTTGGTTAATTGCACAATAACGGCCAGAGATATCTTGACTATGACTATGGATCTCAATTAACACCACAATTGAACACAAGGACCCCATATTACTTTTTGTCTATCTGTAAGAGAAAGGGCACTTCTCATAAGAAAACATCGAAATTGAACCACTCTGTACATTCTGCAGTGTTCACTTTAAGTGCATTTTCGTCGTTCAAAATCTTAATCCACAAAAAAAGACAGCAGAAATCAGAAACATAAGCAAGGTGTTGGTGGCGCCCTCTACCTTTTACGTTAAAAGTAAATAGATATTTATGTTTAAGGAAGTATGGCCCGTTCTTTACGGGACACCCTGTATAATCAAATGTTTGAATACGTTGTATTCTTCCTACCATAACCATATCGCCGATTTCTTTGATATTTTAAATTTTCATTAAATATGTAACCGCCTATCGTTCATTTACACAAATGTCATCATTATATGCTCAAGATGTGGATTTACTTTAACATTTGTAACAACGATTTTGCTACTTGTTATTTAGTCATTAAGTATCAAATAGCAGTGTGCCGTTGGCGTAATAAAACGTATCGACAAATGAAGAAAAACAGCTAATGTTTCTTGAAATATCCTATTTTTTACAAAAAATAATAAATTTATAATATAAAAAATTTCAGGATGTCTAAATTCCTTCATTAAGTAATCAATAGTTTTTTTTCCCGCTATGTAATTGTATCAAACGATAAAAATCTAAACACGTTTTAATAATATTAATCTTTTTTATATTGGTATATTGCTTACAGAAATTGCATATAAATTGTACTCATCTGTAACCTGTTTTTGAATTAATGTTTATAGTAATAGGAGCAGTTTTATCGTGAGAGCTTTCCGCGTGTCATTAATGTTAACACTTATAAATAAATTAGAAAAGTCTATTCTAAAAGTAACGGATTCCAGTAAACTATCTCTAAGTTTTATTTATATACGCTTAATATTAATAAATTGTGATGAGTCACGCATTGGCTTCTAAAATATTTTTATAAGTGTGAGAAACCCTTATCTGTCGACCCGAAATAGGAAAGATTTAACATTGATTTTTGATAAATTTAATAATAATGCAATCATCTGTAAAACGAAATCGTTTGTTATAATGCAAGTTGATCATTTTTTAAGATATAAAAAAACCACACTGCTACTAGGACTGCGCTTCAGTATGTTCTTAAAAAAAATTACGTAATAATTTGCCGTTAAAAATAAATAAAAAAGTACCATTAAACTACTATCATCATACTTAAATTATCGGAAACAATGTTTATACATAAGAGCAAAGATTCATATGCACTCACTATTCGTGACAATTGGGGTCTCACACGGCTCTATACTTGGTGCTATATTATTTCTTATGTACAATATGATCCAAACCCAACCCTCTAGTTTACTTTGGCAAGATGACGTGTGAAAATTAAAACAAATAGTTTTGTTCCAAATGGTACCTACTAAAATCCATTTTACAGGTAATACATAATTGTTTAACTTTTTTAAAATGGCGGATATGACATCATCTATGTATTTTTTCCCAGGAACATATCGTTTTTTAAAATCATTATGAAATAATATATTTTTTCAACTAACTTTTTGGAAAACTATATTTATTCATAGTGAATTGGTGCGGGTGGACTGCAGCGCTCCGATAAACGCGATACGTTGACCCTAACGCTATCTACAGTACGCCGTAAGTTATTTTATAGTTATAATCTTGTAAAGACACTGATAAGTAATATAAATACATAGCTGTGCATGGTAAGAATATAATATTTGGCCAACATGGCCAATTATAACAACTACTCAGCACTCAGCCCGAACAACCACATATTATGTTATATGATAACAATCTATATGGCATTACACACAACTACAAAATACATCTTTCATGCAGCCAACAACAAATTACGTTTTCTAGTAAACCACAACCAATATTACATCAAAATCCGACCCCTATAATACTTTTGAGTACAGGCGATGAATGGCAAATATAAAAAAGAGGCCTAACCTTAGACGAAGCTACAAATCAACAATAAAAACATTCGAAAATCACCGATTACTGGCTAAGAACCCACAACAGATATTCCCAATTGAGTGATGAAACGAACAAAGAAGATAACGACATAACACATAAAGAAAAAAACAGGAACAAAACAATGAACCAAAGATACAGCCAACAACAAGCCAAGCATATAATACGATTAGTAAAGCTCTTATCGAAAAACAAACATCAACCGAAACAAAATAGATGTTTCAGAGTGGTCCTGAAAAACATACAGTACTCTACAGACACAACAAAAATCAAGCAAAGCATAGACGTCGTGGGACATACAGTAAAAAGCGTATGGAATGAAGGACATAGTAAAACAAAAGACCCAATGTCAATGTTCCTCATAGACTTAGAACAAAAAGAGAATAATAAAGAAATATACAACACAAAAGTATTTATTAACACAAGTGTAGCCTTTCAAGCCCCACACGCAAACCAAAAACTTTTTCCAAAAGAATCCGATATGTATAAATTGTACAGAGTCCCACCACACTAGAGAATGCCATCGGAAAGTAAAAGACAAAAAGGTAAAGTGCGTTAATTGCAACGAAAACTAGCCCGCAAATTACAGGGGTTGAATTACATATAAACAATTACAACAGAAACTCTATTCCCAACTAAATGAAACACCACACGAAACCAAAATATTAACGCACAAATTGTACAACCTATGCACAAAAAACAAATCCAAACAACCACAAAACAATCAAACAAGCCAACCAATATCCGGACAAATAAATTACTATCAGCAACCAAACGACATAAATAACCTAAAAGTTATAATCAAACAACTAATTACACAAATGGGAACAATGATGAACCTGGTCACCAGATTAGTTAGTAAAATAAAACAATGACGCAACTGCTAAAAATCGCGATATGGAATGCTAACGGCATATGTCAATACGAGCTAGCAATAACGCACTTTCTACACAACAACAAAATCGATGTATTACTGCTGAAAGAAGTGCACTTCGCTTAAAAAGGTCATGCAAAATTTCACAAATACAACATGTATCACACAAATCATCCAGACTGTACAGCCCATGGTGGTTCGGCAAATATAGTCAGGGAAAATATTAAACATTATGAACTAGAAAATTCTAGCAAAGAATATTTACAATCAACCACAATAGCAATAGAAGAAAGAACAACAACTCTAAAGTTCTCAGCAGTCTACTGTCCCCCAAAATACAATATCAAGAAGGAAGACTATCTACAGTACTTTAAAACACTAGGCAATAGATTCATTGCTGGAGGCGACTTCAACGCAAAACACGAACAGCGAGGATCCCCAGTGGCACAGACAAACGGAAGACGAATGTTAGCGGCGATGCAAGAAAATAACATGAATCACTTAAGTACCAGGGAGCCAACGTGCTGACCTACAGACCGAAGAGAACAACCAGATTTGAGAGATTTGTGGGTCACGAAAGGAGTAAATACCGGGCAATGTAAAATCAAATCCTGCTATGAACTAGCAGGAGATCATTCAGCCACCATACTATTATTACATTCCCAAATAACTACAAAACCAGCATAACCAATGCTTTATAATAAAAATACAAATTGGGAATTTGTCAGAGAAAGAGTAGAAATGCCGCTAAAAACTGCTAAAGAAATTGACGAATCGGTTATGACACTAAATAAAAGCTTACAAAAAGCGGCATGAGAAGCAACACCAGAGTCTGAAAACAAACAGCAGAAAGAAGACTGCCCTATTGTGCTCAAGGAAGAAATCGCAGGAAAAAGAAAAATTAGGAAATGTTGGAAAAAGCTAGAAACACTGAAGATAGAAAGGCACTGAATAGCGATCTGAAAAAGTTAATGTTCCAAATAAAAAACAAAGCAATACGACCATTTAGAAAAACTAACAGCCACCGATATAACTGACTATAACCCATGGAAAACAACCAAGAAACTAAAGAGATCCCGGTTACAAATCCCACCCATCAAAGACAAAAACGGCAAATGGGCTAGAACCAACAGAGACAAAGTCGCTGTATTTGCCGAACACCTATCACACATTTTTAAACCTTGTGGAAGCGAATCAACAGCGGAAAAAGAAATAAAAGACTACCTTGAAGTGCCCCACCATATGAGCCTACCAATCAAAAAAATTGAAATTTAAGAAACACAACAAATAACTAAATACGAAATCAATCATAAAAAAGCCCCAGTCTTCGACTTAATCACAGAGAAAATACTGCGCGAACTACCAACAAGAGAACCAACAGCCATCACTCAAATCTTCAATGCAATCATGCGAACGAATGGAAGATCTCACAAATCGTAATGTGGCCAAAACCAGGAAAACAGAAACAGAAGCTTCCTCGTACAGGCCAATTAGCCTGCTACTCGTCTTTTCAAAGGTCTTTGAGAAGATACTGCTTAAAAGAATAAAACCAATCCTGGAGGAAACAAAATTAATTCCAGATCATCAGTATGGATTTAGAGACCACCATGGAACTATTGAACAGATATACAGGATTATGAACACCATAAATAGAGATCTAAAAGGAACTAGATATTGTTCTGCCGCCTTCTTAGACATCACCCAGGTAAGATCTGGCACACAGGTCTATGCTACAAGTTAAAAAAGCAGACACCACACCACATTTACGAACTGCTAAAGTAACACCTAGTTAATAGATACTTCTTGGTCAAATACCAAGATGAATATACAGAACTGCAACCTATTCAATCAGAAGTCACACAGGGAAGTGTGTTGGATCCTGTACCGTATCTATTGTACACAGCCGATCTACCAACGACCAGGATGACGAAAACTGCAACATTCGCAGATAACACGGCGGTTTTAGCTTCAAATACTAACCCGATAATGGCCTCAAGGTACCTGCAAGCCAACTTAAACGAAATCCCACAATTGCTGCTAACATGGAGAATCAAACCCAACGAAAGCAAATCTATCCACGTCACATACACCATGAATCAAGGCAATTGCCCACCAGTATTGCTCAATGGACAACAACTCGAACATACTAATAGTGCAAAATACCTCGGCCTATACTTAAACAGGAGACTAACTTGGCACAACCATATATTCACCAAGAGTAAGCAGCTCGGCAGTTCGGTACGGTTCGGGGTTCTATTCGTATGCCAAACCGAACCGAACCGATTAATAGCTTCGGTTAGATTCGAATCGAATACATCCTTACTTAACCGAAAAATTTCGCTTAAATTTATTAAGTTTCAAAGTGTCTTTCCTAAAACCATTATTTGTAAAATAGAGATCTATAATATAAAGTAAATCAATTCATGCTCACAACTAAACAGATTTTACAGTGTGGGCTAATTGGAACAGGATTAAATGCTTAAATTTTTTTCCTAGATTTTGTAAACCAAAGTTGAATTTTTTAAATGAAATAGTGACCCTGACATTAAAAGTAGCTTATTTAAATGATTTTTAAAAACATACATGTCCCACTCATTTTGATTATCAATGTTTTATTAACATTATTAAATTTAAAAAATACGCTAAATGCATTTTTGGATCATTTTTATAATGATATAGACGATAAGGTCTTTCTGTCATCTCCTAAACAGATACCCGTTTACCCCAGACAGGTACCCGTTTACACCAAACAGGTACCTGTTTACACTGTTATTATGGGTAACAAGAAAATGGTAATGAAGCATAGAATAGTTCATGCTTAAAGCGCGCCGATTCAATAGAGAATTGGATTGTACGAGCATTTACCAAATACTATCAACGATTGAAAAAAAATCAATACCATATTGTAAACAAAACTTCTACGATTCCGGAAAAAAATTACGTGGTAGTTGCAGTAAAAAGTATAAGCCTCTATTCTCAACGGGGAAGGAAACAACGTATTCAAAAAGCTCGGACGATACATTGAATAAAAATGCTGGAATATTGCACATAAACTGATTTGGAGGCCTCTTGGGCAGAAAAATGGTTGTTGACACTGGAGTAGTGAACGATATATCAATCGCAGAGAAATTTTGAATACATATAGAAATCAACCGAAACATTTTCTAGGCCAAGTAGTATAAATAGACCGATGCACTGTTTCAATGTAAAATGGGCAAGTCTGGACGTTTTCATATGCATGTATGTATGTGCGTAATTTTAAATAGACGATATTTGACATTTATATACAAGCAATTCGAGAAGTTCGTGAAGGCCTTCGAGTACTAGAACTGGAACTACATCAATCAAAAAAGAAAAAACCAGTCAACGAATTGCACACTTTTTTTTTAAAAAGAACATAATTAAGCCTTTTGATGATTTATGGAAAGCGGATTTATATCTTACGCCAAAAACAATCAAAGCTACAAGTATAAAAGGTTATAGACTGTTTCTCAAAATACTTATGAACCGAGGGATAAAAAACAGCTCGACGTAAGTGGCTATAGTTGAACCCGCTATTATGACAGTTAGGTATTCTTTATAAAAGATGTTTAGCTTGAACATCGATGGATACATAGTACTGCAATAGCAAAATATATTAAGCGTAAGTACTTCAAAGTTTTTTATCATTTACCGAGGACGATAACTGTAATTGCTAACGTTCCGTTTAAATTTGTATAAAATATAAACAAAATTACACGATTACAACCCAAAAGATTAGTTATAAGTTAGGAACATGATATCCTTTATATTGTCGAATTATGACCTTAACAGTGAGGGCGCGAACAACTCCAGTTCTCTAGACATACATCTGAACTTATATTTTTTATATGACACCCTGTGTATTATTCGTTTGAATTTTGTTAACATATTTAGTGATGACGCATTCGAAAAATTATATTTGATCGGCCATTTCAACAGACGCGCCCCACAACTGGCTTGAAGGGAGCCCGGTTTGGTGGGTAAAGTATTAAGGCGGGGGGCTGCTAGACATTTAAAAAAACCTTGTGGCTGGATTCGATAGTGGGGTCCTTGAATAGGGGAAGGAATCTTGCATATGGCATATGTTTTGGCTAGGATAATGTGTTTGTTTCTAGGCTACAACAATGGCCTTGAAGATCAATCAGTCACGTATTTAGTTGGTTTCTTGGCTAATATAATCGCAGTGAAAAGATAGATAAGTCACGCAATTGGTTTATTTCTTAGCTAGGGCAATCGGCTTGAAGACATCACCGAATCAAGGGAAGTGGATTTGTTTCTAACCCCTGCTCCAGGTTAAGAGGCTAATAAACCCCGCATCCGGCGACCTCGAAGAGGTGACCAGTATCCGCATTTTGATTTGCTTATAGACTACGATAATGCCTTTGGAACTTCCGGATTGTGTCTTGGCTAAGCCGGTGACTAAGAAACTTTCGGTTTGTTTCTTAAAGAGACGTGGACTTGATCTTAACACGTTCTTTCTCTCTCGCACAATGGTAATTCTCTATCTCTTTCACTTACTAGAAGTGACATACCTATACTACTCAGAACCAAATGATCATTTTGAAATCTGCTTCAAAAAGCGTATATAAAATGTCCAGATGGTGGCTATTTTTTTGGGATAACGTCATAAGTGCCTAAAACATATATTATATTAACAAACGTAGAGCTGTATGTTAGACCAGGCATGCAATAATCAAATCATTTGTGAACAATCTTGCAGATGATGCCTTAAAAAAGTAACAAGAATTATTTTATAATCAGTGATAGCAATTTGTGAAATAGGCAATCCACAAACACAAACAAGGATAGGACTAGAATCAATAAAGTAGCGCTACTAACTTTCTAAAAATTTAATTTCAATAAAGAGAAAAAATCAAATAGTTATATTAAAACATATGTTCATTACATACATTTCTTTATCTGCATCTACTTTATCAAGTCTGAAGGTGGCGTATAAGGGGATAAACTAGGAAAAAACTCACCGATTTTACCCCCTTAGGTGTCCATTAATTTAACTCTAGAATAATATTTCTATAATTAAATCACACCGTTTAAGCCGTTTTTGAACAGTCCATTTACGAAATGAGGGGGGTTATGAATTAGAATAAAAATTCATAACTTCTAAATCCTTAGGTGTCAATTAATTTACCTTTAGAATAATCTTTCTATAATTAAATCACACCATTTAAACCCATGTGAAGTTAGGAATAGATTTTCTGTAATATATCGCATACTTGGGTACATATTCAAAGTGAAGTTGCACAAAATGGGTGCTTGAACTGACCTTCCATCTCCCAAGTCTCAAAATGGCATTATTACCTCGCTAACAAAATCAACACCTTAAATAAACGAAGGGCAGGTTAATAAATAATAAACCAGATATGGGTTGTACCCAACATAAATGTTTATCTTATTTAGTTTGTCGCCACGTTCTTTGGTTTATAGGTGTTATGGTTTCACTGATAACTTATTTTGCTTATATAGTTTCTAGGGTCTGATGGTAATTGGGTGTTCTTTAGATGCTTTACTTTCTTCCTCGTTTTGCGCACGTTTAGGTGCAAGAGGGTGTTTGTTGGCTAGTTTCTTTCTTTTGGGAGTTGAGTATATGAGCGCTAAAATGTAACGTAACTTGTTTATTTGTGTTTGTTTGCAGTTTGGGGGTCTACGGGTTAGGGTGTTTACTAGTTGCATTGTTTGTATGTGCTTGTTTACTACTTTGTTTTTGCATATTCTAATTGCTGGTATGTTTTTTGATGCTATACTGAATTGTTTACCTGCTTTTTAATTTATACCGAAAGATGGCCTCATTTGCTTTTAAATTAACCAGAAAATATTGTTACTTACTGCATGTTAACTCCTAATTACCCAAGATGCTGTTACTAACTTAATTAGCTTTTGAAGAAAGCAATTGTGCCGTGTTTCAAATTTTAAAAATATTATTCTAAAGTTAAACTAATCGACACATAAGGGTTTAGAATTTTTTCTAATTCATCCCCTTTTGCATCACGCCACTAGATCAAGTATATGCAAATAAAATGTGCATTTTAATTTTTTTTTTATTAACATTTTATTATTGTGTAGGGGTTATATAAAAAGTTAAAGTAATCGACACCTAAGGGTTTAGAAGTTATGAATTTTTTTCTAATGCATCCCTTTATACGACACCCTTATCCCTCAATGGAATGTTCAAGAACGATGTGTTTTAATTACAGAAATATTATTCTAAAGTTAAATGAATCGACACCTAAGGGATTAGAAGTTATGAATTTTGTTTAATCCACCCCCCTTACATTAGATATAATACTCAAGATATATTATTCAATGTATGTAATGAATGTATATTATAATAGAATTAAACTCTTTTATTTTTTATTATTATTTTATAATTGTTTAGAGGTTATAAATTTTTCTCTAGTTCATTTGCTTATACGTCACCCTCATCCCCTAGATGGAGTGACCGAAAACGGCTTAAACAGAAATATGTGTAGAAGTTATGAATTTTTTTTTCAATTCATCACCCTTAAGCACTAGATAAAATTCACAGATATATTATTGCTTTCTCATATACTTACGTATAAAGAGAAAACGATGTAATCGGTTTAAATTGTCAATTTTTTTGCATTTCTTGAGGTTTTATGGCCTAAATAACACGAAAAACACATTTAAAAAAAAATTGTGTGTATGTGGGTGGGTGGATGCGTGCGTGTTTACGTGCGTACGTGAGTGAGTGAGTGTGCATGTGTGTGTGCGTGCGTGCGTGAGTGCGTGCGTACGTGAGTGCGTGGTTGGGTGGGTCGTTGCGTGCGTGAGTTCGTGCGTGCGTGCGTGAGTGAGTGAGTGAGTGAGTGAGTGAATGAGTGAGTGAGTGAGTGAGTGTGTGTGTGTGTGTGTGTGTGTGTGCGTGCCTGCGCGATATCTTTTGAACCAGTAAAGCTATAGATATGAAATTAGGTTCAAAAATACTTTACCATAAAATCTAGGTCAAGTTCGGTAATGAGCAAAATCCAACCAGTGGTGGGGCATTTTTAGGGGATAGATGATTAACAAATTCATTGCTTCAAATTTTAAAAAGTTGCAAAATTAAAAAATAAATTAATGCTTTTATAATTTCAAAAAAAAAAAATAAATAACCAGTGGCGCTCCTTTTTAGGGTACACAATTATGCATTTTTAATTTATAAACCGATTTTTTTTTAAGTCGGGTATGTGGGGGTTTTTAAGATCGCTAGGTATAAATCATTTGTCAAAATTAAAAAAGTCAAAATGACGGATCAAAAATGAGGGACTCTCGTGTTTAAAAAGCGATATTACTAATTCAGCTATTGTGTGGTATAATATAATTAATCTTTTTTTTTCTCTTTATAAAAATTACATTTTACATAGAGTTATTAGCCCCTACTTTATTGATTCTAGTCTTATCTAAATATAGATTTGTGGATTGTCTCATATAAAAATTATGTCAATTCATTAATAGTAAGTGAACATGCAGAAAGTCCACTTAAAGTGGAAGCATTCATTATGGAAAAGATCGCCGACTTTTAATAATAAACAACAAAATTAGGTAACGATGATAAAATTTGTGCTGGATATTTTTATTTTTTTAATAAAATTATGTTACCGGTTACAAAATATATTAAAAATAACTTTCACGTGAGCTATTTACAACAGCAGCACCAATATAAGATACTATTTATTTTTTAACTTAATCTTCGACCTCCACCAACATTATATTAGAATTACAAAATACTTCCGGGGGCAAACTGTCAAATTATACTTTCTGTAATTTTTTTTCATTATTTAATTATGACTTTACTCAAAACTTGATAAAATTTCGAAATAAGGATATGCTTCTATATCTTAAATTACCACACAATTAGTTTATTGAATCTGACCTAAAACTGGTGTTTTATTACTTTATACCTAATTTTAGAGTCAATAAAATCACCTTTCACAAAAATTTACCTTGACGCCGTTGATGATATCGATTAAAAACAATTCTAATTGACATTGATTGATTTAAAAAATTTAATAAATATTTAAAAATTAGGTCAATTATTATTTAGGTTAGAAGTGTTGATACCAATCTATAATGTATGAAGTAAGAAATTCCACTTATGTTAACATATTTTTAAAATAAGAGAGGAAGAGAGTCAATACGATGACATCAGTAAATTCTAATGAATTTTATTAACATATAATTATCTAAGAACTTAAATAATGAAATGGTATTCGGAATTAATTACACAAGTTTAAAATTTATGTTAAATAATTATTCTCTTCTAGATCTTAGCTACTAGCTTTTTTTTATCTGTGTATAATGATGTCCACATTTCTCTTCATCCTTCAGTTTGAATGATTTTTCTTAACAGATAATATTGTTAAACAAGATACTATCAATTATTAATACATTTATTATCCCAAACGTAAGGAAATGGAGTTTCTTAGATTGAATCTTTCTAAGGTTTTTAACCACTGAAATTAGACATTAAGGATTAAGAACTTTGACAATTTTAAAATATTTTTGTACTTAACCTTTTGATTATAAATGCTTTTCTGAATTCGTGTCTGCAGCTAAGTTAAAAAAAATATTTTTCAATTAAAACGCATGAAGAGGACACGGTCTAGTACAGAAATGATGGTGTTTTGACACGCAAAACGTGAAGATACCCGTGTTGTTTTTGAATAATCTAATTTAAACTAAATTTAAGCTAATTAGGCGCCATTTTGCGCCGTTAAAATTAAATTTTGCGCCCCCAAATAGGAATAAACTGTAGTAAAAAAATAAAAAATTTTATAAACAAGGAGCAGCGAGCTCTGGATAAATCTTTTTCTTATGTAGAGCGTCAATTAGATGCCACTTTGCGCCCTCATAGGGACGAAAATATTGTAAAATTACATTGACACAGCTAACTTCACAGCAGTGAACTTCTGTATAAAGCAATTTTTTCTTATGCAGTAATTAGGAGCCAATTATGCGTGGTTTTGCGTCGCAAAAATAATATTTTGCGTCCCCGTAGAAGGAAAGTTATTGCACAAATTACATCCATAAGGCTAACTTCACAGAATTTGTATATTAGAATGTGTTAATAGTTAAACAAAATTAGTGTAGTCGTAAGAAAATAGGTTAAACATAATTAAATATAGCGATAATGGAAGAATTTTTAATAATAGAATAAAAATAAGAAAAATACACATTAAACAAATAAGCAGTTAAACAACGACAAATTTAAATGTCTATTAGAGCATTACAACAATTTGATTTACATAGAAGTCCACGGCTCGGAAACTGTCGTGTCGATGTATTTTTTACAATAACTTGTACCCTAAGGGGCGCAAATTTTAATTTTAACCGCGAAAAATGGGTACCTAATTATAGTGCAAAAAATTAATTTATTCATAAGTTTACCGCTATGAAGTTAGTCTTGTCGATGTAATTTTTGCAATAATTTAATTTTTAGTAGAGAAAAAAATTGTATTTTAACGGTGCAAAACGGCGCATAATGGGCGCCTAATTACTGTATAAAAAATTTATGCAGAAGTCGCGGCACCGTGAATTTAGTCGTGTCTGTTGCATCTGATTTCCCATTAGGGTGCAAAATTTAATTTCAACGGCGCCAAATTGTGCACCCTAAGCAAGAAAATATCCTAAAATCGTAATGACAATTTTTTCTTATGTAGTAATTAGGTGCCGCTAAAATAATGTTTTGCGTCCCGATAGAATTTGTAAATTAGATTATCTCATAAGTAATTTATAACGATACGCATATTTAAAGGAGAACATACGAGTTGGAGTTCACTTATGGATAACCTCGTTAAAAATAATGTAGAATTCAATTAAGTTAATATTGAAAAAAAGTACAGTCATAAGAAAATGGCTTAAATATAATTAAATATATCTATAATGGAAGAACTAATGCTTTAATAACAACAGAATAAAAATAAGAAAAATACACATTAAACAAATAAACAGTTAAACAATAAAATGTTTAAATAAATTCATTAGAGTATAACAAAAAATTGATTACATAGAAGTTCACGATTCGGTAAGTAAGCCGTGTCGATGTAATTTTTACAGTAACTTGTTCCCTGTGGGAAAGCAAAATTTAACTGTAACAGCGAAACCGGCGTATAATGGGTGGCTAAGTAAAGTCAAAGGAAAAAATAAAATATCCATAAGTCAATGTAGTTTTTGCAATGTATTATAGAAGCGCAAAATTGTATTTTAACGGCGCAAAATTGTGCATAATTCGCGCCTAATTACTGCATAAGAAAAATTGATTTGTCCAGAAGTTAACAACTGTGAGAAGTTAGTCGTGTCGATGTAATTTTTACAATGACTTGTTTCCTATAGCGGCGCAAAATTTAATTTCAACGGCTGAAGACAGCGCATAATGAGCGCCTAATTACTGTATACTAAAATGTATCCAGAACTCTCGTCTTAATGTCTGAGGGGCACCCGATTATTACATTAGATTTGTTATACTAAAATTTGTCACCTTTATTTTGAATAACATGTTTGTACCAAATCACAACGTCTGATTTTAATGGCATACTCTAGCGTCTAATTAAGCCATAAATAATGCCAAAATGATTTAATAAAAAAATGTCTAGCAGTGTAACTGTTAAAAGCGTTATTAACCCATTTTCTTTTTGGGAAAAATCTCGAACTTCTACGCCGGTTAATGCGGCAATAGTATTTTAGGAATAATTAACTTTATTTTGAACCATAAATTTTACACTACCACCGCAAGAAATATGGTGATTACTTTATACACAAGTTCAAGGTTCCATATAGAGTATTTACAATAATTTATCTTAGTTGAGTGCAAAATTGAATTTCACAGGTACATAATTGACGCATAATTGCACAAAACTGAGCGCTGTGAAGTTAACTTATTCGAGCCTATAGACAAGAAAGGGTTCTCTTCACCGGTGCATAACAACGCATAATTAGCGCCTAATTATCGCGCCAAAAGCAAAGTTATACACAAGTCCACAGATGTGAAGTTAGGTATGCAGATTAAAATTTTTGCATTAACTGATGCAAGCGTAACAACAACTGTTTAGGTAGAAGTTGAAACCTCGCTGAAGTTATCCTATAACTAACTTCACATTGAAGCGCAAAAGTTAACTCTAAGTCCACTCTATTGTGAGCCTCAAGATTATTTACTTGCGAACAAAAAAATTAAAAAAAAAAATGGTATCTGTAGATATTTGATTTGCAGAATCAGCTTGAACTTTCACCATCACATGAATCAATCACAGATTTGTAGAAAACACTCATCGCTAGATTCAAGTGTTCTGAAAAGAACGATTTAATTAAATATCGTACAAAAAACGAGCAATAATTTCAATATATATATATATATATAATAATTTCACCGTAAATAAAACCTAAATGTCACGCATAATACGATAGCCAAAATTGGCATGTTACAAAGTAGAGCCTAAAATTTTGACAAAACATTTCGGGTAAAGGATTAGGTTTATTTAAAAAGCATGTGCGTGGAATTTTATACTTTCAACCCAATTTCTGTACATTTCTTATTAAGCAAGCTTGGCTCAAAAGTAACGCTTTTCTTTGTAAGATCTTATTTCAACGTAACAAGTAGTTAGTTACATTTGCTTTAAATACACATAAATCTTGTATTTCTTGAATTGGTTCAGGACTTATTTCTGTAACGGGAATTTTCTCCATACTATATACAATACATCTGAAGCTACGTATAAATTCTGCGTACAAGTTACATTGGAATGATATGAATATGGCGTCAAAGTGCTTACACTTAATGGTGGTTACAATCATATCCTGTAGCTGTAGGTTTTACACATAGCTTAACTCTGCTTCACTAAGGTAGATTTGGATGTAACTGTGTTAATTCCATCTGCCGATTGTCAGGGCATTCAGGCAGTGTTAGCTAATTATGTATTACCGTACTACTGCTGATTTTAAACCAGTGAGATCTGTGTAGATCGTACACTGCATACTACATATAATTGCTCCCATCGAACTGTCATCTGATGACATTACTTACTCGTATTTTGTATTAATTTATTATGTGTATAACTTATTAATAATTGTGAACCGTTGGTTTGCATGTTTTGTATTGGAACTGTCAGTTTTTGTCTTGCCAACAGGCTGTGGCTCATGTGCAATAGGTACATTTCTTATTGTAATTGAGATCGTGACTAAATTTACCTGTCATATTGCTGTAACCCTTAATTGGATTTAAAAATTATTTTTTATTGTAAATCTGTTTATGGTTACTGATTTGTATTTACTTCATATAAGTAGAAGTTTGTGTGCAACGAGCATTTATTTACTTTATTTTATTTTATTTTAAATGCAGACGGTTATATACTGAGTTCGGTTTGTTTTAAGGTAAAACTACTTACCCCTTAGTTACGATAGTGCCTATACCCTTGAGTTCAACAGCGTACGTCTTTTATTTTTACTTACAAGTATTGTGTTGGGTAAACAGTGGGGTTTACAATTAACGAATGACTTGGATGTGTGGATGCTCTTTGCAAGCTGAATTTAATTACCTTTGATATCTCCTTTTTAAATTAATATTCGTGGAAACAAGCCGTAGCCTGCTCACCCTCAAGTATAATTTTGGGCATTGAAAGCTTTGAGTTGGTATTTAAAAGCTAACGTTTACATTTTTTTTTTTTTTGTTATTGAATACACACGTTATTTTGGTTGACTTACAATTTGATTCCTTCCTTACGTGTCTTTTAAATATACGACTTATATACAGTTTTCCTTTTTTAGGATTGTATTTCAATAAGTTTTGACTGTTGCTTTAACAACTTGCTACTATTGTACATCCCAGAATATCAGAGAGTAATAAATCATAGTATTAGAGAAATAGTGTCGTTTTTTGAATGGAAGGGACAAGCAGAAATCAGTAGCAAACCAGGCTAGTTTAAACCAAGATGCTGTAAATTTGCCGCCTGCAATGCGTTAAATAGGGGTAGGGGGTTGATACTCCTTATTGCGATCCCGGCAGAGGATAGATCTACTTCTCGCGCACGCGAGCCTCCACTCCACTCTACCCCTAATACCGGCAAGAAGTCGTATCCCAACCTAAATCCTACCGTCAATACATCCTACTCTTAATACACCCTATCTAACCAACTTGCCAACACGTCTGGCCAGTGCGGTAAGTAATGGCCAAACATCATCAAACAAACATGGCGAATTTTAAAACAAACGAGGATACACTCCACACGAGTAGAGATGATATCTCACAATCTCGTACTGTGAAAACAGTCTACTCCAAGGATTCTGGGGGGAGCAAAAGTTCGAAAACCCACCCAATTAAAGTACTCATCCACCTTTAATATAAGAACCCTATCCACAGAAGAAAAATTCTTATAATTACAAGAAGAACTAAAAAATTTACACCGGTCAGTAATAGAACTGTCTGAAGTAAGACGATGAGGTGAAGCATGTCTCACGCTTAAAAATGGTCACATATTCTATTACAGAGGCAACGACACAAATAAAATAAATGGGGTTGGCTTCCTGATTCACAAAAATATAACCAAAAACATAACACAATTTAGAAGCATATCATAACGAGTAATCTCAATAAATTTAAAAATCAACAAAATCTACCAATGTAAAATAATTCAAGCATATGCTCCAATATCTGAGCACGAAGACGATGAAGTGGTGCAACTTTATGATGCAATCAAGCCTTAAATCACATAAAAACGCATTACACTCTCATAATCGGAGATTTTAATGCCAAAATACGTATAAGACAGGAAGAAAATGAAACAGGAGTAGGTCCCTTTGGACTAGGAGAACGCAACGAAAGAGAACAAAGAGTAATGGACTTCGTACAAGAAAAAATCATATTATGAATACCTACTTCTAAAAAAGGATAGCAGAAGATAAACTTGCCAAAGTCCCAACGGAACAACGAGGAACGAGATAGATTATATCATCACAAACAAGAAAAATATAATCATGAACACAGAAACAATAAATTCAATTAACATGGGAAGTGACCACGGAATGGTGAGAAGTACCAGATTAGACAGAAAAAAGCTAATGCAACCGAAGAGAACGCAAACGTGGCTCGATCAACTAAAAATCAAGAAGCTAGAATACGAACTAAGGAAACTCAAAATCTTAAAGAAAGCACCACTAAATGAAATAAATAAGCAAATAATTCAGCACATCTTGGAAACTACAGAGAAACCATAGAAGCAAAGAAAACTCACAAATGAAACTATTAACTTGATACAAAAAAGAAAAAAAGATGGGAAACGAACCAAATAATAGCAAAAACGCAGATCTTACAGAAATCAACAAAACAATAAGGAAGAAAATTAGGAGCAACTTAAGAAACTATAAAAACCAACAAATCATAGAAACATTGGGAAAACAGAAAAGCCTAAAACATCTTAAGAAAACACAAGTGAAGGAGGAAGAACACAAATAATAAAGAACAATGAGGACGATATCACATATACACGAAATAAAGAGAACGACTGAGAATTACTATAAAAATCGGTATACAAGTAAAAAAACACCACTACCCGGAAAAACAGATAAGTAGAAATAACAAATACACAACGTAGGTTCAGAAGAGATACCAACCATAACCAAAGAAGAAATTACCAAATCCTTGAACAAAGCGGCAAAAGGACGAGCGGCAGGGGAAGATGGTTTACTAAATAAAATGTACAACTAGGAGGAGAGTCTGTTCTGGACATGTTGGAATACCTATTTAACAAATGGCTAGAGAATATAGATACCCCGACCGACTGGGGTAACGCAATTATGATTCTACTATATAAACAAGACAAAACTAGAGAATTGCTAACCACGAGAACAGGCTGGTTTTAGCAAAGGTTTCAGTACATTAGACCATCTTTAAGTAATAAGAACGTTAATAGAAAAGTTTTACATATACAACACCAAGCTTTGGTTAGCACTAGTTGACTATGAAAAGGCGTTCGACTCGATTGAAGCCTGGGTAGTCCTAAATGCTTTAACAAATTGCCGAATAGATAACAGATACTCTGATACAAAGCATGTACAAAAAAGTGACATTCCAAATAACACTCTATGGAGAAACCAACAAAATCCAAATTAACAGAGGTGTAAGACAAGGAGACGCAATGTCCCCTAAGCGTTCACAATGGCATTGGTGGATGTATTTAAGGAGCTAAGTTGGAAAAAAAGTATGCGAATATTTAAGTCAGTTACATTTTGCCGAGAATGTGGTTTTAATAGCAACTAATAGAGAAGAACTACAAGAAATGTTGACAGAGCTGTATCAAGAATACAAGAAAGTGGGACTCCGAATGAACACCACGAAAACAAAGTTCATGACCAATGAAAATACAGCAGATAAGGATAACAATACAAATTAACACCCTTCAAATAAGAAAAATTGAATCGCTAGAAAATGATACTATCAAAGGATACCTCAAGGAGGATATCCCTAGCACGGTGAGCTTTTGGAAGGCTGCATAAAATTTGATAATTTGATAATTGTGTGCTGACCTACGGCACAGAAACTTTGGCTATGAATAGAGAAATAATACACAAACTACAAGTGACCCAACGTGCCATGGAGAGACGTATGTTGAGTATACATCTTTCGGACCGAATAGCAAACGAGGAAATACGCAGACAGTCCAGAATGACGGGCATAGTCGAAAGGATATGTAAACTGAAATGGAGCTGGGTGGGACACATCGCAAGAATGACGGACAACCGATGGACTCGCCGAATTATTGAACGGAGACCACGAAACAGCAAAAGAAGCCGAGGATGACCAGTAACAAGATGGACTGATTAAAACCAATCTTAACAGACATTATAACCTTCCCGAAGAGATTCTGCAATTAATAAAAGACAAAAACAAAATTAGAAAAAAGTGGCAACAAACACAAAATGCATAATTAAAGATCGAATTTCAACAGCTACAGACATTAATAAAAGACCTAAAAATCACAAAAATGAAGCATGGAACAAGCTACTTACAGATATGAAAGCGAACGACGTATCACTGTGGAAACTCACAAAAAAAACTAAAAAATCAACATAAACAAATACCGTCACTAATAGAGGAGGATGATTCAATAGCCTACATGGATAATTAGAAAGCAGAAGTCTTGGACAGCACGCACGACACGCTACATACCATAAATATGAACAATCCAACACAAGAACAAACTAGGATCTTAAATCAAGTACCCCAAATAATAAATAGTGAAATAAATATGGACAAGAAACGAATAAGGAAAGTACCGACAACGCTATAGGAAATTAAACCACTAATAAAGCAGAACTCCAAACGAAAAGCTCCGGGACCGGATCACATAGAAGGGATACTAATAAAAAATCTGTCGGGAAAATCATAACAA
This sequence comes from Vesta saturnalis, assembly GCA_036346205.1. Taxonomy (NCBI): domain Eukaryota; kingdom Metazoa; phylum Arthropoda; class Insecta; order Coleoptera; family Lampyridae; genus Vesta; species Vesta saturnalis. The sequence goes on from JARFJB010000400.1 coordinate 1,639,630, forward strand.
ATGCAATTCTAATCCTTTCGCATTACCCAACTGATTGGAAAGACACATTAATAATGCCATTATTAAAGCCTAACAAAAATCCACACAAACCGCTCAACTACAGACCAATCAACTTAATTAGCAATTTAGGGAAACTAGTAGAAAAAATAATTCTAAAAAGAATACAGAAAATGGAGTGGAAACTTAAGATCATGCCTCTCGAACAATTTGGATTTAGAGCAAAACAGCACCGTACTACAAATAGTAAGAATTATTAATGCTATTTCAACCAACTTTAACAAACATAACAACACCGTGATGGTTTTGTTGGACATAGAAAAGGCATTCGATAGGGTGTGGATAGAAGGACTTGTACATAAACTACACTCCTTACACACTTAGCAAAACTATTAAACTCTTACCTAACCGGAAGGACATTTAAGGTGAGTGTTAATAATGCTACATCAAACCAGTACACATATAAATCAGGGGTACCGCAAGGTTCGGTGTTAGCACCACAATTATTCAACTATTATGTAGCAGATATACCCAAATTAAAAAAAAACAAAAATAGCACTTTTCGCCGATGATACGGCAATATACGCACATTCACTTTATGCACAAGTAGCCGGAAGACAAACACATCTAAATCAGCTGTCGAAATACTTCAAAAAGTGGAAAATAAACATAAACCCAGAAAAAACTGAAAGTATCATATTCTCAAGAAAATTCACCAATAACAAAATTTTCACAAAATTAAAAATTGATGATAAACCGATAGAACCAAAAAATCAGGTTAAATACCTGGGCATGAAATTAGACCATCGACTAACGCTCAATAAACAAATAAAGGAAATCGCAGGGAGAACATATGGTGTAATCAAACAAATATATCCGCTAGTAAGTCGACAATCTGTAATGACAAAAAATAATAAAATTCTGCTGTATAAAACGATAATAAGGCCAATAATGTTGTACGCCGCTCCAGCCTGGTGCAACGCATCCACAACTTCTAAGAAGGTATTGGAAGTAATTCAAAACAAATGTATGAGGTTAGTAACGCAGGCAGATAGATATACACCAAACAGAGAACTGCTAAGGATAACAGATCTCACAAAAATATCTGAAAGAATAGAAGATCAAGCAAATAAATTTTACTAAACAAAAATAGGTAACAATGAATTGACCAAACACTTAACTTCACGGACCAACACCAAAACGTAAGTTGCCATACCAAACATTGGCAGTGTTTAATGAATCAAAACAGTAAAAACTAAAAACAGTGAAAACTAAAGTGAATAAACAAGTATTAGTTAGTACCATAAACTAGTGAAAGTGAACAATACAATAGTTAGTGTGTGAAATGAATCGTTTGTATCAAAACTTAAAACATAACAATGAATTCAATTAACAGAAGTCAGGTTTTTCAATGATTTTTTCCTGTCCTAAGTAACACAAACTATATGTAAACACAAACAGACACACAAACAAATCCGTATCAATTACTTTAAGTATTATAAAACACAGTCAGAAGGTAAGGGAGAGGCCAAGGCCGGAACCTTAACCATTAAAATAACATTAATTCTTAAGCATTTATATAGATCGATGAAATTGTATATATGTAATTAGTTAAGCAGAAATGTAAACAAAGTTGTTTTTGATTTGATTTGATTGCGGTACTTTAGCAAAGTACATGTCGTAGGTTCAAATCCTACTCGAGGTAAACTTTTAATTTATGTATTTAATAAAATTAGTAATAATTTTTAATTATAAATGTAGTTTACATTAATTTTTTTACATTTAATATTGTCATAAAGGTAGGTTTTTGAAACAAATGTGATATGTAACTAACAGGCAGCCTTTATCATACACATCCGATTCGGAATAGCCGTCATATTGTTCTACGGATATTATAACGGGTTCTATAGTTTCTTCTATTATCACATCAAGTTCCTACATACGTTGTTCCTCCAAAACTACTTGATCAACACACCTTTTCCACTTTTCTGCATTGACATTTGTTAGTTAGGCAAAGATTTAGATATTAAGCCGCTTAATTTTTTTTCTTTTTGTATGTATTAATATGTTATTATTACAATTACAAATATATATTTTTTAAACATTTTATACGAACGTAAGAAACTGAAAAGTCAATGTATTTTATACGCCTATAGTATATGCCTTTAATAAGACGCCACTGACATGTCGCTGTCAAGATGATTTATTACTCTCTGATATTCTGGGACGTACTATAGTCCAGTGCAAATAATAAATATTCTGACCACGCAATCCAAATGCTCTAATTGCCTTGCTATCTACTGGGTTATACTTGTTAAGTCGGGTACTCACGCCTGCAACAAAACATGTGATGTAACAGTTACTGTAACATGGTTTGATGTGGACGTTTTCACCGAACTCAGTTAAAGCATCCCGCGAACACTGAAATCACTAGTGTTCGCCGAACTGTTCCACTGACACCATGTCGATTCCGCCTCAGATGATTGCTAGTGCTGCATATATTCTAATAGACATTTTACTAGAAGATAAATGTCCACGGAGATGGTGGCGTCATGTTTTGTATGAAGAGAGAACTGGTGATTGTTTAATTTCTGCGTTAAAATCCTAAACGATCAGTGGGCATTACAAAAACTTTACACGGATGAGTCTAACGGATTTTGAGTATTTTGTTATTGCACTGGGGCCTACGATTGGAAGACGAAGTACAACTGCTAGAGAGGATATCTCAGTACAAAATAGATTAGCAACTAGATTATTGGCTACCGGCGATTCTTATACAAGTTTACAATACCTATTTCGAATATATATAAGTTCCATCGTTCCAGATGTTTGCGAAGCATTGATCGATGTATTAAAACAATATGTAACGGTAAGCAAAAATAAAGTTTATTGATGTTAATAAAAATGACAATTTCATTTAAAAAAATTAAATCAATTCCTCAATATTCACTTCTGACATCTCATTACCTGGCGAAGACAAATACTCGTCTAAAGACACGGGCTGGGAAGATGATGATGAGGTGCTGCGAATTGGTGCCATATGTGGTACTAAACCAGTGGGTATGGACCTGACTGGTTGATGATAATTGGAAATAGGAGCAGGATAGCCACCGCTATACTGCGGCTGACCCGGGGGCCCTCGTAATACCCCTGATCGGCTCGTACAAGTATTTGGAACATTTCTTGTTACAACACATCATCGTGCTATAACTTTTCATCTTTTCGCCAATGAACGCAACAAATGATGCCACTTCTGGATGATTTTCTTTACGGCCTTCCTCAGCTCCAGGCGCTTTTAAGGATACCAAAAGCTTCCTTCAAAATTTGTAGTTTGGGATCTTCTTTCTTCTTTTTTGGTCGTGGTTCATTAGCTGTAGTACTTTCGTTGTGAGTTGGGCTACAGGAGTTTCAGCATCAGTGGGAGGAACTTCCTAAAAATAATTTAGTGTTATTTTTTGTTTCAGATGCCACAAAGTCGGGTAGGATGGATGCAGGTTAGTAACGGATTTTACGAGCAATAGAATTTTCCACGTGCACTTGGTGCTATAGATGGAAAGCATGTTTTAATACAGTGTCCATTTAATAGTAGAACCGATTTTTTTAATTACGAATCGCAGTTTAGTATTGTACTGATGGCTGTAGTTGATTCTGACTATAATTTTTTGTATGCACATATCGGCTCTCAAGGAAGAATATCAGATGGTGGAGTTTTAAAAGGATGTAGCTTGAATGATATGATTGAAAACAGAACATTGTAAATTCCTCAAGCTGAACCACTGCCTAATCAGAATAAACGTATTCCGTATATCTTCCTTGGCGACTCCGCTTTCGCGTTAAGTGAGATAATCTTTTAAAGCCATATTCGGGAATGCATGCGAAAGGTTCTAAGGAACGAATTATCGAATACCGTCAATCAAGGGCTCGTAGAGTAGTAGAAAACACAATCGGTATTTTAGTCTCTGTATTTCGTATTCTTAGAAAACCAATGCTGCTTAAAACCAGACAAAGCTCAAGTAACTGTTATGGCTGCAATGCATTTACATAATTTCTTAAGGCGTGGACATTCTCGTTCTGTGTATACACCTGTTGGAGTTATGGATACCAAGAACAACGCTACAGGAGCTGTAATACCAGGCACGTGGAGAAACGATCATGATATGACGTCATTTCTACCATTGCCAAGAATTCCACGTCGGTCTGCAGCGGCATTCAAAGAAAATCGAGAGGAATTAGCCGCCTATTTTATGAACGAGGGAAAATTGCCATGGCAAGATCGTTATGCATAAAGTAAAAATCATACCTCTGTACTCAATACTGTAAGTGGTTTGTCCCTATCATTCAGGAATGCCAATGCTGAATAGCCGTACCACCTACTCTCGTAAAGCGTGTTTCTTCCTATATTTGATATAAACACAATTATCATTAAACTTGAGAATACATTAAAATGGGCTTTTATTTTCAGTGGGCGTCTGTTTATATTTTGCTCCCCACGTACACCCTAACATGCATGACCTAGAAAAAAACTTTAAATACAAAAGTTGTAGGGTTTTTTGCCTAATAGTACCATTTAAGAATTACGGAACAAAAAATAAAGTTTGTAAATCTATCAGATTGGCGTGACATTAATTTTTTAAATAGACCACCACCGGGTATATTTAATTTTATTTAAAAAGAATTAATTTTTTTGGTTTTAAAAATATAAGTTTTACTTATACATCTTTAGCCGTTTTAGCAATATTCAAAACTGTCAAATCAACAACAATGGAATCCATGGCTACCTAAATTTCATTGTAAACTTCAATTTCATTCAAATATAGTGAATATTGCTAAAACGGCTAAAGATATACAGAGTGTCCGGAAAAAATGTGGGAAATCTCTCGGATTTAGATAGAAGACGAAAAAATAACATGACAAGTTCCTATAATTTTTTTTCCTCCAGACCCTCCCTACGGAGATGTGAGCCCCTAAAGGACGCCGCTGGAAAAGTACTTGACATAATTTAATACAAATTCAGTATGATGGCCACTAGTAAGGGCCTCTTAAAATAGTATCCTTGAAACATATTTAGCTTGTTCAGTTTACCAGGGATGGACTAAGTTGTACACCTTAACGCCTAAATTTAGATCTAAAAAAAATATTTTTGGGTAGTTTGAACCTTTACCTAAAAAAAAGATATACTTGTTTAATATCGATAAAATGAACTATTTTCGAGAAAAAAAATAATAAACGAATTACTGTTTCATAATTAATAAATTATTAAAAAAAATTAAGCCAGTGTTTTATCGAATTTTTACGAGAAAACACTCTTTTAATGATAAAGTAGGAAAACCAAATTAAACATATTAATTATTTAAAAAATGTTGCAAACTTAAGTGAGTTTATTGACCCACGAGGTATAATTTTATTTCTTGTTCATTTTAATTATCTTCACTCAAAAAAACATATGTCAAACATTCCTATGATACGAAATAAATAAATACACATCGCTGATACATTGATCGACATTAATTTACTTTAAATTTACTGATTTTTGGATTTCGTGACGATTTGAATTGTAAACTTATTCGAAATATGGAATTCACTTTTATTGAATATGCAGATATACATCTCATGTATGGTCTTGCTTCTTGCAATGCTTTGGAAGCAAGAAGATTATATCACGAGAGATTTCCTAATCGTACCATTCCAAATCAGAAGACATTTCAACGAATTGATCAACGTCTAAGAGAGAATGGTGAGTGATTTCGGTTACTAAGGTAATAATATTGACTTTCTTTATAATTTTAGGAATGTTTAAGAAAAAAAGTACTGATGTTGGTCTGACAAGAACAGTGCGTACGGTGGAATTAGAGGAAAATGCTTTGAATGCTGAATGATGGCACTCCTTCAACGAGCACTCGCAAATTAGCCGAAAACAATAATTCACCAAGTTCTTCAAGAACAGCTGTTATACCCGTATCATTTGCAAAAAGCGCATGAATTGATTCCTCGTAGAATGCAGTTCGAAAAGTGGCTATTGGATCGGCAACAAAATAATGAAAACTTCATTAGCACTATTCTTTTTACAGATGAAGCAGCTTGTACCAAAAATTGTATCACGAATTTACACAACTCACACGTATGGGCTAATGAAAATCCTCATGCAACTAATGTTTCGCATCATCAACATCAGTTTCAATCAATTAATATCTGGGCAAGAGTCATTGGCAATTTTTTGATTGGACCGTTTGTATTCCCGGCGCGATTGAATGGACAACTTTATTTGGAGTTCCTCCAGAACGCTTTTAATGATTTAATAGAGCATTTACCTCTTGAAACCCGCCGAAACATGTACTTTATGCACGATGGGGCACCACCTCATTTTAGCGTTGTTGTGCGGGAACACTTAAATAACGTGTATTCAAACCGCTGGATAGGTAGAGCTGAACCTATCGCCTGGCCTCCTAGATCTCCCGACCTGCCGCCTTTGGCTTTTGCCTGTGGGGACACCTCAAAACCTTGGTGTATTCCAGGCCGGTTGATACTATTGTGGCGGGTACAGCAGTCCTCAATTCGTAGTGCTCGCGAGTGTATCAGACTTCACGGAGCCTATGTTGAATCCACTTATGAAGTTTATAATTAAATGAAAATGAGACATAAATTCGTTTATTATTTTTTTTCTCGAAAATAGTTAATTTTGTCGATATTAAACAAGTATCCCTTTTTTTTAGAGAAAGGTTCAAACTACCCAAAAATATTTTTTTAGGTCTTTATCATACAGGGTGTTAAAAATTTAGGCGTTAAGGTCACAACTTAGTCCATCCATGGTAAACTAAGCAAGCTAAATATGTTTCAAGGATACTATTTTAAGAGGCCCTTACTAGTGGCCATCATACTGAATTTTTACTAAATTATATCAAGTACTTTAAAAGTTATTCAAGAAAAACTTATTTCCAGCGGCGTCCTTTAGGGGCTCACATCTCCATAGGGAGGGTCTGGAGGAAAAAATTTATAGTAACTTCTCATGTTATTTTTTTGCCTTCTATATAAATCCGAGAGATTTCCCACATTATTCCGGACACCCTGTATAAGTAAACCTTATATTTTTAAAACCAAATAAATTAATTCTTTTTAAATAAAATTAAATATACCTGGTGTTCTATTAAACAAAGTTAATGTTACGTCAATCTGATAGATTTACAAACTTTATTTTTTGTTCCGTAATTATTAAAAGGTATAAGACAAAAAACCCTACAAATTTTGTATTTAAAGTTTTTTTTGTAGGTCAAGACATCCTGTATACTTAGTTATTAAGCAGGCTCTTGACTACACAAATAAAGAATAAATAACTACAACTTACCTGCTGTGGTTGTTGTGGTTTTTTTACTTTCCTTTTTCTCGTAGATATGCGGCCAGAATTGATAATATTTTTTGCTTGCAGTCTTCGCCAGTAGTACCGAACTCGCTCCCTAGTTTGGCACATGCGTCGACTTTTAGCGGTTTTTTAAAGTAGTTGGGATCTTTAGGATCCCACAAAATTGGGGTCATTTAATATGCTTCTATCCACTCTAATCGTTTCGCCTCAGACCACTCTGCCATGTTCGTAGCGTATACACAGAAAATAATACTTAGTACACGTCCACGAACCTACTGCGAGCGGCTTTGTGTTCGTTGGAAAAACCGACAAGTTCGGTTCGCTTCGAACTGTTCACTCCAAGTTCGAGGTGTGTTTGCGAACCAGATTCGGATAGCGTATACACAACAAATTTTGTTACAGTAACTGTTTCATTACATGTTACATGTGTTGCAGTCGGCCGTGAGTATCCGGCTTTAAATTGTGCTGGGCCCAAACCTCCCAGTCTGCGGGATTACAAGCGTGTTATAAATGGTATCTTATTTCCTGAATTGCTAAGATTTAAAAAAAAAATTCAATAAAAGTCCTGTTTAAAAAGATTTATTCTGTAAATCTCGTAAATTACCTATTTGGTAATTAGATCCAAATTTATTGCTAAATTGTTATTTAAAATTTATAGAATAGTTCACAAGGGCTCATGTTTCCTATATTTAGAAATACTCAATTTAGTTGAGCTGAAAATTATACAAATATGTGTGTCTGCTGTGATACCCATACCATAAATAACAATAAAAAGCTAAACAACAATGCAAATCCTTAAGAAAAGTGTGTACAATTTGTAAATATTTAAATTTAGTATAATAATAATTTCTCACAATTAATTTATTGTAGAAAAATATTTAAATTTACCATTATGTAATGTAAATATGTAACTAAATATAAGCGTTATTACATAATATTCATACAAATTCCTTCAATAAATTTTCAGAGGCGCCAATAGTGAAAACAATACCAGTTTGAATTTATTATTAACAATAAAACTACTGCCATTTGTCAGTTTATTTAAAATTTAGTATAGTTTTAGCACGATTAACGATTTTGTAACCAAATAAATTAGTTCGGGTAATTTCACAATCGCGGATGGATTCTCGATTGATTTTGTAAGTTTGAAAAATTCTTGAAATGCCTTTGAATATATCAGCACGTGCACTTTAATCGAATGGTAAGGAACAACAAAGATCATTCACCTTATAAACCCCTTTTAGTAGCTAAAAAAGTAATCAAATGAATAATTTCAGATTATTTTTTATTACTGTATATAACTAAAACTGCATACAATAAATAATACTAAATATGACAAAGATAGGCTTAACATAAAACCTTTTAAAAAAATACACACGAATTCTTTCACATAGTCTTTCAAAAGTTTAAAATCCGGATCATAATCTCTGCAATGCCATCTTTAATACGTGACCGGTCCACATACGTACGGATTATCGTGAACTCGACTATAATAAATTTCATTTAAATTCATTTACTTTGTTATTTATTTTTTTGTGAGTTGTCGACATTAATCAGACGTACAGGGTGGACACTGTTAAAAACTTTCAATTAGGAAGTAATTTAAATTTAGGAGGTCAGAGATAATTTAGTTTCGTTTTATTTTTGAAGTCAATGACAAGAATGTTTAATGTATTGCTTCTTTATACAGGATGACTTTTATTTCTGTTTAAGAAGAATAATAATATTATTTTTGAAGTGGTGAACTTAATTATGTCGTAGAAACGCAAATGGAAATTTTTAACTGGAAGATTACTTATTCACGAAGTGCAACAATCAACGCGAATTTACTGTATGACGACTGATTGAACAATTAAATATGATAATAACCTTCCAAACAAAAGTGTAGAAAGTTTTGAGGAATTGTTGGGGAAACTACATAATGCCTGCACTAACGAATGTGAAATTAGTCCCCCATTTTCAACCTCAAACTAATTAAAGTTCCAGACACTTCCCAAAGAGTTTTAGAGTTCTTGATAAAAAACACTTTTAGAACTCTTGAGGGCGAATCAAAATTTCAATAAAAGAATGACTTACAATTTTATTTTATATAGGGTTTCATGCAACATCTCATGGAAAATTTTAGTACTCATAATGGGCTATTCGGAACTCTAATCAGAATTACAAGTACAACAATCAACGTGGATTTACTATATGACGACTGATTGTACAATTAAATGTGATAATAACCTTCCAAACAGAAGTGAAAAAAGTTTTCAGGAATTATTGGGGCAAACTACATAACGCCCGCACTAACGGAACCTCGAGGTAAATAAAAATTCTGGACGCTTCCTAAAGAGTTCTAGAGTTCTTGATAAAAATCACTTTTAGAACTCTTGAGTGCTATCTCGAACTCATAATCAGAATTCCAAAATTCCAATAACAGATTCCTTTCAAAGAATTGCTTACAATTTTTTTATATAAGGCTTCATGCAACATCTCATTATAGCAACTTTTAGAACTCTGGAACTCTAAACAGAACTACAAGTACAACGATCAACGCTAATTGACTATATGACGGCTGATTGTACAATTAAATGTGATACTAAGCTTCTAAACAAAAGTGAACGAAGTTTTGAGGATTTAGTTGGGCAAACTACATAACACCCACACTAACGGATGTGAAATAAATCTTCCATTTTCAATCTCAAGGTAATTAGAGTTTCAGATATTCCCCTAAGAGTTCTAGAGTTTGTGTTAAAAAAACACTTAGAACTCTAAGGTTTCATGCAAAACGTCATTATAAAAACTTTTTGAACTCTGTGCTATTCGGAACTCTAAACTATAAAATGTATATTCAAATAATATTTGGTTTATAGAGATAGTAATAGCTTGAAATATTTTTTTATGTCCTTATGGTAAACATTATTTTGAGCATTTTTATTAATTTTTTTAATACATAAATAAAAAGTTCACTTCGAGTAGGATTTGAACCTACGACATGTACTTTGCTAGAAGTACCGCTCTAACCAACTAAACTATTGATGCCCCAAGCGATGAAAATTTTGTCTTTATGTGTGTAGAATTGATGTAAATTCTAATTATAATGAGATTGCAATCAAATTACTTATCTTAATGGAATCTAACCCTACAATATCGCAAGGATTCATGCATACCATTAAGCAACTTGATAGCTCGGTTGGTTAGAACGATAGCAAAATACATGTCGTAGGTTCAAATCCTACTCGAGGTAAACTTTTTATTTATGTATTTAATAAAATTAATAAAAAATTTTAATTACGTATTTACTTTAGAACTTATTCGTTCATAATAAAACTTATAATAATTATTTTGAGACCTTTCAGACCCTTTCTAAAAATTGATTTCTCCGATTACACCTGTTCGGGATATTTAGTAACTAATGTAAAGTTAACCCGCCATTTTCAACATTTTATTCAAGTAAGTGATGCTCTGAATGCCCCCAAAATGTTCTTGTTAAATTATAAAAAAGTTCTGCCGGAAGGTTCCAAGAGGAAGATTTCAAGGCTTTGGTTGGAAACTTTTTGAGCATCCAGGCCTCCGCCCTCACCTTGCATCTAGCGACTATTTCCTGCACTTGCACTTGAAACAGCCTTGTTGGACAACATATTGAACACGACGAAGATCTCAAGACCGCCGTTATCAAGTGGTTCAATTCTTAGATGGCTAACTTCTTCGCAGAGAAATTAAAGAAGCTGGTGAAGCGTTACAAAAAAAAATTTAGGAGTGAACGGCAAATAAAATAAAATAATTAAGTTCGGTTAATTTATTGCAGACCATTTTTCATTTTTGGTAACTAGTCGTTTTGTGGGTGCAACATTTGATTTTGGCCTGAGGGTGGTCTTTTAGTGCTAGCGCTGAAATCTACATCGCTAAGTTTTACAACTATAAATATAGTATATTGAGTATCAAGAACAGTAAGGGACGTTTACCGGTCAACGGCCATGTTGTACCGGAGATCGGTACAACCCTTAATGTTAGTGATGCTCATACTGTTTTTTGCACGATTGTATTAAATTTACCACAATTGAAATTATTTAATTTCTACTAAATAAACGAAAAGTCAGAAGTGACGTTTTAAATAGAAATGTCCAAATTTTTTGTTCTTATTGTTGTGAAATATAGTAGCTATATATACTTTTACGTTGGTAAGATGTTGGTAAGTAAATTCTTACCGACGAGTTGGGCCTCGGAACCAGCTACAGTAAACTGTCTTGGAAACAGATATGGTAAATAAACGAAAAAGCTCGATCGTGCAAAAAAGGTATTGAATTTGATGTATTTACGTATTATTATCCTCTACTAGTAGTATTAATTTTTATCAATTTCGCAACTTTGGCTGTAACGTGACGAATTATACGGGGTGCACCAAGTATCCTTCTATGTATGGGTATCTTTGTTATTTGAAGAGATACAGAGTTGGTTACATTAAACAAAAGTTGCGTAATTGTAAGCCTATTTAAGCGGCATTCACAAGGTGGAAAAAAATTAGCGGTTCTCAAAATATTTGAAAAACTGAAAACCTTTCAAAACTAAGAAAGCTTATAACTTTGTTATTCCTCGGAATTTTGAAAGAAACTAAGTTTCACATGTAAACATGCACATTTATCTACATTTTCATTCAATTTATAATTTTTTTCGCCCACTAGATTTTGAGGTACTGACACTATCTTTTTTTTCATATGGTCGCCATATTGGAATTTTATATGGTTAAATGAGAAAAAAACTAAGGAATCCAACTTTACTTTAGAATAAACATATACCACATATTTTTCATTTTTATCAATTAAACGATTTTTTGATGGATGGTTGCTACGTTATCAGGTGATATTCGACGTTTGTCATGCTTGACGTATTGTTTATTCCTAGTTTCGTTTAAATATCGGCAAGATTATGGCAAGTTACAGCGCAAACGAAAGGTACGACATGTTTTGCATTTACATTGCATGTGGCCGGAAATGCACTGAAGAGTGCGGATAAATATCTAAACAAAACAATTATCCCGACAGAAGGCAACCCCATTTCTCTCAATTTCAAAAGATTGCACAGCGTGTTTACAAACATAAAACTTTCTAACTGAAGTAAAACAAGAGGTATTAATGAGGTAGCTGAAGTTAATACTCTGGCAGCATTGGAAGTAAATAATTTAGCGTCTTTGCTGGCACAAGTGCGACGACAACACTTCGCGTTTTGCACAAAAATAAATACAAACCGTATTACAAGAGATGTGGTCACACATTAAATAGCGATCAACATCCTATGCGACGCTCTGATTTTGGTACGTGGTTTTTAAAAGAAACAGAAGAAACGCACAATCCTTTGGACAGACGAGTCTAAATTTACGAATTGTGGTATTTTTAATAGACATAACGAGGTACTATGGCGTAAAGAAAATCCTCATTTAGTGCAACCAATTCGACCACAAATTAAATTTGGATTTAATGTATGGTGCGGTCTTTTTGATGACCAAAAGGTTGGGCCAATTATTTATAACGCAAATTTAAACGGTCAGAGATACTTGCATATTCTCCAAAACCAAATGTAAGATGCAATACAGCAGTTACCATAGTAGAAATTGCGAAAAATCAGATGGTTTCAGCTAGATAGTGCCCCTGCCCACAACAGCCGAATTGTAAGATCATATCTGGATCACGAATTTCCGGGGAGGTGGATAGGATCCAACGAAACAGTGCTGTGGCCAGCGAGTTCACCATATCTCACGTCTCTCGACTTTTTCCTATGGGGTTATTTGAAGAACAGGATTTACAATCCAAACTACGATAGTGTTGAGGAATTGGAAGGGGCAGTTCGTAGAAAAATCAAAGGCTATTGATAGTGTCCCAAACTGCTGCAATCGCTGTCTTGAAAACAATGGTAGACAGTTTGAGTATTTATATTAATGGTATGTTTAACTGTACAATACGTTTGTTGTTCATTTAATTTCTTTTGGTTTACTGTTTATTTAATTGTTTATACCTCTCTTCATGTTAGTTTGATTCATGAAAATAAAAAATGTTTTTATGTGTTTATTCTAAAGTAATAAGTGTGATATATCGTTGGATTCCTTAATTATTTTCCCATTTAACCCTGTGAAATTCCAATATGGCCGCCGTATGAAAACCAAAAGATAGTGTCGGTACCTCAAAATCTAGTGGGCGAAAAAAATCATAAATTAAATGAAAATGTAGATAAATGTGCATGTTTACATGTGAAACTTGTTTTTTTTTCAGAATTCCGAGGAATAACGAAGTTATAACGTTTCTTAGTTTTGAAAGGTTTTTAGTTTTTTGAAATATTTTGAGAACCGCTTAAATAGGCTTACAATGATGGAACTTTCGTTTAATTTAAGCAACCCTGTATCTCTTCAAATAACAAAGATTCCCATACATAGAATGATAGTTGGTGCACCCTATATAGGAACGTGGGTTTGTTTACATGGAGCTTTTAAGAAGTATCTTGCTAATTATACCAAAAATTTGTATTCCTCTTGGAAATTTAGAACTCGTGAGTGGAACCCGAATTAAACAAATACTTACTGGCAAAAAACTATGATGCGGATATGTTTATATAACTGTTACAACAGAGCACCATTTTTTACTCTGAAATAGTGCAATTTTAGGTGAGTTTTGGTACTTTGAAGTTCGAGACCTAAATGTAGGGTTATTACAGACGAATACATATTTTTAAAATTAAGATTTCGTTCAGTAAGGAATGTGGAAAAATCTTCCTACGTAGTAACTTCTTGTTTTTTATTAGTTTTGAAAAACGTAGGTTGATTTCGGGAGTAAATTTAGTTAGTTTGAAATCGGAGGGGAAGGTAGTTAGAGGTTTGATCGAGCCAGATCGATTTTATTGACTAAAGTACCTTTATTGTAAACTGTCTCTCTTGAATTATTTTTGCGTGTACATTTTCTTTTGAACTAACCAACGCGAGTTTGTTTTTTTTTCTTTTGGGTGTTAGTTTTAATGTATTTTTCCTATATTAATCTATAAATAACAGTCACCGTTTTGAAGTTAAACTGCGCATGTTAACCATTTGTGTCTGTGATCACTTAAAGAAATATATATTCAAAACGTAAGTAGATATTTTAATGTAAATTAAAGCTCGCAGCAAATAATTCTAAAAGCCAATGTAATGTATTAAAAACCAAGCATTGCCTTAGAAAATGTATCTCAATAGGCACGCGGGCTCATTAAGTTGAAATCTGTTCAAATAAAAGGGCTAGCGTCAGACAGTACACGGCTCCCCACACATGTACTTGGGCGACTTAGCATTGTTGTTTGTTGATTATTTTTATATTTGTGTATAGGTGGGCGTGGACAAACGTGCAAAAGATAGCTTTCGGTTATAATTGTAAATCGGCAATTACCGATTGATCTACATATTTACTGTTTTTATTGTTTTGTATAGATAGATGTGTAACCAGAGAAAAGGACGCTGTATTTTATTAACGCAGTCACTCAAGCTTGAGTATCAGTCACGTGGTTATTTATTTGCACCTTAGATTATTCCTTGTTATTTATTTGCACTTACTCTTGCAAGGCTTTGTTTTAATGAGTTTTTCGTGTCTTTGATTCAGTCGATTTAATTCGAGGTTTAATTAGAATTGTTTGAATGCGAACTAATTTCTCTTTATATGACAATTCCTTTTGAACTAACCAACGCGAATTTGTTTTTTTTCTTTTGGGTGTTAGTTTTAATGTATTTTTCCTATATTAATCTATAAATAACAGTCACCATTTTGAAGTTAAACTGCGCATGTTAACAATTTGTGTCTGTGATCACTTAAAGGAATATATACTCAAAACGTAAGTAGGTATTTTAATGTAAATTAAAGCTCGCAGCAAATAATTCTAAAAGCCAATGTAACGTATTAAAAATCAAGCATTGCCTTAGAAAAAGTATCTCAATACGCACGCGGGCTCATTAAGTTGAAATCTGTTCAAATAAAAGGGCTAGCGTCAGAGAGTACACGGCTCCCTCCCATATGTACTTGGGCGACTTAGCATTGTTGTTTGTTGATTATTTTTATATTTGTGTAGAGGTGGGCGTGGACAAACATGCAAAAGTTAGCTTTCGGTTATAATTGTAAATAGGCAATTACCGATTGATCTACATATTTACTGTTTTTATTGTTTTGTAGAGAGGATGTGTAACCAGAGAAAAGGACGCTGTATTTTATTAACGCAGTCACTCAAGCTTGAGTATCGGTCACGCGGTTATTTATTTGCACCTTAGATTATTCCTTGTTATTTATTTGCACTTACTCTTGCAAGGCTTTGTTTTAATGAGTTTTTCGTGTCTTTGATTCAGTCGGTTTAATTCGAGGTTTAATTAGAATTGTTTGACTGCGAACTAATTTCTCTTTATATGTAATGTATCGTAATTGTACGCAATTGTGTAAATGTAAATTCCTTGGCCATTTTTTTTGTTTGTTCTCGCAGTCGCCTTATTATCATACGTGCAATTTTACTGATGTTATATTTTATTTGCCTATTTACTTAAAGACCGGCATGATTGGTTATGGAGGACCACATGTTTGGTATTACAATTTTTATTGTGATTTATTTATGACACAATTGTGGATGTGATCACTCTGTTTGGTTTTCCTTATTGTGTTTATGTGTAGCTAACCTGCTTTTTTAATGCTTTTATCCAACTCACTTTCTGATCTCCCATTAAGCTGAAATTTGGTATACATGCGTATCCTTGATGAGAATACACGAATGTGTTTTTTGCTATGACTTTTCCGGCCAAATTTGGCCAAATATGGTTGAAATTATGGTTTATAAAGCTAGGGCCTTGAAATTTTTGACTTAACTTTTCGCACAATACCATGCACAAAAATATGCGGAAAGTTGAGTTTCAAGGTTAGGGGGCTGCGTTTCGGCCAAATTTTGACAAATATGGTCGAAATGTTTGTTTATAATGCTAGGGCCTTGAAATCTAGGATTTAAGCTTTTGGCATAATACCATGCACAAAAATATGCGACAAGTTGAGTTTCAAGGTCAGGGGGCTGCATTGCGGCCAAATTTGGCCAAATATGGTCGAAATTTTTGTTTATAAAGCTAGGGCCTTGAAATCCAGGACTTAAGCTTTTAGTATAAGACCATGCACAAAAATATATGACAAGTTGAGTTCAGGATGAGGGGGCTCGGGGAGCTCAAAGTATTGTATTAAGTCAAAAATATATATTTTCCGATATCCGATTGAGCTGAATTTCAAAATACATGTTTATATTGGCCAAGTAAATTCGAAATTTTCTTTGTTGGAACTTACACCCAAGCCACTAAAAAGTACAAAATAAAAATAAGTAAAAAAAAAACATTTTTAAAAAACTTTTATTTCCAAATGTACTAAAAAGAGTAAAATAATTTTTTTATCTAACATCAAAAATTTTTGTGAAAATAAAAGTGTGGGGCATACATGATATCCAAAGCCTATCAACACCTACATATAAACAATGAAGTGCAAGGCACTACAAAGAGCGCCCCACACTTTTATTTTTAGTCACAAAAATTTTTGATGTTAATGGGTAGACAAAAAAAGTATTTTATTCTCTATAGTACATTTGGAAATAAAAGAGTTTTTTAAAAATGTTTTGTTTTACTTATTTTTTTCTTAATATTATAATTTTGTACGCACTTTAACCTGATTTAATGGTGTTTTGTTATATATTGAACCCTTTCATTGTCTTTGTGTTACTGGATTTATTCATGTACTTGTGCAATTACTTATTTATGATTAAATTGGGTTTTCTTGGTGGTTCTTTCCCAAAGTAGTACATTAACGGGTTGAACCATCATTGCGCAAAGCTCGTTAATTTTAATCTGAGTAGTTTCATTGTTTACCTGTCCCACATGATGCAATACTTAACCTTATCCAAGCCTATCTAATTCAAATAACACAGTGTAGGTATCACAAGACGGCCAATTCTGTTGATCAAATTTGAGGTTTGCGAGTAATTAAATATCAGACTTGTAAATAAATTCTGTTTTAATTATTGCTAGGAAGTCAATGTAAGCCAAGCAATTAATTTGATTAATGAAATTATTGTCAGTAAAGTCAAAATACATCACTTAGTTCTTGAATTTTCATTATTGCGAATAAGTTCAAATTACACTTGTTAAGATAAGGTACCTAGGGACGCTACAATGTTAAATAATAAAGCAATTAATTATATAAAAAATTTCATTCTCACCAAATATAAGAAATCACAATTTCAAAATAATGAAACCTTGCGCTTACTATTGGAAAGAAATATTTTTGTTTGTTCAGATTCAAGGTTATCAGATTGTCAATACCCTCTGATATAATCCCAACGGATAAATATTTGAATATTAAAAGACAAAGAAATGAATTTGATATTTTATAATAATGGCTACATAAATTTAAAAACACCACAAAATTCAAGGAAAATTTAATGATTTCAAGCTTTATGAGGTATTAAAGTTTAAATTTTTCATAAATTTGGGCGAGTTGTAAAACAACTATAAATTCTAACGATTAAACTTAATTGCTGTTTCTATCTTAAATTTCGAAGTGGGCAAATTTTTTGTTAATCTTTTAAGAAAACTGGTGTTAATTGGTTAATTAGGAATATTTTTGCATGAAATAATATACCTAGTGGTTCAAAGATACTTGAGTAGTACTTTAAATCTATAATCTAGAAAATTTAATATTTTTTTGAAGCAACTGTCAATATTAATCGCAGTCACATCTAAAATTGACAAGCCTTAAATTTCGTCTGCTATATTAATGAAGATTTGCGTATAAATAATCTTGCTCGTTTATCTTTATACTTACATATTCTGTTTAATAATTTTTTTTTGTGGGAGTAAAAAATCATGTTCTCGACTTCTTTAAATGGCAAACCCAAGCAATTTATTATGATTTGTGACAAAGTGGCAAAGGCATCTTTGACAAAACAACTCGAACCTGTTTTGGAATTCAATGGAACTTATTTGTTATTACGTAACTTTTCAAACGGAATTTGTTGTAAACCTTTTCTTAAAATCTACAAGAAAAAGAAATCAAGGTATTTCCCATTGGGTCTGTATATGATGATGGTTGTAATTGTGCAAAAGTTTGTTTGTGAACGGTATTAAATGCGAATACCATCGTCGATACGACGTCTTGTCTAGGAACATTTAACTGACGAGAAAAAGTAGCAAAGGAATGTGGTTTGATTTGACCGCGACCGAAGTTACGTTTTCACCCGGGGCATTTAATGTCCATTTATTGCATTTTATACCAACGATCATCATCATCTCTTTTCTAGTGTTATGGGTTCTTTAAAAACGTTTAAGAGGCCATTAAAAAAAATCAGTCTGGTATTTAACTTAATCAGGTTGCATTTCTATGTTAGTGAATTGCAATATTGTAAAAAGTTAATAATTATACAAGAATGTTAAGTGTACAATGGCCTTAAACAGTATTGAGGGTGTAGAAGATCGGATGCTTAGAGCGGCTGAGTCCAAAATGAATTATAACGAAGTGACTAATGCAATCTCAATAATAATAGTATGGCACGTAAACGTACTGTGTTATTAAACCTAAACGAGTGGTATAGAATTGTGACCTGTAATATAATTGAAATATTGCATGCACGGTAGCTGTAAATCAAGTGTTTGCAATAATATGCATCTAATGTGTATGCAACTCATAAGTATCCGTACCCACGCTATACTCATAAGTGGGTACACATTAATATTAATTGTTTCATTGCATTAAAAGTGCAATAAATAAAAGACCCTGACACAATTTCTATTATTAATTCACATGCAGAATGGTGTTTTATTTTTAATACTACTCAAAATTGCATCCCAAATCGCATTTTTACCTTCCATCATACCAAATGTATAGAAACGACCTTGTTATTTCAAATCTATTCAAGCTAAATCGATAAAATCTAATATGCATGCTGTTTGCAAAGCCTTCCAAGTTTAGTTATTGTTTTAACTGACAGATCGGGAGCTACACAGCCAACTTGATTTTTTATAAATAGGAAGGGTGGTCAAATCGCATACCGCTTGAAATGTATTTTCAAGTAGAATTCAGCGACATGCCGCTTGCCTTAGTTATCTCTAAAATGCCTTTGCTATTGTAAATTAACTATTGGGAGTAGGTATTAACTGGACAACTGAAGATCCAGTTAGCATGGGGAATTGTTTTATGGTGTTTAATGTAATATCATATTTTGAAATCGTGTTTTAAGTTTATGATGTTCATCTAATACAAGAATCATTTATAAGCGGTGCTCAAACTGTTCCCCATTCACCTGTTGGCAGTAATAAATTCGATTAGGAAATCCTTCAGCTGAATTCAAAATGAACTCGCGAGGAATATTTTCTGTTTTTTGTCGAATTCGTTAAACAATATAAACTAACCATTGTTTTCAGCGCGCACTAAATGTTCAGTTATCCAGTTAATACCTACTCCCAATCTTTAATTTACAATAGCAAAGTTATCTTTAGAGATAACTATGGCAAGCAGTATGTCGCTGAATTCTACTTCCTATTTAAAAAAAATCAAGTTGGCTGTGTAGCTTCCGGCCTTGTCAGTTAAAAAATAAAAAAGCAAAACTGTGGAATAATAGAAGGCTTAAATGGTTTTGAAATAACAAGGCCGGTTCATACATTTGGTACGCACTGTATGTCGGTATAAAAGGTTATGCAACCAACATTTTTTTCACTAGCGCTAAATCGAAAAAAAAAAGGAAAGGTCACGTATTTCATTCCCTCCCCAAGGTGGAGGGCGGGCTGTTTGAGCTTTCAAGCTCCTTCAGCCACAAACATGGATTCCCAGCATACATAAATACATTACGTTTATATGCATGGTGGGATTGAGAATGGGTGTGGTCAGGATATGATCGGAAGGAACGGAGTTAGGTTTCTGAGGGTATAGAAGGTTATGCAACCAACATTTTTTTCACTAGCGCTAAATCGGCTTATTAGCTCATTTTACAACATTTGGCTAAGTTTCGACAAGATCGGCCATAATGTACTGGAATTGTAGTGTGAGTGTGTGTGTGTAAGTGTGTTGTAAGTGTAAGTGTGTGTTTCTGTGTCAGTGGATGTATTAGTATCCCAACTCCAGAACGAAAACTCTTACGTACTTAAAATTTTGTATTTAAGCCTGTTTTCATTTCGCTTGGAGCTGGTTAGATTTTGGGAGAAATCCAGCGTCGGAGAAGGGAAGTTTATTAAGGGCAATTTTTGGTTTATATCAAATATTTCTAAAATAGCTGCATATTTCAAAGATATAAAACTACCTACCTATAGACCTTAAAAACTCCGATTCATTATGTTCTATGCAATTTTTTTTATATGACGCGCACTTTAGCGGCAAACAATTCCTAAGGTAGAATTTCATTATCTGAATAACGATTAATCTTATAAGAAAAAGTGTAACGTATTTTTTAAAGAAAATTTAATTTTACATAAGCGAGCGGCGTTGGAATTTTTTTTACGTTAACATTATTATCTGACATGAAGTTTTAAACGTCATTCTGACACAGATTATTGTTTTATTTTTACAATGTTGCTTGTT
Source organism: Vesta saturnalis (assembly GCA_036346205.1). NCBI lineage: Eukaryota > Metazoa > Arthropoda > Insecta > Coleoptera > Lampyridae > Vesta > Vesta saturnalis. The sequence continues at coordinate 1,660,552 of JARFJB010000400.1, forward strand.
TTCGTAATGAACGTTGTAACGTGCAAAAATCGATATCGGATATCTTCATTTGTTGAAGTAATAATCGCTATTAATGGGCGGATGTAAAAAATATGTTACTTACACACACGTGGCAACCTATAAAATAGTAGTTTTCGCAACTAGTGCAGCTGTTTACACATTTCTTGGTGCGAGACTGTTCTTTCCCTTGGCTAAGGCGTACCCGACTGAGGATAAGACATAAGGCTCTTGAGTCATCAAAACTGAAAAATATAGCACACCTGTTTAGAAAAACTACACAATTTTAGAATTATTTGTTGACAAATGTCCTAAATTAATACAAAATATACCGTATATATATATATATATATATATATTTACACCAAATGATTATGTTTAATTAAAATATCATGGTACTTGAATAGACACCTCGGTAGAGTTTATTTGTTTTTAGCATCAAAAGTAAATACAGGCTTTTTATCTGAATCCATAATATTACATATAGGGCTAGTCAATTTAGGAATAAAAAGGACAGTTAGCGGAAATTTTAGGTACTATCCTAATCACTTTTCTTCTTTATGTTTTTTGGGTCGCTAAACACTGAGGTTTGCAGACAGATATTATGCCGGAACATTGTTTTTGGGCTAAATCTCGGTAATTATGCGTTTTTTTCACAAAGACCATGCGTTGCAAAATTAAAGTAGACAAAATTTACTACAATCTATATATATATATATATATATATATATATATATATATACAACGTGAACCAAAACGTACCCCTGCTTCAAGTGTATATTCTACACATAAATTGAAGACGAAAAGTCAGATAAAATTTTCTCTAAAATGTATGGCTACAAAGTGACAGGCCCTCAAAGTTGAATTTTGAAAATCGTTTTTCGCAAATAACTCGAAAACCTTTCGGAGTTTCAAAATACTATCCCCATTGAAAATTATTTCTTTGTTGACGAGGATTTTTCTGGTTTAATTGAATTGTCTATGAATGGACTGGAAGCATTACTTTTCACATTGTTCTCGTATACTTTCTATTCCAACTTTTTTATGTGTGCTTTTTCAGCTATTTTGGTGACTCTTTTAGGTCCGTTATTCAATTTTCTGCAAATTTGGTCCTCTTGGTTGAAGTTGATAAAGTGAACGGTTTACGAGTTATTTGCAATTTCATCAGTCACGGTCAATTAAATACTACCGCAAAATTTAGTAAGTGGCAGTGGACTAAACGTCATAGTTTATATTGTGATTTTAGCAGTTTTAATTTCTTTATCCATAATGCAGCGGTCTATAACTAATTAGAATTCCAACTTAAAAAGCACATACATGTTTATGGCGAAATTGATACATAATTATACAGAAAGTATTGACCGCATAACAATAATAATTATGCATTTCCATATACGAGGATAATAACAATGGATACTAAAAACCGATAACCTACCTATTTATAAATGAAAATGTATTTGAAATTTTAAAGAAACGATCGTTAGGTACTAAAATGGCTCTAAATGTTTTATTATATCTTTTTATTAAAAACTTTATATTCAATTATTCACATAAAGCACATTACTTAACTTAGTACCACATCAAACACTAAAAATCAAAATAACTCGGAAACGCACAGGAATTTCGAAACAGAAGAAGGTACATCTTTTTGTTAAACTGTATGTAGATAATGAAATAACAGTTTTTTAAAAAATGTCATTGGCGTAGAAGTTCTGTTTATGAAAGGGCTGAGCACCTCCACTCCGCCACTGTGCAAGTTTGTGAACATTCTTATCGCTTGTTTTATGCCCCTTAATTATAGACATTATCCCCGAACATGAAAAAATCTAAGCATTCGTTATGATTATAATGAAAATTTCGAGAATATGATTGATATTAGCACACCCTGTATCTCGGAAACTGATAGCCTTCTACGACATATGTTTATAGGAACATTTTTTTAGAAATGTCGTTCTAATCCGTTATTCCATGGATCTTAGGTCAAAACTGACTAGTGCCCTGCTATTTTAATATACTAGGCATCATTATTACTACGACCAACCGTTATCGCTAGGGACACCTTTGATGGCCAGGTTCAATGAAAAAACGTTTAAACGATGGTTATTCGGTGCCTATAACGTCCACAGTGCACAAAACTTTAGTGCACTAAAAAAGAGATGTTCAATTATTTTAACGTGCACTGTCAATATGAAAAACTTCGTCAGATCATGCAACAACGCATCAGTGTCTAACAAACAGTGGACTGATGGCTAAAGATTTGAATTCAATTGAGGAGCCTTTCGCCATACCTTTGAAGAAACATTTTCTAAAGCTCACCTGCAATAAGAGGGCGGATTGGAATGCGATACGTTCTGTACCTGCAAGTAAATTGAATATATCTTTACCAACTGAACCTATAATCACTAGACAATTTCTTGAAAATTACAATTATACTGTTTCTGAATATATTCAAGTAATTTTAATTTAACATTACAAAGTATAGTAATTCATAGCGTTTTGACAGAATACTTTTGTATCAACAAATTTAAATTTCAGATTTGATTTTAGACAGATATTTCTCTCAGGTGTGGCTTGTGGTGGACAAAATTATCGTAACATGGGTCGTTTACATGGAAACCAAATGTAACACGGCACGTTTAGAGTTTTTTAATTTTTTGGAATTTTGGCAATTTTTTAGTGTGCTCTAGCGGCGTAACAGTTGGTCGTAGAAAGAATTTTATATATATTAACGTGAACCAATAAAACGTATCCCTGCTTCAAGTGTATATTCTACACATAAATTGAAGACGAAAAGTCAGATAAAATTTTCTCTAAAATGTATGGCTACAAAGTGACAGGCCCCAGTTTATGCATAGATCAGTGCAACTTAGCCTCCCCATTATGTAGCTACAGTTTTGTGCACAAGTTTTGGTGCACTTGCATGTTACCAATCTAAGCAGTAAAACGGCAGTGTTTAATCTTTTTTTATTTTTTGGGAATCCTGGCCATTCCTTAGTGCGCTCTAGCGACGTAACGGTTGGTCGTAGAAAGAATTATTGTATATGAAACGCATAATTACCGAGATTTAGCTCAAAAACCTAAAAAATTTACCAAATTTGGACGTTTTTCGAAAAAAAAAAACAATGTTCTGGGCATAATATCTGTCAGTAAACCTCACAATCGTGTTCAGTGACTCAAAAAAACATAAAGAATAAATGTGGTTAGGACTGTACCTAAACTTTCCGCTAACTTTCCTAATACTCTTACGGGAAAGGTAGAAACCGTATTTTGATTCACATTTATTTAAATTTATAAATGCTTGCAATTAATAATTTTGTACACAATATTCTCTTTGCGATAGCGCTTCTAGACTGTAATTTTCATACATGGTCAAATAAATAAATATTTTTGAAAACTTATGAGCTTAGTACTTCTGAAGCTATTGGACCAATTAGTGATGAAATATTTTACTATTATGTGCTTAAATTGTATGGTCGGTCACTTTAGATTGTGAGTGTAAAGTCCTTCACTCAATTTTTTATAATGCCAAAGTTTTATGACGATCATTATAAGGCTAAATACCTATATAAATGGGTTTTGCCAAAAGACAAATTATGCACTTTCAAATAATCAAATTACTCCTAAGAGGATTATATTTATGGTGTGTTTCTTTGGTAATGTTACAATCGTCCACAAGTGATTAATACATTTACATTATAAACATGTCTATTTTTCATTCTTAAAAAAATAGAAAACTATGATGTATGATAAATAACTTTAATCCGAAAGAATCGTTTATCTCAATATAAAATATGAAGTGCACAAGAAAAAGTTTCGCCGTTAAAATTAATCGATATACCAAACATATAATATCCTGCTATAATTCCTATTTCAAATACCTGTGACCAGCACATAATTTTCTTATGCCTGTGTCATGTTGCACTGGCAAAGCGTAAGTGGTCATATAGAGTAAACGGTTAGTTCGTCCGTGTGCTTGTCTGGATCCATTTTGTAGTTTTCAGCTACTGCTGTCCTACCGAGTAGAAACCTTTTCTTGGGCCAATTATAAGGTACTTACCGATCTTAAATTGCAATATACTATTGTATGTGATAACCGATTACGTCAAATGTTGTATATATATATGTCTCTAATGGTAAAAATGAACCTATTCTGTGGTACTTTTTTCAATAGATAGCAATGTCTTGAATGTGTGGTCTTAAAAAAACCAGACCTGGTTTGTTTCTCAGCTAAGGTCTGGTTTGTTGTTTACCTAAGTCGATGAATCCCACTTCCGGTTAGTTTTTCATCTAAGACCTGGTTTGTTTCTACGTTAAATCAATAAATCCGATTTGTTTATCGGTTAGGTCAATAAATTCAAATGCAGCAATACGACCTTTAACAACGAGACTCACTTTCAGTTTGTTTCTCACATGGATTAGCTTCGTATACTATGACCTTGAACAAGGACATGATATTGACCTTGAATCTTTCTAATTTATCTATCGGCATAACCTCTATACCGTTACCATGTGATTACATTTTGTTAAATCGGTTTTTTGGTTGTGGAATTTGCCAGTGTTAGTTTTCGTCCAACAATACAATTTTGAATAATACTTTCTTTAGGTCATATTATTGTACGAGGCTTATTTCTTGCGTTTTATAAATTCTGTTGATATTAATATTTCAAATATTTATTAACACACTATTTTTACTGAAAAGAATAGCTGCAATTCATATTGAAACAACGTTTACAAAATTAACTTTTAAATAAATGGATATATAACTACGGAAATTTTTCATTATAAATATAGCTTTATTATATGTGTAAAAACGAAAAGTTTTATAAATAATCTGAGTAAGCCACGGGAAGGCACTAAAAGTTGCCTTAAGAATGTATTAATGGAAATGTTATGTTTTGAGCACCAAGCCAGTTTTACACCTCTAGGCAACACTGCACATCAGCAAAGATTTTCTTTATTAAAAAAAAAATTATTTTCGTGGCAAAGAACCAGCTTACAATGTGACTTAATAGCTTAAACTTTCCGTGCGTTCAATAAAAGTTCCGTAAATTTAGACACTGATGCATTGCTACAATTTTATAATAAATTAACACATTGCGAAATTTCGTTTTTTTAGTACAAACAGAAACCGTGATTTCCGCAAATTTCTGTAATTAAATTGTAACTGTAGTTCGTGCTCTCCATTTTTGCTGCTCACATTAAGTGGTCGATGGTACGTCATGCAGTCATGTTTACTGATTCTAAATTTCCGATCGCAATTAATACATTACCGTTCAAACTGCTGCTCATCTATTTCATTCATTGTTAACTTAGCCTAGAGTATCCAATAATTTTATACATTAAAAGTGTTTCTGTATATTGTTGAGTTATTCTCGGTTCTAAGTTTAGCTATCTTACATGGTGATCACCTTGTACGGGGTCGGTCCGTATATTTAGACAGCGTTTCCTATCTCTACTATAATAGATAGAGAAAAACTTTAAATACAAAAGTTGTAGGGATTTATGTAAATCGCCAGAAAAGTCTACCAAACATTATACAGGGTGTCCCAGAAAAACGTGGCAGACCAAACTTATGTTTTTCAATAGGAGCACCCTGTATTTTTTTTAGAAATGAATAGACCGCATTTTTCTGATTTCAAATACATATATATATATATATATATATATATATATATATATATATATATATATATATATATATATATATATATATATATATATATAAGGTGATTCAAAAAGCGCGCCGGTTTTGAATCGCTCGCAATTTTGTTGTTTGTTGCTTAGCAACATAGTTGTTTATAAAGTTGACATCTGCTAATATTTCATTCTGTGTGTCAAAATGGAACCCTTTTCTACTGAACAACGTGTGTTAATCCTGAAAGCGTTTTATCAAAACGGAGAAAGTTTTGCAGAAACTGTCCGACTTCGTAATGAAGCTCCGAATGAATCAAAAGTGCGCAGACTTATGACAAAATTTAGATGGCGCCACATGTCACACTTCCGCCGAAACTATTGCATTGCTGCTTGAGAAATTCCCGGATTGGCTCATCTCACTGTGTGGTGACCAGCAATGGCCACAAGGTCATGTGATTTAACCACATGCGAATTTTTTTCTTTGGGGTTATGTCAAATCATTTGTTTATGTCAATAAACCCCGAGACATCCGCGAGTTAAAGGAAGAAATTCGACGAGTTATCAACGAAATCGACGTGCAAGTTTGTGAAGCTGTAATCAACAATTTCAGGAAGAGAGTTTTGGCATGCCAGCAAAGTAGAGGGGGACGTATGCCCGATGTGATTTTCCATTCTTAAATTGGGAAGGTTTGATTAACAGTTTTATATCTTTTGTAAATGATTTTTTTAAAATAAATTGTGTTTTTGTTATAATTAAAACCGGCACGCTTTTTGAATCACCCTTTATATAGTTGACATTTGGTTCAGCCGTTTTCGCCCAATTCGCATTTAAAAATTAGAATTTTGAAGTTTTTCCATGAATTGACAGACAAAAAAAAACAAATGACGGAATTATTGCATTAGCTGTCACATTTTGTTCATGTCATTCGTAAAATGGGTTACACAGAAGAAGAAAAGTTAGAAATAATTCGTCTATTTTACAAAAACAATAATAATGCCGCACAGGCGCAAGAAGAATATCGGCGCCTTCATCCCTTGATGCCAATTCCTGCAAGGTCTACTTTTTATTTTACAGAATGGGCTATTAGGGAACGCAAAAACTTACAAAAAAAGCGCATTGTTGTGACCAATGAGGAGTTAGTATGTTATTATATTGTAGAAAATCCACATTTATCTGCGGCAGATGCTAGTAAATACTTTGGAAAATCAACCAAAAAAATAAGAACAGTTATACATAAATATGGACACCACCCTTATAAAATGTTTCCCGTCCAAAAATTAACAGATAATCAGAAAATTAGAAAACTAGCTTACGGTAATGAACCCTCGCGCATATGTTGAAATAAAGACGCAGGGCTTGGTGTGGCATTCTTGGGAACCGGGTGATTGGACCAATTATATTTGAGGGCTCGTTGACAGGGAATAAATATATAGAATTTCTAAACAATGAAATTGAAGTATTGTTAGAAAGAGTTCCTCTCAGGGAATACATTAACATTATATGGCATCAGGATGGAGCACCGCCACATAACGTTTTCCAAGTAAGAGATTTTTTAACTGGTCATTATAACGAGTGGATTGGAACACATGGGACGATAAACTGGCCACCAAATAGTCCAGATCTAACTCCTTTGGATAACTTTCTGTGGGGTTATCTAAAAAACGAAGTTCATAAAGAGAGAACCGATAATTTGGAGGAATTGAGAGATATAATCGAAACAACTATTAACGATTTAAATCAACATCTTGTATTTATCGTCAATGCTTTATTAAGTTTAAATGAGATTTACAGGAAGTGTGTTCAAAATAACGGCGGGCATATTTAGTAAATATAAAAAAATCATAATTTTTCGTTTTGGTTTGCTTTGTTTAAATAAATAAAAGAAAAATAATATATTAAAAATAATACTGTATTTTTATTATTATTATTATTATTAATATTATCGTTATTATTTTCAATAAATTTAGAAATAATAATTATTTCATTTTCTAACGATGATTGATGAACGGGTGATCTATTTTCATATAACTGCGACTTGGAAAAACTTCAAAATTCTAATTTTTAAATGCGAATTGCGCGAAAACGGCTGAACCAAATGTCAACTATATATATATATATATATATATATATATATATATATATATATATATATATGCATTCATTTCTAAAAAAAATACAGGGTGTTCCATTAGAAAAAACATAAGTTTGGTCTGCCACGTTTTTCTGGGACACCCTGTATAATGTTTGGTAGACTTTTCTGGCGATTTAGATAAATCTCCATGAATTGTCATTTTTTCGTAAAATCTACTTAATTCGTATGAAATCCAAGGTCTCTCGCTGTCATTATACTCTTCGCCCACAACAACATTAAATGTATCAGAAAACAATTCATAAGATTACAAGTTAATTGAACAATTTTCTAAATTATCTCCAGCTTATTATAAAAGAGTTTTATAAGTTCATGGGAATTGTATTTTTGAAGTGAATCTACTTGCTTGTTTCATTATGACATGCACAATTCTTAAAAGCGGTATCACCATGCAAGAGATTTTTCTCGCCCTATGCTCGGTTTGTTTGAGATCCAAGTTTTACTAAATTAAATAATTAATTTCTTTGTGTGTGTTCCATTCAGGAGATGTGTTTTTATTTTAAAATACTTATCTTTTGGGTATTAATTTTGCGTATTTTTTATTTATCTTTTATATAAATACCTTTTATGTAAATAACAATTACGGTTATCATCCTCAGTAAATGGCAATAGCTCTAAGTATTAATAGAGATGTCAAACTAAATTTATGAAATACGAAAACGCAAATATAAGCATTTTTTAAGGCTATAAGCTATACGTTCATTTTTCAACCTTAACTAATCTAAACCTCTACTTTGGATATTTTTGAAGTTTCTAAAGGCTGTTGAATGAGTCTAGCAATATTTTAATAAAAAGACAGAAATGCACCGAAAGGTTCTAAGAATATCCAAACTTAAAAATTACCATACAAATGTAGCGTTGGAAAACTACAACACAAACTTAAACAATGAAAAGTTATTCGAAATTACCTAAAATTAAAGATTGCTAACATATTACTTCGAAGATGGTCAAAAGGTTGAAGGTTTCCTAATTTATTATAGGGACGTAATATTTGAATGAACCTTAAAATATTTAATCCTACCGTAGAAATGCGCCTAAACGTTCAAAGATTATCCATTCTTAGTCACATTTTCGTCTTTTTAAAGTTTGAATATTTTTGTGAGGGTTCCTCCATTCTTATATAAATGTACCTAATGTCATCCAATATTTAGCCCAAATGTAACCAAATCCAATCACAGTTTTTCTTTAAACATTTTGAAAGGTCCTAACATATTATAGGAACGTAATAATTGAATAAATATTATATTTTAATATGACCCAGTGCACCTACTTTTAAAATTTTTGCATGAACTTTGTGATATTTTAATACTGCGTTGCAAATGCACCTAAATGATGTATTATCAGAATGTATCCATAATTTAGTTTCTTCGAAATTTTACTTTCGAGATTTTGAAAGTATTGGAAGACTCCTAACTTATGTGATGTTTCAGCGAACCTTCCGATATTTTAATTATACGACACAAATGCACATAAATTATTAAGTGTTTAAGACAACTAATTTATTTTAGTTAAGTTGATCGCCCTATTTCCACAGTTTCTGCTTTTATAGCGCGACATTTCGGAAGCCGCCTCTGCTTCCGTTATCAGTCGTAGTCTTGACAGGGACTGTTTTCGCACTCATATCTTTTGATTTTTTCCAAGCACTTGAATACTCCCAGATTCGAATTTTGGTACTTTTCATTTGCAAGTCTGACACCTTTACCGCTGAGTCACTGCGTAATTCAGTATATATATATATATATATATATATATATATATATTTTTAATACATCACTAAATTATTGCGCAGGTGTATTGCGCTTAAGCTCTTTGCGCATTATTGGGACCTAATGGGTTTCATTTCTACACTAGCTTGGCTTATTGGCTTTTCTGAATTTATATACCAAATTTGTTAGGGTTTCGCCGACTAAGTATTACATTATGTAGTCAATGAGTATTTGCATATTTGGGTTGAACTTTGTCGAAAATTTATATTTATCCATTAGTTTCATTGGGCAAAATAAATTCCTTGATGGTCTTGATAAACAATGGCTAAATTATGCACCCATTGAGTATTTGTCAAAAAAAAAATTGATTTACTTGCATTTGGCACTTCTCTTATGTATTTAAGTTATCTTGTCTACGTACATACTCAAAGATACACATTTATTCACCCATCCATCCACCTACTCACCCGCTCACCCATCGATCATTTACAAAAAATACTATTACGGTACTGTTATTTAAAATGCTATTAAAGTGAATATGATATACCACGACTGGTGGAGATTTATGTATTTGTTATTCATACATTATAATACAGGTTGACTTACTTAGTAAATATGGGCATCTGTTGTATTCTCCTCCTTTGCCACTACCTGCATGTTATCCTATTGGGTGCGGTGGTTTTCGTTCCAGCCACATACATCGCACTAGTAGAAAATCTAATAAGGCAAGCTAGTGTAGAAATGAAACCTATATGGATCCCAATAATGCGCGAAGAGCATAAGTACAGGACACCTGCGCAATAGGTTACGGCGCAACATGCGCAAGAAACTACTGCGCAACAAAGAAAGTCACTGGTTCAGCGGTAAAGGTGTCAGACTTGTAAGTGAAAGGTACCACAGTTCGAATCTGAGAGTAGTCAAGTGCTTGGGAAAAAACCATAACACATGAATTCGACTCAAGTGCGAAAACAGTCCTTCTCCGATCAACTCAACTAATATGAAATCACAGTTGCAAAACACTTATAGAACCCAATTTAATATCCGTTAGGTTTGAATATACCTTGTAATGTTTTTATACAACGGACCAAAATCATTTAAATAACAATAGGCTTATCCAAATTTAATAACAATTGCGTTTTATACAATTTTGATTTTGCGATTTGGGAAATTTTTGGAGGCTTCGTTATAGGAATGTAATGTCTGAGCTACCCTTGTAATATATTAATATCACGAAATAAATGCACAAAATAATGTAATTACCAAAATTTAAGCACAGTTCCGTTTTTCTAATATTCCTCATTAGACGTTTTGGAAATCTTGAAAGCTTATAAATTACGGGAACTTGCTTGACTGAATCTTTCAGTATGTTAATACCACGACAACAAAGTATCAAACTAACCTAAAATCACCTAATGTAATTACAATTTCGATTTACCAAAATTTTTGAATAATTTAGACTCTAAAGTTTTCAAACCAGGGGCACATAATTTTTTTGAAACGTCTAACACTCTAGACTTTAAAAGTCTCTAACTCATTACAAGAATTTGATATTTTAAAGAAATGTACCTAAATGATGTGCAATTATCCAAACCCAACATTTATTTCGATTTTCTAAAACCTTAATTGGACATTTTTGAATTTTACTATAGGAATAGGAACCCATTAATCCTTCAATATTTTAATAAGAGAAAAATCGTTAAAATTTGAATTTAAGAACATAAATCAATTAAATGTTTACGTTCTTAAATATTATGCCTTAAATATTTTAGCTGCCTAAAGATGGATGCATTTTAGAACCGTACAGCAGTATAATAATCTTTTATTATACAAGCTTATGAGGCAGTTTTAAGTTAACATAGACCTCCACAACATAAAAAAATTGATTCAAACTAAATCACTGTTTCCCTTTTCTAAAATTTTAATTCAGAGGTTTTGAAAGTGTTTGAACTCTCGTCGCATATTACTGTACATGAACGCGATATTTCCATAAACGCACAGTACAGAAATGTATTTTAATCAACTAAAGTTATGAAACCTTAACTTTGCTTTAAGGTTTAAATTCGGATATTTTGGGAGTCTTTGAAGGGTTATAACTTAATACAGGAACGGGAAATTTACATGAACTCTTCAAGTAACATAAAAAGTTTAATTCTTATTTCAGTATAACGTTGATGTTTCGAGAAAAATTCCTTAATTTTCCTCTAGGAAACTTTCACAATTGAGAAATAAGCCTTCTTTCATGATGCCATTTAAGATTGATTGGTAAAATCTGTTGTTAAAATTTAGGCGAACAGCACCTTTCCATTCTTGATGAAGTGAAATGTTGTGACGTCATCTCTCGGTCTGGGGTCACATCAATTGGGGTTTGTTACTGGATAATTTCAAAATTTTATAGCATAAATATATACATCAGTTCTGGATGAGTCTTTAAATGATTAGTGAAAGAAACTCTTTCTGTAAGTTATCAAAACATTTTCGATATAAACAATGCTGTCATTGACAGGTTAGAAGATTAATGCAGCGACCCTAAGTAATATGTATCTTTATTACTTATTGTGGGTACAAAATCGCAATATCATTAAAAACGTAAAATAAAATTAAATTGATATTCTTTCTTTACTTAAAGGTTTGTAGAACTTAAGGCTTAAAGGTGGACATATGGACAGTTAGCGATCGTGTAATTATAAATCATAGTTACGATCAAGATAGCAAGTAAGTTTAATCAAGCATATTAACAGATAATTAAGTTTTATGAAGAATAGTATTTTGGAGTTAATGACCTATAATTAAGCTAACTAAAGCGGTTATCGAATTAAGTAAACTTTTTGTGATGGATTTTTAAACAAAATAAAAGTAAGATTTGGTGCTATCAAGGACTATTATGACAGATTATGTGTTTTGCGACAGATATTTAAAAACGAAGGATTATTGGGAAAAGGTTCACTCATAAAAAAGACAATTTTATTTGTTGAAAATTGTAGCATCAGGTCTTTGATTACTTTGAATTATTCAGTGTTCAACCACTATTACATTTTGTATTTAGATTTTAAGATAATATACGTAGAACAGGGCTAGATAAGTTGTGTTTATTTGCAAAAGGGTGTAAATGTTGTAACGATACATTTTCAATTTATCAATTCGTGTAATAAAGGTTCTTGTTTTTAATGTCGTTGGTCTCCAATAATTTTAATCTCAAAGGAATTGGCTTATTACGCTTAGTGCCAAAGCTACGAATCATTATACTAAATCCATAATAGAGTTAAATGTATAAAAGTACTTAGACTTTCATTCCTGGTCAACATAGCGTATATTTATTTAGCTTTAAAACAGTTAGATCTTCGTGTAGGATAAGAAAAATTGTTATAAGCTTCTTCTTTAAATTCATTTCAACGTTGCTTCTTTCTTATAATTTTTTACGGACGCACAGAACGGTTTCAATTGCTTATTAATTAGACAATGAATGAACTTATTGTATTTATAGTTGATTAGAGCAAGTGTATATTTTAATTACACTCCCGTTAAAGTGATAACTGATACATCATTATGTTAATTTCGTTCATCCTTTGATGAATATTATAAAGTGATTACCTCAATTAACATTTACCATTTATCTGCTACTATGCATACAATTTTTTTGTCAATAAATTATGCAAGTTGAAGTATATCAAATTTCATAAAAAGAATTTGACCTTTAAAGAATAGAATAGCAGTTCAGTTACACTCCATTCGAGACCTAAATATCTGCAGTTGATTCACAATTTTAATTGTGTACAAAGGTGTATTGTATTATAGTACATTCCAGAATTCAGTGCTACAGTCGATTTACCAAATTGTTTGCTCTTGATGCAAACATTAAGAAGCGTTGTGAATATGTTTAAACTTTTATATTTCAAAATTTATTTGGCAATTATTTTAGATTTAAATAAATTTAATAAGCTAATTCAAACAAATCTTAACGTACTCTTTGATTTATAATAAATTGAGAATAACACAAACGTTCTGTTTGAAATTGAGTTAGTAAATTACCGAATGTACAGTTATCCAGATCTCGCTCAAGACCTTTTGCTCGAAAATTTCGATCGCAGTGGCGCTTTTGAGCTATATTATCGATTTTGAGTTTAATTTGAGAGTAAATCTGAATTATGAAGAATATTTTAGATACTTTATATCCTACTAAAACCCGCGCCCTCCTTCGGTGAGTTTAGTCGGCAACCCACTTACTTTAATAAGCCTACGCGACGCCTATTATGGATTGTGCGTGCATCGTCATTAAATTTAAATTTTCCACAGATTTCGCTAGTGGAGTGCACGTTTTCTAATTATCTTAAAAAATATGGATTTCCCAACAGAAGAGTTCTTCTCAGCTTGGACGCCATGTTTTTATTTAGTCAGAATGCTGATAATACATAAAATTCGAGGTAAAAATTTTGACTCCTTCCCCCCCTACAGTTAGTAAAAAATTGTTTCTTTGTCAACCAATAGTGTACAAGGCCACCTACATTTTTCCAAAAGATCTAAATCCACATATAGATGTTATTTATTTTACAAGGAACACTTTTGCATATGCCTTTTTTTGAAGCAATGCATAACAATCAGTGGATGCGATTTTGATCTATATAATATAATTGTTGACGGTTATTAATCTATTTTAAGTTTAAACAAAATCTTGAGATTCCTTAATAATAATAATAATGTTTATTTTTTGCAATAAAAAAGGAAAGTAATCATAATAACGTGAACTTAAAAATTACAATTGCAAAAAAAAAAGGTTAAAAGGCAGTAAAACTGATCTAAGTTTCAACCCTAAATTATAACGTAAAAAAAAGATAAAAAATAAAAATAAAGGCTAGCTTTGTGCAAAACGAATAATATACTGATATGGAATTTTTGAATTTGAATTGCATTAATAGGTGAATTATGCTTGCGATGTACAGAAATGTTTTTGTAAATGTGTTTTGCCAAAAATGCGGAAGAGCAACGTTTTGTACACACCATAAAATATATTCATTTGAATTTAATGAATACATAATTTTGTTTATTTGTACAAATTATATAATTTGATGTGATTGTTTAGAGTTGCAATAACAATTGTCGTAGATTTTAAGAATTTCAGGAAATCAAAAACATTCTCATATACTAGAAATAAATATAAATTTAACAGTTTCATCATAGTTACATAATACTAAATTCTCAAATTAGCAACGAGCTACCTATAATTATTTTTGCATTGTACATTCTTAAATACGCTCTTTAGGTACAAAAGAAATAGTTAATACCTCGTTATATCCACAACTAGCTAATTGTTATAATGACGTGACTAATAAGTATACCGTTTTCAATAATGGATAAATAATGTTTCATAACACATACGTTTGTACCTGTTATACATTTCATGCTCATCCTCGCCATATGGATATCGGCAAAAATACCAGAACAGAAGCTATGAACTGGAAAAACAAATATAGGCCGTTACCAAAGCAAAATATTTGGGAAAACCGTTTACGCTAAAGAATGTTAATGCAACTTTTACTGGATATCGATATATAATTAAAATTTGAAAAAAAATCGTGCAATTTATTAAATTCCAAATCTTAATTAAGTAAATTAAGTGCCTACAAAATGTTTTCTCACGCATTTCTTTACTTTACTTATAGATAAGGTAAGTGACTTCTTCGAAGACCGCCATGGGCAAACACACGCGCACATACAAGAAGCCCCAATTTAAACAGTAAACACTGTAAAAAATACACCTAGATATGTAATAGGAAAGCACCTTATTTTCCATATAAAGAACGATATGTAATTTTCTCTTACAGGATGAACCGTCATAAATATTTCCTAGTGTTAAAGTATGTTGATTTCTTTAAGTAGTAAATAGTGTGATCAGGTCAAGATGTCCGACGACAACAATAAAGTACTTTTATTAAAATCGATTTCACTTTATTGTATTTAAATATCAACTTTGGTAGTTCACGATCTATTGTGATAAAAACTAAAAAATGACTTACCGTGTACACATTGACATGTGTGATGTAAGAGCTTTCACTTAACATTTTTATAAATAAATATACAATTTCCACTTTCGTAGTTTTAATTAAATTACAAGTATAATTTCAGTGTACGTTATGCAATTAATCATAATCACCCGCACAAACTTGGCTAGCGCTTTAATTAATTCTTCCAGAGTTGAAAGTTTAATTTATTTAAATATTATTAGTACTAGAAATTTCAAATTCCGACGATTTTTTAAATTTCGTATATACTCGTAAATTTAACAACAATTAAGATGTATATGATTATATCAGTAGGGGCCCTAATTTTTCACTTATCCTTGATATGTCACTATGGTTTATAGTAATGTACTAAAAAAAAATTCTTTAATTAAGTACCGCAAACATTTTTACCTTCAAGGTTGCTTTTTTTCGCCTAATTTCTGATAAAGTGATGCATATTTATGAAAAATTTTACTGTCATGTTAAACATTTTGTACATTTGTTTTAAGTGATCGGTTAGTTCGTGACTTTTACGACTTATAAAGTGACACACAATTTACTAGAAATCGGTTTTAAAATATTATGTTTAAAAAAACAATAATTTATTATTGCCCTTCTTTAAACTTTATTTACAGCGTGTGTCGTGTATTAGAAATTTTATGTTATTAAGTGTTTACTTAAATTTTGCGATGACCTTGTACACACTAGAAATCGTCCTGTAAGATATTATCTAATTTTTAATTATATATTCTAGCACAATCAAAATAAATATATATGAGTGAGTGTGCTACATAATAGACAAACATCCATTTTTAGATTTGGTTCTGAAAAAAAAATTACATTTATTAATTCAAACTTTTTTACATTAATAAGATAATAGGTATTTTTTATTAGAGGGACTAAAGCCAGTTGGTATTACATATTACACCAATAATAAGGTTTAAAGTAACAATATTATTTGTAACGTAGATGCGCAAACAATGATATTATTGTTTAAACAAACAATATCAATAAACACAAAACAATTAAATTTATATTCCTAAGCAGACTTCGGCGAAATTACTTATCATATAAATTAATAACCACATATTGCTAATCCTAATTTAATCCTAATATAAAAATAAAAGCTATTCGGACAAGAACAATTCAAATAATACAATCTAACTAACTGTTTACTTTAAAAGGATAGGTACCGGGTGGTCCGCTAGGTATCACCCACCCCCTTATACAGAGTGTCCCGAATTGCAGTGTCCAAACTTTAACAGCGTATTCTGCATCCAAAATAAGCCCTAATTTCCTATATATATATATATATATATATATATATATATATATATATACATATGTCGATAAATGCTTCGTTTTCGAAATACAGGATGTTACAGTTTTAAGAAAAAAAATAATTTCTTATATCTTTCATATCACTCTAGATATCTCTATAAAATTTAATAAACATCTTTCAAGTATCAAAGAACATTTTTTGGTGTAAAAATTTTTTTTAATGTCTACCAGTGGTGTCCGTGCGGTATTTTGAAGGAAAAATGGTACGCCACTGCTTTTTCTGAATAAAGTATTTTTGAAATCTCCATTCAATTTAGAACAAATTTGGTCCCTTGACTTTTTTCCGTACGATGCACCGTTTTCGCGTAAAAAAATTAAAACTATTTTCATGCATGGCCAAATTGCTAAAATTTCAATTAATGTTAATTTCAGTGGCAAAACTTGTAAAAGGGTAATTAGAGTTAATTCAATTTCTAAAATGGTATTTTACAAAACTACTCTTTATTAACTAAGTTCGTTAATAATTTTACAAAAACTAGAATTCATAACTTAGGTCGTGAAAAATTTTACAGAGCACTATTAAATTATTTTCTTCATTAACGAATAAAGAATTTTAATGTGGTCCCTAAAGTTTACAATAATTGCTCAAAACAAGCTCCTCCAACTTCGATACATTTTCGGCATCTGCGCATAACTGAGTCAGTGGCGTTGCTTATGAAATTCGTATTGGCTCGCAAATTTTCACAGGCTTGCCCTATCCTTCTTGCCTTGTATCAACTGGTGTCGAATAAACGCGTATTTTCAAATAACCCCACACAAGGAAGTCGACAAGGGTGAGGTCAGAAGAACGTGGTGGCCAGGCGCTAGCTCCTAATCGTCCAATCCACCGTTCCGGGTAATTATTATTTAACCACCCACGATTTACCAGCGCAACATGCGCGGGAGCCTCGTCCATTTGAATCCAGATTTCGTTTCTAAGATTTAGAGCAATATCTTCTAGATATTCAAATAACTCATTTTGCAGGAAATCATTAAATAATTGTTCATCTATGCGTGGTGATAAAATGTGGGACTCACAAAAAATTCCATTTATTACATCACACCAAACATTAACAGAAAATTCGTGGTGCGTACAACACGTGGATTCTCATGGCTCCAGATTCGTAAATAGTGGAAATATAGTATAAATGTAGCTTCGTCAGTCCCTAAATTTTTCTCATCTTCCTCTACTTTGCGTAAAAACCAATTACAAAAACTAACGCGTTTATCGGCATCACCAGGTTGCAAGTTTTGAACTAGCTGCATCTGATTCTTGTGATCTTGCCTCAAAACGCGATGAATCTTATTTTTAGAAAGAAAAACGAAGTAAATGGTGAGCTACTCTTCGTAGGCTAAACGTGCTATTATTGTGAAACTCATCTAAAATTACGTTTCGATGTCGTTCATTTCTCTTACCTTCATTTCTTGGATTCTTTTTTAGTCCAAAATTCCTGAACATTAAATGTGTTTTAATGAAGACATGTTTGCAAGATAAATGAAAATGTCAAATGAATCAGTTGACCTTAATATTGCGCTTTCGATTTTCTGAACCCGGTAAAGGCTGCCAGTCACCCTTTAATCTATTCTTATCCTATTCTTCCTCTTACCCTCACTGTCTTGCTAACGAATTGAAAGTCCAAAATTAAAAAAAAAAGCATGGCTTGTAC
Organism: Vesta saturnalis; assembly: GCA_036346205.1. NCBI lineage: Eukaryota > Metazoa > Arthropoda > Insecta > Coleoptera > Lampyridae > Vesta > Vesta saturnalis. Next base: position 1,679,018 of record JARFJB010000400.1, read on the forward strand.
GGCATGTACGGTAATAAATGCAGGATGTAAAATCATGCCCCGTTCGGAAGTCCGGGAGGGCAGGCCCCAAGCGATCTCGGTCATCGGAAGTACACTTTATGATCTATTATTGCAACATCCGCGATATCAGGTCTAATCATAATCTTGAACAATTATAATCTGACATTTTGTTTCCATCTGAATTACAGGTCTCCTATGAAAGCTTCGATTCACCCGACTTGCAATTTCCCCAATACAATCTTCACTCTAACTTTCGATACAAAGGAGGGGTGTATGCGTATCTCAAGGACAACATTGCTTGGAAGAAGTTTTCTTCTTTGGAGAAAAAAAATCTACGTGATCTGGTTTAAACATTCTGGTTCTATATATATATATATATATATATATATATATATATATATATATATATATATATATTTCTGTGTTTTATAACTGCGGTTTCATATTAGTTGAGTTGATCGGCCTATTTCCACAGTTATTGCTTTTATAGCGCGATGTTTCGGAAGCGGACTCTGCTTCTGTCATCAGGCTAAGCCCTAAGAAAGACTGTTTTCGCACTTGCGCCGAGTTCATATGTTATGATTTTTCCCAAACGCTTAACTACTCTCAGATTCGAACTTTGATACCTTTCAATTACAAGTCTTACACCATTGCCGTTGAGCCCTGAGTAATATATATATATATATATATATATATATATGTATATATATATATATATATATATATATATATATATATATATATATATATATATATATATATATTATATATATATAGTTATTTACGCTATTCGACACGAAGTATTATGGCTAAAGTATTTGATTTTAAAAAAGTTTTATTTTATGAATGGATAGAAACCTATTGACGATACATTTTAAAATTATTTTCATGTTGTACAGTGTGTGCCAAAAACACTAAAAGTATCAAAGTTGCTATTTTTAAATGGAACACCCTGTATATCATTTTATTTTCAGTTTCTATGATGAATATAAATGTGAGTCTTATTAAGGCTTAACCTACCTAAACTTTATGGTTTTTGAAATATTTAATATTTTATGAAAATGTAGTAACAAATTTAATGCTTAAATTCTCAACTTGTATTTTTTTATTTTCAACTAAATTAAGACTGGAGTCTACTAATTAATCAAGTTTTATGTCGCCCGTGTGAAACATTTACTAACTTATACAAGGTGTTTTAAAATTAAGGGTCAACAATTGCAATCTTTAAACGGTAGAAACTTATTTAACTTAAATATTTTATGGCAACAGCAGATGCAAAATTTAATTGTCTATCGAATAGTATTACATATTCCTATGGCGAACTCTTCATATTTTCAAGTAAAATGCATATTTTGTTTGTGCAAACTGAGTAGTTTCATCATCGAAACTGAAAATAAAATAATACACAGGGTGTACCATTAAAAAATAGCAACTTTGATACTTTTCATGTTTTTGGCACACCCTGTAAAAAATGGAAATAATTTTAAAATGTAGCGCCAATAGGTCTCTATCCATTCATAAAATAAAACTTTTTAAAAATCAAATACTCTAGCTATAATACTTCGTGTCGAAACTATATAACTTATATATATATATATATATATATATATATATATATATTATATATATTTATATATAGTAACTTTCAAGACTACTTGGATCACGTTAGTTTGAAAGTTGACTACCTTCTGTCACAGTTTCGATTTTGTGTAATCTAATTGGCTCCAATATTCATGTACTGCTAATTCTGCTGGTCATAGTGGAGGAATATTTGATATTTCATGTGATCTCACGCAAATGATTTCTGAACTTACAAGAATCCCTGATAACCCTAACCATACTCCACATCTTCTAGATCTCTTCCTTACATCAAACTCACTCGTTTATAACACTTCAGTTCTTTCACCACTAGGCTTATTTAACCGCTGCCTAATAGATATAACTTCTACTTTCCCTCATTCCTCTGTTCTAGCACTGACACAACCTTGCTTTAAGTTAACTAAATGGAGAGATTTACTAGTTTTCTTTGCAAACTTTCCATGACGTGAATATTGTTTTATGTCGTTCTCATCTTCGGACAGTCCCCTTTCAGTGTATCTGACATGAGCATGCGAGTTATACATTCCCAAAAAACAAAATCTTATGTCATTCTCGTTCCCAACCCTGGTTCACTAAGGCAATATATTTGAAAAAAAACTGTTGCAAATTTTATCAATACTTCCACATCAAAAAATCGTTTTTTTGTAAATAACTTGAAAACGATTAAACTTTACAAAAAAATTACAAGAATGCTTCTCGATCAGAATTTTGATTTTCTATCTAATAAAAAAATCGTGTGAACAGGTTCCAAAATCGAGTTTTTTTGGACATATTTCGAAAATGACAAAATTTTCGAAAAAATTTCAAAACAATTTTTGTGAGAAATGTTATTTCCTATCTAACTGTATTTTCACTTTTTGAATATGTTAAGTCGTTCCGGAGATATTTAGGAAAAATCGTTTTTTTAAAATAACGGTTTTTGCTAATATCTTGTAAACCGTTTGCTGTACAGATAAATTATAGGGACAAAAAATACTCATAATTCTATTACTAATCACATATTAAAAGAAGAAAAATTAAAAAAAAAAAATTGGAAAAGGGGTACTTACCCCCCAAGTTGACATCTATATGTGTGCCAAATTTCAAGTTGATATGTTAAGTCATTCGAAAGTTATGGAGTACACACACACACAGACAAGATTTTTTTGCTCAAATTTTGTTTTTGGATGTTTTCGAATGTTTTAAAGCGATTGAGCAAATAAAAATTTTTGAAATTTTTTTTAGCGATACAGTACTTCAAACATGTAATGAACTAGCTATATTTCGTTTGGGCAGTCGCAAGTTTTGGTTCTTAGCTCTCAAATTAAGACCGTAAAGCTGAAAAGACAAACAAACACATTCAACGTATCCTTGAATGGGGACGTAATAATCTAATAAAATTTGATTATTTTCTGTTGTAAGCATAAATGGCTCAGATCGTAAGTTTTAGACTCTATTACTATGTTGAAATGGCTGTATATTCAAATCATGGGTTGACCACCGTATGTCATCAAAGCAGCTGCTCGTAAAATAGGCTTTTTGTACAGATAACTGTTCCTGTTGTACAAGGTCCAAATTTGTCCTCATCTAAAGGATAACTCTCACCTCTGACTTGGTGCTCCTCAATACGCGCTCGATACTGTTGATTGTATTGAAAAAAGAGCGATTAGTCCTTAACTCCTGACATACAGTCCCTGAGCAGTTCTTTCTTTGCATTATCGGTATTACAATGGCGATTGCGCTGCTGCATTACATTCTTCGATACCATCTTGGGCCAACATTGCTAGGAATACTCGGTTCGCTAATTCACATCATCAATATGCAGTACAAACCAAACCTTTCGTACCTTATGGGCATAGTCCACATTCCGCTACACGGCGTCTAAACTATGGAATGATCCCCCAGTTTCTGTTTTCCTCTCACTTATGACATAAAATTTAAGGTAACCGTTCATAGGCATCTTGGCAAACCAACATCCCCCTATCCACCCTCCTAGGTGTTCCTGAGTGGTTTAGCACGGTAGACCAAACTTAGCCTGTTCAGGACCACAAAAAAAAAATAATCTAAATACATTTGACAAATTTCGTTTTTTATTTTATTTATATTATATGTATCGTTTTAATGTTCAAAACAAAATATCCGTAACGAGTCCTTTGGTCGCGCTTGATTGAAAAGGTTGAAACTGTCAGATGTCGAATACCCCGAAGATGTTCAAATTCTCGAAAATAAAAATGTGGAAGAAATTGATACTAAAAATGATTGAAATGAATAAGTTTAATATGTCGAGAATTACAAAAACGACTAAAATGGATTAAATTTTGAAAATGATCAGTCGAAATTGTTGAAAAAATCGATATGTCGAAAGTGCCCATATTGTGGAAAATGAAAATATCAACAAAAATATGGAATACGTGGAAAATGTCGAAATTGTAAAAATTCTCGAAAATATTGAAAATGCCGCAAATTACAAAAATTACGTCTAAAATGTTGGAAACGTCAATAATGTCGGCAATGGCGTACACCAAACCGAAAATTTGGGCTATTTCAATATAACATTCCCATTGAAATTAATTCATGAAAACCATTGGTTGAAAAAACAGATCTGTCGCTTAACTAGGGTTTGGTCTTTACGTGACTTGTTTATTTGTAATAAATTTTATTCTGTGTGTGCTTCACTAAAATGTTTGCATGCCAATAAATCATATAATTTAATAAATTATATGAACGTTCGTCTGTGATAAAAAAATCTTCCAAACTTTATTAGTTAAAACTGTACTTTATAGTACTATTGAGTTATTATGGCTATTTTTGAAAATGTTTCTTTAATTCGTCAGACACTAATTTTATTACATAAATAAATATCGTTATTGTAATTAATAATAATTATACTTGAAAAAAAGATGATGCAAATTATCAATTATCCAACTATAAAGAGAACAATTCCACATATAATTATAAATTTGTAAAGGCTATTCTTCTAATTAAGAAATTAATTAATAGTTTACAAAAATGAGCCAAAGCAATTGAGTTTTGTAAGTACCCAGCGTTTGAAATCTGTATTGCGTACTATATAACTAACTTACTCTATAACCCCTTTCCGTGATTGGAGGATGAGCAACAATCTTTAATTGGATTTACCTGAAACAATAATAAAATTAGTAAATTAAGTGAGTACATAATAACGATTAATTGTATATTTTACTACAAAACCGCGAATTATGAAATTTGTATTGTTTTTTATCCCCCTACATTTTATAATAACAACTACGCAAGAGCTGATTTTACTATTTTAAAAATTGTCACCTTATCAAGGGTAAATAAGATTTGCAACACTAGGGTTGTGTTATATTAATAGGCCACCCAACAAGTAAGCACAACCACTTTGGTGGCCCTTATAAACTGCAAACTGAGGTTAAGGTATTTTGTTTCATACGAGTTTCTTTTCTTATTTTTCTAAAGGCCAGGTCCGAACACACTATTCCGCGTTCTTATGCAATAAAAGATCAATTTTCAGTTATACGTACATTAGTATAGGTAATTCAATTCTATTAGTTTAGTATTCACGCCGCTTGTAAGTGAAATTTATAACATTTTATATCTTTTAACTATAATTAATCAATCAAAAAAGGTCAATGATAACTTGGTTATGTAATTTTTAGGATCTCTTGTTTGAAAAGAGAACGGATACGGATTATTGATCTGTCATGATCACGATCAATGAATAAAGTATTGTTTTCTTGTAATAAGTTTGATTTTCTTATTGCAACATTTTATTCAAATTATGTTCATTATTATTTAACAATCATTTCTGTAGGTTTTAGTTTGACGCATTTTTATGCACACCAACACCTATTTACACCTTGCACTTATCAAGTTATTCTAAAGCACAGGATTGCTTAAATTAAATACTATTGTATTAATTGTGGTTTTATTCACAAAACAAAAAGATCATTTTTAAATGTATTACACAGATTTGCTTACGTAATTAACAAATTAAGTGAAATTTTCGATTGTTGAATTATTAAAATAATTATCGCATTATTTGGACACCTTTTTTTGTGATCATAGTTAAAAAATTTACAATTACAAAGGAGGGGGCACGTTTTAAATGTAAAATACCTTTCGGTCAGAATTTAACCAAATTTTGATATGTTCTAGAACTTGACCAATTGATCAAATGTCTTCATTTCCCGAAAGCTCAAAGCTCAACAGTTTTTGATATACAGGGTGTGCAATATCACTATTTGATACTTTCAAAACAGGGTGATTCGCGAGGAAGTGGCAATATTTTAAAAATATGTCGAGGAAGCCAAAATAAGTAAAATAAACTCATATGTTCAAGTCCGATTTTCATTTGTTTCAGAGATATTTAAAAAGCAAACAAAAATTTATTACAAAATCAATTACAAAAATAAACAAAATAGCATTAATTTACGAAAATGTTCGAAAAACAATACCGCCCACTTGGATAACTTATTTGCGCGTTTATAAACTGCACTAGTAGCGAGTTTCAATGAACGATTGTTCGCTCTAATGATAGCTGCTGCATTAAGAATGCGATCTAGTAACGTTCCTCGTTTCCACTTTGGTAGCATAAACCAACGACTTCATCCATCCCAAAGGCAAAATCGAGTAGATCCGGTGATCTGTGCAAGAAGACCGCTTGCCAATCCAAAGATCGCCGAAAGTGGTATTCAGAAAATTTCGTACATTATTTGAATAGTGAGGAGGCGCTCCATCATGTTGGAAGATAATTCGTTGTCGAATATTTAAAGGTGCTTCGTCCAATATTTCTTCTAAATGGTCTTCTAAAAACGTAAATATCCTTGTCCAGTAAGGCACGCATCTAATACGAAAGGACCGATTAATTGAGCATTTAGAATACCGCACCAAACGTTAATGCTAAATCGATGTTGGAAATTGTGTTCTATCGTAGATGATTTTCGTCCGACCATCGATGATTATTGTGGCAATTGTTAATTCCATCTCGCGTAAATTGAGCTTCATCCGCACAAAATGTCTTTACACAATCTTCTGTATTTCAATCATGACTAAAATTGTAGCCTTAAAGGATAATCGCCTTCGTGGAGATTTTGTACTTTTGCAAATGATAAGCGTTCAAACCTTGTTGTAAGTGTTTTCCAAGCCATTGTTTGTGGTATTTCAAATTGATTGCATGCGCCTTGTACTTATCTCTGATTTTCGTCACACATCCAGAATATCTTCTTCAAGTCCAACAGCGATTCCGTGTTCTCTTTCAGAAACAATATTTCACTTAAATGTCCCAGTTTGGATTTAAAACAGTTTGAAATACTGTTGTTAGAACTTTCGATTCGGAAAACGACGTCGATACTCCTCCACTGCACGAACATTACTAGATTACAGAACCCATAAACAAATATCATATCGGCATATTCTTTATGACTAAATTGTGGGCATTTTACAACTTCATAAAACTAATGTTGAACAACTGTCACTTTAACAACTAACTGTCAGTTTTCATTTCAGTTTGCTTTCACCTAATTAACATAAGTTAGTGTAATCCAGAAAGTCAATTTAAAATAAATACCCTGTTAGAATTTGCAAATATTGGCATAGTGAGAACGTTCTTGGAATTTATTAGCCAAATTTAAAGTTACTAAAAGGGCAATAATTATTTTAAAAGTTTCCTTTCGGATTTCGTCAGATTACGTGCATAAGGTCAATACAACAACGTATTCGTAATATGAAAAATTGATGAGATTTGACATTTTAAGAAAATGTCAATTATCCCTGAAACAAATGAAAATCGGACTTAAACAGTATGTTTGATATACTTATTTGGTCCTCGACATATCTTAAATATTGCCACTTTCAATATATATCATAAAATGGACATTTTGCCAATATTAACGCAAAACTTAGTGGAATGTTATTTTTTGTGCTACTGGTTACAACCTTTTCTTTACTTTCATTATTTTTGTACATTCACCTGATATACAGGGTGAGACCAAATATATGTATCTGAAAAGAATTATACGGTGGTATTGTTTTGATATTTTGGTGAATGGAAGTTAACACATATATATGTCCATTTAAATTATTATTGCAAGTTAAGTCCCCTAGACGTCCGTTATATAGAGTGTTTCATTTCTTTAATAGATTTAATTGAGTATTATTATACTTCCTAGTTAATTTTCTGATAACTTAATTGAAATGTCTATATTAAAATAAACTATTTGCTAACTGTATATACCTACATAATAGTCACCATGTGTTTATACTGATACTGGGTGTCCAAGTACAAAGGACCAAAGCGATATCTTAAACTTTATATAGGTACAGAAAAACCGTTAACATAAAAAATTCCTTGCAATTGGATGTCGTTGCGAAATACAAAGCTTTTGGAGATTGACAGATAGAAAGGTTAGATGTGCTTCATTTATTATGCTCACTATTTTCTAATAAAGTTTTCAGTAGATTCTTTTGATAAAGAAGGCGCTTGTCGAAGTTCATCTTTATTTTGCAAAACTAAGAAAAGAAAATTCTTTAAGATACTAGTGTCTTCACTGTTCACACCATCGACCGACCGGTTTCGCAGGTCTACCTCCATCATCACTACCGCTTTCTACAGTCATTGGAAATAAGAAATGTTTATGTAGAAACGTTAATGAACGTATTTTAATATATTAAAAATATCTAAGCTTAATAAGATATCAGTTAACTGAACTGATGAGGTAGAAAACAGTAAATAATTTTTGGTCTTGATATAACCATTGTCATAGAGATCAAAAAGTTGCATAATCAAATGTTAAATGTCTATCACCTCCACATTATTTGCATTTAGTATATGATTTAAAACATTTGTAGAAGGATATTTGATTAGCTCTTGATACGTAGCGTATCCTAAAAACCATAGTACAGCTGCCACATGAGAACAAGTACCTAAAGTTCTGGCACCAGTCTTGCAGGTGCAGTAAGTACCTAATATTGGGTTAGGTTCTTCTTCCTTATTATTCGGCACAAATGCAATCCACAACTGGTAACGAGTAGCATTTCTGAGGCGAGAATATATCTTTACCCGTAAAAAACCGGGTTCGTAATTTTCATCAAATTGATATTGAACCTGGCGGTCCTCTATTTCATTGTCCTGTATATAAGAAGGAGCAAGCTTTAATTGAAAAATACCTACAGTTAACTCTTTAAGATAGTAATGTGACAAACGTGGGAACGATAATTTCATTTAAATCAACCCATCTGCCCCTTCTAGCGCGTGAGTTTACCTCCTCAACCCTGGCTTGAACAACATTTGGCTCTTGAACTTTTTGAAGAATATTTTCAGCTAGCTCAATAGTAGCATCTTGCATTAAAATGGGTGGAAAATATTTATTTATAATTACTCCAGCAATTTTAAGAAAATCAGCAATATTGCAAATGTGGGGTGTTTTTATCTTAAAGCTAAAAAAATTTAAAAATTGATTTTAAGTGCCCATTGCGTGCTTCTACGATCCACCTGGTTTTCGTAACGAGACGACTATCATTAGCCTCTTCTGTGGATAACTGTAGCTGACCTCTGGGCAAAAAGGCTGGCATTTTAAAATTAATACCTAATCTATTTAAAGCTGGAATAGCAACCAAGTACCCGCGTTCGAGAATGAAAATATCTCCTTCATTAAACCATTCACGCATTCCATTCACATCTCTATTAAATTCACTTATAAGTATGTTAGCATTGTTGTTTTCAGAATTTGAGAAATATGGCCCTTGAATGTCTAGAATAAATCCGCTCGGGGCAACAAGCAGAGATGGCTTGATAAGATGTTTACCCTTATAAGTACAGTAGGACTGTCGTAACACTTTAAAACAAGAACTTTTCTCTATTTCTAGATAAGTACAGTCATAATACACTATAACTTGAGGCTGATCCAGGTTTTGATTATATAGACGATTTGCAAAAGGAGTTACATGATTTTCGATGTAGCTGTCTCTTGTTGTAGCAGTAAATCCAATATTTTGTGGTACAAATCTTGCAGAAAGGGATTGTCTAACTAGAGATATAGCTAAACTGGCTTGTTGTCTTGTGGAATAATTAAAAATAACCGCCAAGAAACTATCACTAAGACTTTGTCGTAACTTGCACAGGAATGCTAAGAGATCTTTTTTACTTACATATCTCAAAGAATTTCCTATTCTAACGGGGTCACAAAAGTTGAAAAGATTATTAAATTGATCTTTGGTTATAGGAGAAACTGCTTTAAATTGAGATCTGTGAAGTTATTTTCGTCTTCGTAAGCCGTGTGGTAGCTTTTTTTCTTAATTTCCTTACGTAATGCTTGTAAAAAAATATAAATCTCATTACCTGCTAATAATGGCCGATTTACATATCGTAACCCAGGGAGCAGAAACTCAAACAGATTACCATTCTCATCCAAATGAATATTACAGCAGTACGTATTTTCTGGCACTCTCAACAAAAATATTAATTCTACCTTTTATGGATATTTTATGTATATCATTCCCATCGTTACAAATGCAGCATAAGTGAGTTGACCTTTGTAGCACATTTAACCGCAAACAATTTGGATTATTGTCTATTGCTTGAATTTCCCTTACGATAGAAATATTGCAGACATTGCAGATTCGAGTTTCTTCTATTATGACCCGCTCTGGTAGATTTGCTTCGCGGCGACGTGCAATCACAATTTCCTGCTTTCTTGCATTTACCTCACCACTTATTTTCACCATAACCCTAGTAACTAAAGCATTTCCACAAGCAAAACATGGAATTCGATTCGTTTTTCACATAAACTCTTCAACGATTTTAATTCAAAAAGTAGATTTGCAACTAAGCATCAACAATATCACTTAATTAGTGGATTAATTTTTAACGTTTCATAGCCACCTACTATATTGTTGTTATTTTATAAGTTTGGGAATAGAAAAACATAATAATTGTAGTATGAAAAACGGAAAGAAAAGTGCAAAATCAGAAAAAAATCTAGTTGTACGAATAAAAGCAGAAGAAAAAGCGCATTACTACATTACGGTTTTGGTTTAAACGAATATGTAAATACTAAATATAACTTTATTAGAAAATAGTGAGCATAATAAATGAAACACATCTAACCTTTCTACCTGTCAATCTCCAAAAGCTTTGTATTTCGCAACGACATCCAACTTGCAAGGAATTTTTTATGTTAACGATTTTTTCCGTACCTATATGAAGTTTAAGATATCGCTTTAGTCCTTTGTACTTGGACACCCAGTATCAGTATAAACACATCGTGACTATTATGTAGGTATATACTGTTAGCAAATAGTTTATTTTAATATAGACATTTCAATTAAGTTATCAGAAAATTAACTAGGAAGTATAATAATACTCAATTAAACCTATTAAAGAAATGAAACACTCTGTATAACGGACGTCTAGGGGACTTAACTTGCAATAATAATTCAAATGGACATATATATGTGTTAACTTCCATTCACCAAAATATCAAAACAATACCACCGTATAATTCTTTTCAGATACATATATTTGGTCTCACCCTGTATATCAGGTGTATGTACAAAAATAATGAAAGTAAATAAAAGGTTGTAACCAGTACCACAAAAAAATAACATTCCACTAAGTTTAAATAATATTGGCAAAAATATCCATTTTATGATATATTGAAAGTATCAAATAGTGATATTGCAGACCCTGTATATCAAAAACTGTTGAGCTTCGAGCTTTCGGGCAATGAAGACATTTGATCAATTGGTCAAGTTCTAGAACATATCAAAATTTGGTTCAATTCTGACCGAAAGGTATTTTACATTTAAAACGTGCCCCCTCCAGTTGAACATCATCGACTTTTAGTTTATTCGTAATTGCCTTGTTCTATGCAAAACCTTGATTTAATTAGAAAATTTAATTAAGTATAAAAATGAAAACTTAGTGCTGCAATAATCATAAAAAAGTCGGCCATCAACAATACTTAACAAAGACGGCATCTTTCATATTTCTTTTTTTACTAAAGCACTGTTCTAAACGAACACATTCATAATAATTTCAACCTATATAATATAATTAGCGCAAATATCATTAAAAATGGCCACAAGGCGTACAAGTTTAGATAATTTCTGTAAATTAAGCATAAAATCTCATTTACGTATACGCAAATGTAACAATTTATTTAAAAATCTACAATAATTGCAAAGCACTTCTGTTGATGTGCGCTTTAAAATTAAAATTAAAACGTATAAATGAATGAATGCTATAAAATTATAGTTTTTAAACCACCGAGACAAATTTAGTTTTATTACTTTCTTGATTTAAATTTTACTTTTTGTTAACGTGCACATCCTCAGATTTGTGGTTTAAAGTAATTACAATTATATTACGATTGCTTTAAACCACAATTACTACTTATTAAGTAATCAGGTCAAAACTTTCTTTGTGAAGGCGTAAATTTTTTTTATTATAATTATTTATTGCATGCAAAACAAAAGTGTTTTTCGAATTTTAAAGGAGGTTTTTTTTTTAATTCACTTTCACAATATTAAAAATTTTGCAATAAGTATTGAAGAAAGTTAGAACAAATCCAAAATATTGATCATTTTCGCTAAAATTTCAGATTAGTTTCATAAGTATAAAAATTGAATAAGCATCAACAAATAAAGCGAGTCAAAATGGTGCTAATAAGCAGGTTTTTTCGTTAAACCTGTGTAAGAACGTGCAGTATTTAGTGTAAGATATAACAATAATCTATAATCTACAACTTTATAAACATTGTCACGTACCAAACGGACATTACATTCGTGGGAAGAAAAATCCGAAATCAGCATAGCGGCGTCGATTTCGTAAAATTAATTGTGGGCGCCACCCAATCTTGCAATCGGTTAAAATAAACGTCAATACAAGGCATAAGCACTGGCAAGACAGGAAAAAATGAGTGAACTACTTTACATATACCTCCTCTGGCCACACTTCTTTCCAACTATGATGGAGCTTGAAACTATATTGCTCTAATCACCAGAAAATCGCTCATTTATATGCAATATTTTAACACGTTCGCTGCCGAGCTAAAATTTCGAAATTTGACCTCACAGGCCAAAATAAGTTTTACCAATGTGGTATATTTTGAAAGCATTCCCCATATTTGGTTTTACTCAATACTTAATAGTTTTTGATATTTTTTCTTGGTGTATCATAAATAATACACTTACCGAAAAGTAATAATTTTGCTTCTCTAGGTCGAGTGTATCATTTATGACACACTAGTATATTATGTGGTTTTTCTTTGTTTTAGATTGACGAGCTGCGATGTCTTCTAGTTTTGACTTACGATCACTTTTGCACTGGTTCAGAGCCTAATCTATCTTTTCTAGAATAAGAAATAAAAGGATAGCTTACGCTCTATTTTCGCAGTCAATGTAAAAATGTACAAAAATAAACTGTTGTTACAGATCAATTGTTAGTGATCTGTAAAAAGTATAAAAAATAAGGATAAAAGTGATTAGAGACTATAGTGATAAACTGCGAAATGTATAAAAGAACCTGTGAATTGGAAAAAATGCATGAAACAAGGGAATACCCTGACCCGGATATGAGTGACGAAGATTTGGATGATTCCGATGCGGATCCACACTACCAGGAACAGTCAGAAACATATGATAGTGACAGTGACGATTCAATGGTACAAGTTAGTGCTTCGACTTCAAAACTCCAACCGAAAAGAAATAGGGTTATTAGCCGATCTCCACCACCCTTACCAAGTACAAGTAGAGCTATAAGCCGATCTCCATCGCCCCAATCCAATAACTATATGGCCACCAGCCGTTCTCCATCACCCCAAACAAATACCAATATAGCCAGTCAGTCGCCCCAACCAGAAAATATGTTTGACAATATTGTATGGACCGATCCCATTGGAAACCATAAGATATTTCAGTTCACTGGATCCAGTGGAATGAATCCCAACACTAGTGGGATTTTGGCGTTGGCAGACCCGATAGACTACTTTCTTCTGTTTTTGACTCCTCAAGTTTTAAATAAAATGGTTGATGAAACAAATCTTTATGCAACACAAGTTTTAGAAAAAAGTGAGGCTGGTCCCAATTCACGTTTACACGACTGGACACCAACAGATTGTCAGGAAATGACCAATTCATCGGCTTACTAGGATGGATGGATCTGGTCAAAGTGCCCAAATTGGCTGATTATTGGCGTCGAACCGAGTTATATGCATTACCAATTCCAAAAAAATACTATGTCGCGAAATAGATTTGAATTGTTGCTCAGACTATGACACTTCGCAAATAATGATGAGGCCCAACAACACAATCGTGTGAATAAAATAGAGAATATTCTTCAGATGTTTATAAATAGTTTCCAACACCACACCTACACACCAGCCCAAAAAATATGTATTGACGAAACTATGATACCTTGGAGGGGGAGGTTAAGCTTCCGGCAGTATATACCCTCTAAAAGAAATCGATATGGGATAAAAATGTACAAGTTATGTACCAATAAGGGCTACACCTGGAACTTGTCAGTTTATGTTGGCAACGATAAAGCAGAAGACCCTGATGTGTCGTCTTCTCAGAATGTAGTGATAAAATTGATTCATGATCTTCTTGATCATGGTACAACACTGTACATCGACAACTTTTATACAAGTGTACCTTTGGCTCGTAAACTGCTCTCTCATAACACACACGTAATAGGGGTCGATGCAACGAATGCTATAAAAAATTTGGGAAGCATGGTAAGATGGTAGATGGCAAAAAAAGGCTGGCTGCACAGGTAAAAACCGTCTGCGATCAGTGTGAGGGTAATCCATTTTTTTTGCAGAGAATGTTTTAATGGTTGCCATTTTAATTTTAGTGTTTTGTAACTTTAGTTTTTATTTTTGCGTTGATAAAAGCACTTTTTTTTTATATAAATAAATACATTACTTCAAGGCTCTATATATTTTATTCCATCCCCACACATTGGTTCTCATAACACCTTTCCAGGTCACAACTTTAAGTTGCTCTTTATAGAGCCAGGCCACAGAAACCCTAAGCTAATGTATTTCTTATGGGCGGTGTATTCTAATGAATACACCACTGTTTAGAACAAATAATAGTTGATGTATCAATTAGGATACATCCGTCCTGTGGTAAGCACTACTCAGTGTATCCTAAACGATACACACGGCAGCGGACGTGTTAATCAAATGTATACTCTGTGAGCTGGCTTAACTCAACTAACCAACCTATCACTCAAATTTACGTATTTGGTTTGCAAGAAGCATCTACAGAAGTAGAAAGGGGACACCACCTCCTCCACTTTGGTGACGTCACAAGCCCCACCCACATGGATGACGTAATGTGACCATTACTTGAAGGAATTTTGGGCAATTTGTTTCAATAACTATGGACCCACAATTCCACGAGTATTGGTTCTAACAGGAGGGCCTTTCTGTACAAGAAACTGTTTCTTCTTTTTTATAGATTCGCCTCCCTGTCCCAATCGTTTAAAGTGTGCTTATGCTGATAAAATCGCTGCTTCTGATCATTTGACAGAGGTACACGACCTTTTACAATGTTATGTGCACACTCGTAAATGCATTCCACCTGCTTACTATCCAGACATTTCAATAAAGCGCCACGTTGACTTTTATTTAATCAGCCTAATGCGTGCAGGATATCGGTGTTTTCGATTAAAGCGACAACCATCATATATGATGTAATCTTTATGACTGTGAAACTTAAACCCTTTTTTCGCTATATATACTTGGCAAATACCTTGAGACCTGAGTATGTTTGTTCTATAGCAAAGCACATCCGGTGTATTCTGTTTTAAATCGAACAATAAATATCCGTGTGGGTTTGAAGTGGCATCCCTGTACGCAGCCTCTCGAAATTTCAGGCTGTCCAGCGAAATCTGTCTTGCTAAATGCTGTATCTGAGTTCTGTCACGCGGATTCCTAAACAAAATTATTTAGTGGGCGTTGAGAGATATCGCGCTACCCACGTCCTTGATGAAATATGTTTTGCGTGAAAAAAACACTTAGATTTCTATGACAGCCCTTTGTAAAAATATCCAGCACCGAACCATTAGTTTCGCGCATTAGATCGTCAATTATTATTGAGACCGGTTTTTCACCGTCAAACTGCTCAAATATCAGGTAAACCCTTCTGAAATTATACTGAGAGAACTTTGAATAACAGCTGCCACTCGCTGTAGAACCAAATAATTATTTCAAAAGTTGTATCGCAAACAGTTTCGATATTTTTTAGAAAATCCACGATAAATCCTGGCGTAAATACAAGATGAAAAATCTGCGATCACCGGTATATTTTACTTTTTATCGTGCTTATATTTTAATATCAAAACCGAGATTTGTTTTCTAGAATGTAAATATCGAAAATTGACAATGAATGTCGCTTTGTTTACTTTTTAATATCAAACATGATCCTATTGTTTTCTTTTTCAATATCTACTAAATTCAGTACGTGTTTAAGTCGTGTATTAACCCTAACAGTTATACATTTTGGTGTATATCTATGACAATACTAACGACCTATTAATTACTCATTTTATTTTTAAAAGTAATTTGTTGTATGTATACGCAGTATAAATACTGCTGAAGGTTGACTTTTATACTGTCAAGGTGAAATCATTTCAAAGTACGTTGTAAATAAAAATCGTTTTTATAAAAATTGGTATAGGTAAGGTCGCGCTAACGAGCGTATAATTAATGCGAAAGAGCAGGTAGATGGGAAATTAGAATAAGTGCGAGAGAGATAATTAGATTTAGATTTTATTGTATAAGTATTTAGGTGGTTGAGCATTTTCAATAACGACTTAGAACGTTCAGGCTTGTTTATAAATCTAAACCCCTTTTTGTCAGAGAAATCTGAAAAATAAAAAAGAGTTTTTAGTACTTTAGTTGTTTTAATTAATTAAGACTGTAACGTGTGATTCTAGCATGAAACTTATTTTAGCCAGAGGGAGATAGATGCAGAAAACCAGATACAAGTTTGATATTGATGTGATACAGAATTCCTATGCTGGTACCATATACTACTTCAAATTCCCCCACAGTTTCGTAAAACAAAGTTTATATAAAATACGTAGCATGTTATTAAAATTGGAAATGAACATCACCTTGTTTATCTTTCACGTAATTAATGGGGTTTTCCCTGATATGTTAGAACTGTTCGCGGAAGTTTGCTTGTTGTTATTGATTACATAACAGGGAAATCCAGAAAGCTAGGTGGAGTCACGATCAATATCTATTACAGAAAACATTTATTAGTCCAAGAAATACACCACTAGATGGCGACACAAACAAATTCAAATTTCACACAGGTGGAACCACCTTTATTACAGAAAACATTCATTAGTTGTAGAAATACACCGCTAAATGGCGCCACAAATTCAAATTTCAGGGGCCACAACAAGCGACTAAACCCCAAAAGTTAGTTACTGTACCTGTCTTACGAGATAGTATGAGGGCCCCTTATTAGAATACTATTTACCGTCAAGGGGCCCCGACAAGGTGGCGAAGACCCTAACACAAGTTCCTACACCTGCCTTATTGAGATAGTGTTAGAGCCCCTTATTAGAATACTATTTACCGTTAAGGGGGCCGACCCTACACAAGTTCCTATACCTGTCTTACAAGTTAGCATTACGGCCTCCTTATTAGAATACAAATTCAAATTTTCCGCTGAGTAGATTAGGTCCTGAACTTAACTAAAAGATATGATCTAAACTTGGCTACCCCAAGGTCAACTTCAAGGTCAGATCCAAGTTCAAACCACGCCCCCACGTGGCCGTCAAAGTCAAATTACGTCATCAACATGAGCGAGGCTTGCGATGTCACAAAAAGTGAAGGGGCTGGTGTCCGTCTTCTACTTACGGTCAAAATCTTTATATATTTGTATCACACAACAAAGAAAACAAATAAATAACATGTATCTATTGGTCAGAAATGGGTATAATTATATAGATGGTGGAGTATAGATATAAACCACCATTAAAGTTCTTAGTTAATGTTACATTTAATATATCTAACATAAGCTAATTTCACTTAAAAATAATCCTAGTTAATATATTATAAACGCCGCTGTCTATTAGACATTTGCAGATGATGTGGCACTTCATCAATAATCACTCGTCCGTCCAACAGAACATGTCATGTCAATGTTCTCATCATTTGAGGCCGAAGATGGTCGTCCGGCTCCTTCTTCATGCGTAACACCTGTGTTTTGAATTTTTCAATCCATTCTTAGACACTACGTTACGGCAAGATACAGTTCTCGTATTATGCCAAGTGTTTGATGGATTACGGTGCCTGATACACATTCTCATCACAAAAACCGGATCACTGCTTGTTTTATGTTTGGCGCAAACTTTTAATCGGACGCCCATCACAAATGGAAGCATTAGGATTGAAATTCCACAACAGGCTCACAATAGCATAGCAATAAAATAAATGAGGACAGAGGTCAGTACGAACATTATGCGATAATTTATGCCAACATTGTGAATAATTTTTGAGTTACCTCGTAAAAGAAAAATAAGACAATGAAATTGGTAATGTAAGATCATCACTCTCACCTGGATTTTCATCATTTACTGAAAGTTTCACAATAATATTTATGCAACAATTTATCCCAGATCTGGAATGCTGCGACACTATAATAGCCATCTTCACCTCTCCGCTGATCGTAATAGGCTTTTAAATATCCCCTCTATTTTCAATTGCATTGAATTATCAGTGATATGGCGGTAATTCAAGTATGCAATCGCCATCTTATGTTATCTTATGTTTCCTTTCATATTTATGTTGATCAGCAAGGTTTAAAAATTTATCTTTAAAGACGTTTTGTAAAACAGAGTATTTTACATTATTAACCACATTTTTCCATGAAGAAAATGGCGTTGTTTCTGCTACACGCGAATTGTACGTAGCGTTGTCCATAACAGTTGAAGATAGGTCCGGTAGGTTTGGTGATAACTGATCTTTCAACCATATTTCAAATGTTGTGGTAAACATACGATTGAGACGAATATTCTCAATAAAACCATACGTACATTTCATGGCGTATCATCTTGCCAAGACATTCTTTGTGATTATTTACCAAACACGTACGTTTCATCTAGGAATACAATTGGTATAGGCAATGATGAGGCTACACTATGAATAGATTTTTTTAATTCACACTTGCGGTTGCGACATACGCTTTTTTCGCAAAGCGCTAGCCGATTACATTCTTTCATTGAATTTGAAACTAATATTTTACTTATGATAGGCCAAGATGCTACTAACAGTTTCTTCTCTCCTAACGTTTTTTTTGTTCTGAGCGGTTCTAGTGTTCTAGTATAACCATTTCCTTCTCAGCATACTTTGAATCAACTCTATCCCGTATTGTCTGTTGTAGACGTCCAGATATATCGTCCGTTTTAAACTTCTGAAGAAGTTCGAAAGTTTTCAGTAATGGGATGTTTCAACATTACGCAACACTCCACAATTATCTTTCTCTCGGCAAAAATGCTCGTAGACATTAAATATCAGCTCTTCGCAACGTTTGTTTAAAAATTTTCTGGACATTTTCAAATAAATTGAAAGCGCCAAGGTGTATCCGTTACTAAATCAGAATTCAATTTCTCTACTATTCAGATATACCTACTAATTATATATTGTAATTACACTATTGTAATCCTCTCTCTATTAATCACGCCTACATTTGCAGCTAGGTAAAATATTTTCGCATAATTAAGAAAAATATAAGTTCACAATAAGAAACTAATTTCATAATTATTCTAATTACTTTCTCTAGCGGTCCAGGGATATAATATATGTAATATATCACCAATTACGATAAATAAAGATTTCCATAAGCGACAATAAGGCCTTAATTATAAGTATTAATAACATATTTGCACATACACGATTGAAATGACATTAAAGCATTTCCTCATTGATCGTTATTAAATATGCGTGTGTTTGGATTAATGCTTTCCTTTTAATGATGAATGTAACGCGCAATTCCGTACACGTAAAAATAAGTAAAACATTTAGAGCGTCACTGATTTACGCTTTTGAGTTGATGTTTTCCATGCCGCACCAAACATGTCGGAAA
Organism: Vesta saturnalis; assembly: GCA_036346205.1. NCBI lineage: Eukaryota > Metazoa > Arthropoda > Insecta > Coleoptera > Lampyridae > Vesta > Vesta saturnalis. The sequence continues at coordinate 1,698,707 of JARFJB010000400.1, forward strand.
CACTGAATACACACTTACCTTCCAACTCAAATACCATGTGGTAGAACGACAATTATTAAAAAACCAAATGAAAATTAAAAATAAAACATTTTCATCGCAAAATTATAATTTACACAGTCATGGCAGTATTCAATTGTTTAGACGTTGCTCTTAATTTATTATTTATAAAAACGGCAGTTTTCAATCTAATACAATTTATTTTAGCGCATAATTGTGCTAATGAACATTACATATTATTTAAGCGAAAAATTAAGTAATCAATAATTTCTTGCTTCATTAAGCATTTTTGTTGTTTTTGAGCAGCAAAAAAAAAAATAATAAAAAACTAGTGCAACATTTGCAACCGTTTAAATGTACAAGGTTATAAAGTGACTTTCTCAATCATTGTGTCATAATAACAACATTATTCTACTGAAGTTGGTATTGAATTTATGAAGTTAATGTTGACGCCAAAGGCGTATTTGCATGTAATTTACCAATCCACCCACTTGTCTTGAAAAGTTATGGAAAAATTAGGTCACTTGTCGTGATTGATATTGACATATTCGTACTAGATTTAAAAGATATTCAAGTATTGTTTTTACCAGCTACTATTTGTTACTACATTATAGAACAAGGGCAGATAAATAACACCAAGAGTCGACATTTAAAATATAAAGAAAAGTACGTGCATTTTTGCGTTTCCTGATCATAAAAGTCACATTTGTTAATTGTGATTAATACCGTATTCAAGCGATATGCAACTCATGCGAAGGTCGAAGATATAAATAGTCTTGGAATAAAAATTGTCGTACCTCATTGCACTTTATTAATCAATTCAAAGGTTACTTAGATCAGTTTAATAAAGACTATATTTTATTCAACAAATGCAAACCGTTAAGAATTTTGATCCTATAGATTCACTAATAACTTCCGCATTTTCAATGCCTATTCACAAACGAGTAGATTTTTTTTAGATTATGCTTACTATTATTCATTCCTTTTTTGAAAACTTAATCCTGTAACAGTCCTTACATGATTAATTACGCTATGCCTCATATATCCAAATTTGTATACGCTTATTTTGATTAACAATATCATATGGAAACGGTAGTGCTTTTGTGTGTTGTCGTGATGTAACCCACATTCATCTTGATTTAGCTACTGGTAATAAAATTTTTGAATTTATTTTGTATAGATTAGTTAAAGGAAATATGAATAGGCAGTTATACGCTTTAATTCCAACAATCAAATATAAAGATAAATAGGTAATTTTGGTAGAAATTATAATTTTATCAAAGTATCAAATTTAATTTACAAGATTCATGTCGAATATTAAAAAAATTAAATTGAACAATATAAGTTTTTACCTACACTAATGATTTCAATAATTACAAAATTTCTTGTATACAGGGTGTTTGTAAATAAGTGCGAAAGTTATTGCCGAAGTTATTTTGTCGAAATATGGTTCGTTTCCGAGATACGGAGTGTTTAAATTTTATTTTTATTAATTATTTCAGAGTTTTAAAGATATTGACTAGAAATTTGCAAAACACTTTAGAGGGACAAATGTGCATTTTTTGGAGTGATTCGAATATTTCTACTTGCTCCGCGCCAGAATACCACAACTTTGTGTAATAGAAAAGAATGCTGCGCCACTGACTTTTTTTTCGTTTTGATATTTTCGTAGAAATCCGCCATCAATTCTGAATTAAATTGGTCTCTTGAATTTTTTTTTCTCAGAACGCACCATTTTTCAGCAAAAAAATAAAACAGTTTTTATTGCAAATTGTGTATGTTTAATCTGGCCAAAATGTCAAATTAGCATTTTTTCATTACTAGTTTGCTACAAAATTAGATTTAATAAGTGAATAATTTTCGTGTCTTCAAAAAAAAATGAAGATCTTAAAAATGCGGATATGGCAGATACGCATTTTGCCCATGGTCGAAGTAATGGAAATGGTCTGCAAGCTCGATGACTGTATGCTGAGTTGTATCCAGAACGTAGGATACCTCACACGATATTTCCTCGCCATCACCAACGTTCACACGAAAATGGTACATTTATGAAACGAACTGCCGACTGTGGGCGCCCTCGAGAAGTACGAACTGTGCAACTAGAAGAAGCAGTTCTCGATATAGTTTCGGAGTCACCTGAACAAGTACTCGAAAAATTGCCAACATATTGAATGTAAGCAACTTCACTGTATATAAAATTCTAAAAGAGGAGGAATTGTATCCCTTTCATGTTCAACGTGTACAGGTTGTCCCATTTTCGTATGTTTTACGGGGTATCTCGCTTATTTTTCAGGTTAGAACCTTGCGGTTTTCGCGACACCGTACTATTTTTTAGTGAAACCAAAGATGTACTAATCAAATTTGCCATAGCCATCTTAGTTTGTGTGCTACAGGGTGATTTTGGAAAAATTGCATTTTCAGTCATCCCTGTAACTCTGTTATTGTCAGACATACTAAAAAAGTAAAAACTGATATTTGTAGATTTTTTTACGTAGAATCCAGTGGCGTACTCAGATTTTCTTTAGAGGTCACAGTTTTTAAGATATTGACATATATTTTTTTCAAATATTTTTTCCCTTGCCAAGAGCTTTTCAAAAATATAGCATAGTCTATATTTATTTTTATAAATAACGTGACAAAATGATTTTTTTCTATAATTTACAATGATAATAGTGGATAGCCGTGGGTAACCATGGTAACGCAAAAAACAAAATAATTAACGTTCTGCCATTACTTAGGTATTTGATTTTTGAAGATTCTGCTTCTCTCAAATTATTACTGGTTACATTTTCCCAAATTTAGTGCTGATATTTATTGTTATTCGTTGTTTTTGTTTATTGTTATCATTCTTGTTCTTGTTGTTGTTGTTTAATTATTTTTTAATATGGCTCGAAACCAAAAATTTGAAAACTTTGAAAAATATGATATGAATACCTGCTTCATATTATCTAATGAAAACGCAGACCAGGCCTTAACTCTATCTGAACAGGTCAGTTAATCTTTACCTTAGAATTTGTATTTATTGTATATGCATATTTTGTCATATAGATATCCCGACAGAAGAATATTTCAAAAATTAAAATTTAATCTTTGTCAACATGGATGTTTTGACAAACCCTGACCCCGAGTTTACAACAAAGAGAATGAGGAATCAGAGATCAACGTTTTAGCAGTTGTTCAAGCCACTCCTGAAACCTCGTGCAGGAAAATAGATGAAGAGACCGGTGTGTCTAAAACAAAAGTGCAAAGGATTTTAAAAAACATAAATTCAAACCCTACAAGTATAAACTTGTTCATCATCTGCACCCTGGTGATGCTGAACGTAGATTGGAGTTCTGCAATTGGTTTATAAATATGAAAACTCAGGACAATAATTTTGAAAAAAAAAATAATTTGGTCAGACGAGGCACATTTCACAAGTTCGGGAATTCTTAATAGACACAACTCGCGGTTTTGGAGTCAAGAAAACACCCACGTGATTTTTCCTAGCGAGCGTCAAGGCAGGTTCGGATTTAATGTCTCCTGCTTTATTTTTAACCGAAAGATTTATGAAGAAAACCTAAACTCTAATTCAACAAGAAAAAACTATGAACATTTTAGAAGATATTCCACTGGCTCAACTGAACGATATATTCTTCCAGTAGGATGGGGCTCCAGCCCACAATGTTAGAATAATACAAAACTGGCTAAATTAACGTTTTCCCAGGAGATGGATTGGAACAAATGGACCTGTCCGATGGCCACCACGATCACCGGATCTCTCGGTTTTGGATTTTTTTTGTGGGGGTATTTAAAGAATAAAATTTATTCAAGGTAATATGCCAACATGCAACAATTAAAAATTGCGACGGAAAATGCTTTTGCAGAATTACGAAGACAATCATTTATTTTGGAAAATTCTATTAAAAGAATTTATAAACTTTGTGAAACTTGTAGGAGACATAATGGTCTGCAATTTGAACAATATTTGTGATTAATTAATTATTTTGTTTTTTATCAATGTAAATTATAGAAAAAAATCATTTTGTCACGTTATTTACTAAAATAAATATAGACTATTTTTGAAAAGCTCTTGGCAAGGGAAAAAGATTTAAAAAAAATGTATAGGGTGTCCCATAAAAAAAAGTAGGTTATGTCAATATCTCAAAAACTGTGACCTCTAAAGAAAATCTGGGTACGCCACTGGATTCTACGTAAAAAAATCTACAAATATCAGTTTTTATTTTTTTAATATGTCTGACAATAACAGAGTTACAGGGGATGACTGAATATGCAATTTTTCCAAAATCACCCTATAGCACAAAAACTAAGATGGCTATGGTAAATTTGATTAGTGCATGTTTGGTTTCATTAAAAAGTAGCATGGTGCCGCGAAAACCGCAAGGTTCTAACATAAAAAATAAGTGAGATACCCCGTAAAACATACGAAAATGGGACAACCTGTACAGGCGTTACTACCGCGAAACTTCTTACCGCGTCTAGTTTTTTGCCAATGGATACTCAATGTAACCGGTCAAAATCCTAATTTTTTTAATAGCGTTTTGTTTACTGACGAGGCAAGCTTTTCAAGAAATTCTATACGAAATTTTTGTAACAATCAATTATGGGCTGATCAAAACCTACATGGAATCTTTCAAGCTCAATTTTAACATCAATTTTCATTAATCGTGTGGCTTGGACTACTTGATCATTTAATTGGTCAATTTTAGCACTAATGTACGTCGGCACTTAGGTACAGTATATCCAAATCGTTCGTGGTACGCAACATTGGCCAGCTCGCTCTCCTGAATTAATTCCCTTAGATTTCTGCATTTGGGGTTTTCTCATGTCAGTAGTTTACTACAATCCCGTCGAAAATGTTGAAGACGAATTACAGCCGACTGTGAGACAATAAGAAATACAGTAGAATATTTCAGCCAGTCAATGAGGCGAAGAGTTAGCTCTTGTGTAAGGTGCGAGGGAGGTGATTTTGAACATCTGTTATAGGTTTGTGTCTATTTAAAATTATTTTTATTAGTGTTGTTTTGTGTTATTGTTTTGGTTTAATGTTACTGTATTAGATAATCAAACTTTTTAGAAATATTGATAGCAACCTACCCAAAGCGTTTTGCAAATTTCGAGCCAACATCTTTAAAACTCTTTGCAATAATTAAACTCTGTATCTCGGAAACGAAGCATAGTTATTCACAAAATTGATGTAAATTGTAATTCTACATTTAAAATATCTGTGAGTTCATAAGATCAACCTGTTCATGCATTAAATGTACATTCTGTACGAATTATCTATCAAAAATATTTACCCAGTTAACACAGAACCGACAGAAAATTAATACATACTAATTCATATTATGGAAAAATATCAGAAAAAGTAGCGCATATATTACAAAAGAACAAGAAGTACAAAATAGCTTTCAAAACTAATACAAATGTTCTTAAATGTTTATTTAATACCAAAGATACAACTAACGACATTTTGAAGTCGGGTATTTATAAATTGAACTGCACTGTAATTCTGTTTATATTGGACAAATACTTAGGAACTTTGATATTAGATACAAAGAACGTATTAGATGTTACAAATATAAACACATAGACAAATCAAATTATGCCAAACATTTAATATTATGACTTCACAAAACAACATTACATTTTTACATTTTTGTAATCAAAGAGACAAATTAGATGTTTTGAAAGTATTCGAAATTTATAAGCATAAACAGAAAGTACTTTTAATTAACGATTAGGTTGATCTTATAAACCTTTAACAAAATATTTTAAATATGGAATTATAATTTACGTCAAGTTTGCTGTTTTTAAGTTGATTTAACCAGAATTATCTTAATCCAAAAATGCCTCCTAAGGGAGTTAGAGCCCTTTGAAGATGACACCGTCAAGTTACTTTTTGTTAAATATCTCAAAAACACCGCTACGTAACAAGTTCAAACTTGGTACAACGATCAATCAAAAAGTCAAATAATGACAAATCGGTCGCTGAAAACACATTTTTTTATTGCCATCAGAAGCGGTCCACCTGGGGCGGGGGCCAACAGCTTTCTTTAATGAAAATTTTTTATTTTCAATTTTTTAATGTATTTTACATCAAATTTAAAAACTTTATGATATTTTCCATACAAAATGTGCCTTTAGTTGAAATCGCTATTTCGTACGGTTTGCGAAAAAAATTAATTTAAACTTTTTGTGTTTTTGGCAGAAAAGACCGTTTCATTACTAAATTATGTGTAAATTTATATAAAAGGTACATAAAACTAGTTTATAATAGTATTCTATATAAATATAATTCATAAATTAATTGATATTGGATTGGTATTTGTACATTTCGATAAAAAAGTTGGTTTTAAACTCGATTAAAAATGTTTTAAATTAACTTTGGTAGTCGAATATTAAATAAAATTAATAAACATTTTTAATGACTTCGTTTATGTGATTATTAACAAATTCTATTTTGACGCTGATTTTATCCAAAAATATGCTTAATCGTCATGGTTAACTTTTAGTTGTTCTGACGCTTTTAAACACATTTATATTTTCCAGAACATAGTAATAATGTTTATTGTAATTTACAGATTACGAAAGGTAACAATTCAGCAACACTGTTGATCTTCCACTCATACCCCAAAATACATTGATGGGTCTAGACCATATCGCTCAATGACTACAACGCCCAACTTCACAAAATGACAACAACCGACAACTTGACCATGACACAAAACGACGAATGTCTTAAAAATCGGTCTACAACGCCTTATGAATATCATACTCGACTATAGACCCGAACTATATATTTGACCATAACGCTCAAGACGACCACAATCGCCAAATTTAAGAAAGACCACAACGCCCAACACGACCACAACCCTCCAATTATAGAAATGACCACAACTCCCAACTCGATCACAACACTCAACTTTAAGATTGACCACAATGCCCAACTTGACTACAACCCCCCATTTAAAGAATGACCACAATCCCCAACTTCAAAAGCATAACAACTTTAATGGTTCATGAAATGCAATTAGGTAACTAATTTGTTTAATGTATTAATAAGAATAAATTGCTAATGTGTCCATTTACCGGATGAGTCAACGATAGAGTTAAGTAAACTGGTACTTTATGGGTGAAATTGGCCACTAAATTTTTTTAACGTGTTATATGGCTAGTAAGTGTGAGAATTTTAAAATTATTCTTAACTATACAGAGTGTTCCAAAAAACAGGGCAAGACAAATTTAGTATTTTTTAACGAAACACCCTGTGTATTATTCTATTTTTGGATTTTAATTGCAATTATAAAACTTTATTTATTTAGGTTTCATGCATGTGAAATTTACGGTTTATGAAATAATTCGAAGTTTATCCAAAAATCGCATTTAGAGGTATACCTTTATTATTACTTTCCATCTTGTGTTTTGTTAGGGAAACTTTTATATTTGGACCAACGAAGGATCAAGCTTAAGCGCATGTTCTGAAGAAGAAATGTTAGAGTTACAGGGTGTTCAAAATACATGTTCAAACCTGCCAAACTTGAAATTAAAAAATAACACTTTTCTCAACTAGAGCACTCTGTATATTTTTACGCTGTTTTAAAGAGAATCAAAAACCACACAATTCTTACTAAGTATGTCCTATATCTATCTCTTACTGTTTTTGAGTTATTTTGACTTTTCTATATTATTCAATACTTTAATTGTTTTTCTTGTGATTATTCGCAGTAGCCATGAAAACAAATATTTGACCTGTCAAACTGTTGTTGCATTTTGGTAGCCATTTAAGATAGTGAGAGTTTTGTGTGTTTAACGGTAAAATAATGGATTACTTTAGAAGTGAATTAATTGATATGGTTTATGTGTTGGAAGAGGCGCAAGAGATTGTCTTCTTGCTCCAAAGTTATACAGAGCGCAGTATCCAGCTCGACGCCAACACATTCGGCCACTTTTGATAATTACATATAAATCTTATACGCATTAAACATATACAGAGTTTTATAAATGCACATAAAATGCGAAAATCGAATGACATACAGGGTGTTCCATTAAAAAATACTACTTTTGTTTTGTTTTTTGGAATACTCTGTATAATCAAGAATAATTTTAAAAAGCGCACATTTACTAGCCATATAATATGATAAATACATTTTATTGGCAAAGTTTACACATAAAGCACCAGTTTACTTTACTCTGTCGTTGACTCAGCTACGGATTATTATTATCATTTCCGATAGGTACATATTACGTTACCAAATTCATCTGCTCGAGTTTTCCGAGCTCCTTCAGCCACAATCATGGATTCCCAGCATTTATACATACATTACGTATATATGCATGGTGGGATTAAGCATGGGTGTGGTCAGGGTAGGATCGGAAGGAACGGAGTTAGGGTTCTGAGGGGGACAATACTACCCCAGCATACCCCTAAGTAGCCGCACATGGTGTGCATATAGGTAGTGACATGCCGCTACATGTGTATGAGGAAAACCCCTTGAAAGAACCCCATACAAGGTAGACGGTACCGGGAACCGAATCCATTACCTCCCGAATGCTAAGCAGATCGTGTCACCACTACGCTATCAGCTCGGTTTCTGTATCTTTCCTTTTGCCATTTTCATAAGTACGCCACTGCTATTGTGTATCATTCGGGTTTTTCTAAATACATCTTCAAATTTTAATAGTGCTCTATTAATTTCATAAAATAAAATCGCCATAATTACCATCAGAGCCCCCTTCCCATCCGTACGCATCCACGGCGGTTGTATCAATGACTTTGCATTTGATTTGATTTTGTTTTTTTTTCGTTTTAGAAAAACGGTAGTTAGGTAGCGTAACGGACACATTTATGTTTTTAAATACGCTCAGTACCTTTATAGAGGCAGTTTTTAATATACTGCAATTAAATATGGGGAATGAATGGGGTTTCTTTGCAAATTCACTAGTTTCTTTAAGAACAAAATATGTATAAAATATTATAGTTTTGCACCTGGCATCTTAAGTACAGCCGTGGCACCTGAACCAAAAAAAAGCCTATACCATGCGTGTGGCAAAATATGTGGTTTTTACTATTTCTGATATTCGCATTGAAAACCTAGTTTAGTAAGGTAGACCTTGGTGATTCTGAGAAAATGACGAAAGTCACTGATCTGGTAACCAGAAAATGAGTTAGACACGATCTAGCAGAATCCAAAATGATACAGATCGGCTCCAATTGAGTTTAATAATAACGCGTGCACATGGTTTGATTATTTTTAGCATTTTCAACGGCGGCTGCACATGGATCACAATCTAATGATAGAAGTTCGTTCGAATTCGACTATACGCCACAGTACCAAAACTGTAGGCAATTAACAATTTTGATATATTTTGCTAGAACTTCAGTCCAATAAATTTATTTGACAAATAATTTATATTGAAAATATAGGAAGTTACTTTCCTAATAACGCCATTGGGAAGTTATTACGAGATGAAGGTAACTGACCTTAATAGATTAAACAAAATACCTAATTGTAATTTTTTGTAATTTTTCAAGTTGGGGGTTGTGCTAAAGTTGGGCATTGTGGTCATTCTTCAAATTGGAGGTTGTAGTCAAGTTGAACATTCTTAATAGGGTTTGCGGTCGTGTTGGGCGTTGTGGTCAAACATATATTTTCGGCTTATGGTGAAGTATAGTATTGATAAGGCATCGTAGACCGATTTTCAATACATGCGTTGTTTGGTTTTATGGCAAAGTTGGGTGCTGTGGTTAAGTTGGGCGTTGTGGTCAATACTAAAGTTGGGTGTTGTGGTCATGTGTTGTGGCAAATCAAGTTGGGGGCTGTAGTAATTTTGTGAATTTGGGCATTGTGGTCAGACCCTACATTAACTGGACTAGATAACGATACTTTAATCAGATAACGCCTGTGAAGGTACCACCTGATTAAAAAGTCAAAAGTGGAGAATCTGTTCACTAACCGAAACTTCTGCCGTGGACAAAGGAATCTATATTTGTAACTAACGCAAAAGAGCAACGTGTAATCCAATGTTTTGGAACTCGGGATAGAGTACTGTTTGAGTATTTAACGCATGATGTATACATATATTAATAGACTTCAATGTAAAATCTAAAATTTTTCACGAGCAAAAAAAACGGCACACGCGTGAGATTGTCGTAGAAAGTTTAGGTTAGCTTTGGACATCCGATGGAATGAATCTGAAATTGGGATTTCATAAAGTTATATTTTTCTTTTAAAATTTCGAAGTTGCGTAAGTTTCAATTTTCATTGCGTTGTTTCCGTTTCAGATTTTCTTCTCAGCACAATCATGTGGTATTTAAACCCCCTTAAAAGTGGTTGATTTGGACTAAGCGTCATAAAATTGATGACGTTTTTAAAACGGAGAGAGCGTACCTATATAAGAAATTGGACATTATGCATTTAGCGAGTGTGCAGCCAATCTTTAGTGTGGGTGTTTATTTGTTAAAAAAGTGAAATTTTGATTGAGTGTATAGTATAACAGGCTTTTTGCTTATCGCAAACGTGAATCTAACTCAAGCTTATGTAATTGAAGCGTTTTAATTGCGTACCCTGCATGGCGTTTTTTAATAATGTTTGTGTCTACTTCTGGTCATTGTCTGCTAAAAAGCGTTTTCAAATTTCCAAGTACTTTTCCTATTTTATTGAAAAAGAAACAATGACAAGCCAATTAATAAATGTGTAAATAATGTCAACCTGTTGAAGGACGAACGAAGCAAGGCTAGTCTTTAACCCTGTTGTTGAATTAAATGTAAAGATTAACACATTAAAACCGCAGTATCGAAAGCACAAGTGAATAAAAGCAATAGGTGCGATCGTCCAATACATTACGGTGGTAATGTATACAGTTTATAAGCCATTCACCTTGCCGTGGTTGGAATATTGAAATATTTACTGCCTTATAGAAGATACCATTATTTACCATCGTTACAAAGAACTAACTTTCATCACAAAGGTTAATGTAAGAAATTAGACTATAAGGAATTGCGTTTCACTACTTTAATTATGTCTGAACGTTGAACCCTATCGAATTGATATGAATATAACTTAGTACAGGGTAAACTTGAATTCATTTTAACGATATTTATTTTACATGTCGCAGATTTAGCTTAGCCAGGGAAACTATTTAAAGTCGTGCATTGACAAAATTTTAAGAAATTGTATCGGTTACGAATTTCTTTGTATATAATCTATACTTACGTGTACAGAGGGTTACAATTTTAACTAGTATTTGAGATACTCAGCTTGAATGATTGTGCAGTGACAAGCTGTTTGGTATAAGTTTGCTGAATTCGATAATCAATTATGTTTTTCTCTATAAGAAATCAAGGTTTGGAATTAAGTGTTTAAAAATTACGACACAATTGAGATCACAACTTACATGCAAAACGACACGTATTTCAGTAAAAGACAAATTATTTATTTGAAAAATAAGGTATTAAATAACATTACCGCAGTTACAGTATTTTAATATTTAAAGAGAAAGACTCACGTTTAGTCTATTACGAATTATTTTATTCACGTGTATGTACCATTTACATTTATTCATTTTATTAATATTGAGGAATTTTAGTAAATATACGAGAGTGAATTCAAAAGTGTATAGAAAACTTTTTACCAACTTGTTGACACGAATATACCGGATGTATCCAATATCTTGCTAGTACCATACATGTTTCAAATCTCTTTTAAACTTTGGCAGCTATTTTACTTTTTACCGCAACCCCGCCCACCCCCACTGCAGTTAGTCGGCAATCTGATAAAGCATTTTACTAATCAATGGAAAAAATAAACAGGTATAATATGTGAAAATACAGTAGACGGTTCAAACCATGGTATACAGGTTGGAAGAGCAATAAACAATAAAATGGCTAATCTAATACAATTAAACAATAATAACAGTGGAGTAGCTTAAGATTTTTAAAATGCATTTTGTCCAAATCAACAGTACGTATCTAACACTAGTTGGAAAGTTGCGATTACATCTGTAGTAAAAGGATTGACTATGGGCAGAAGTTTCAGGAGGACCTAAGTGTTGCATCACTTTACCGGGGAGTATCAACCACTAATAGAAAATGAGGAGTGGGTAAAAGCGTTATATTTGGCAATATTAGTAATTAAATACCTTCTTACTTTTGGCGTATCCACCCAAGTTCGGTAATTGAAAGATTATATTGTAGGATGAGAAGTTCTACAAACGAATAAATTTGGAAATCACATCCACATTACTATTCAAAATGGAGACCCTCTAATCTATGCATTTAAATAGACAAGCAAAACATTCAACCAAACTATTCCAATACATGAAGTTATTCAGACATTAAAAATATCGCAAACGCGGTAACAGAAGCGGCAGCAGATTTACACCAAGAACAGTGCTGAAAAAATTAAATAAATGTAAACAGGTTTTGATCCTTAAGACTAATTTAGCACGGGGATGAATTTCCTCCTTGTTGACTACACGAAAGGCCGTCTCGACCATACCTCATTACATTTTGACATGAAATCTTGGTAGTAGGTCCAAAATATCTAATCCGAGCTAGGGGACCAAAGGTGGAGTTTATAATTTACGGTTATCTTAACATGGGGATCGTTGCAACTAGCTTGAACAACGGAACTCAATTGGAGGGGATCCTAAAGGGGATTTGGCAGCCATTTTTTAACAAGGAGTCTTTACAGTCAGATTACACATAGAGGCGGCCTGGTTGCATCTTTTAAATAAGGAACCTCTGCAACCAGGTTAGACAAGGGGCCCCATTTGGAGGAGCAACATCTTACGGTGGGGAGTAGGTGTGGCAGTCATTTTTTTTTAAAAAGCGCCCTTCGAATCAGCTTAGATAAGGGGCTCAAGTTTGGAAAGTGGTTCAAAGGAGACCTCTAGAAATCATAATATGATTAACAGATTATTTATTTAGAGGGTAAATTGAGCAGGTAAGTCAGTGGTCGATCTGCTTAGCATTAGGAAGTTAACAGGTTCGATTCCCGCTACCGTCTGCCCGTATGTGGTTTTCCAGCGGAATTTATACACAAACAACTGCATGATCACTGCGTATACGCACATCATATGCAGCTATTTAGGCGGATGCTGGGGTAGTTACCTTCCCCTCAAAACTATAACTCCGTGACTTACGACCCCATCCTTGATCCCACTATGTATACATACTTAATGTATGTATACAGGGAGTCCGTCACTGTGGCTAAATGATCTTGGAAAGCTCAAGCAGCCCGCGCTCTCCCTTGGGGGGGGGGGGAATAAAACACGTTACTTTTCCATTTTTAGTGTTGAAAAAGTTACGAGTCTGTCTATTATACACACCTAAAACTTTAAAAACGGAAAGTTAATACTTTAAACCATGGTAATTTGAACATAATAGCGCTTATAATTCCAAGTCAAAACATTTCTCATTTCTAACAATGCAATATTAAATAGATCAAACATACCTTTGTTTACATTTATTTAAACACATGAGAAATGCAAATTTCACACAAGGTCAAAAGTCGTACATATGTGCGAATTACAACCTTTCAAGTTTAAATCCATATCTGTACAGTACACATACACAATATGGATATAAAATATATGTATAAACTTGTGGTTAAAAATTCGAAAGTATACGCCTATTTGTCTGTCCGCCTGCATGTGCAGTCTTTAATGTTTATTAACCCTTTATGCTTAAGTCAGCTAAGTCACGAGCGTTGTAACTACACAGACTTTATCCATTTTTGTTGTATACTTAACGATTTTTACAAGACTGAAATTCACAATAGCTCAGATTTATAAACTTGATGTGAACGCATTTTACAAATGAGTGATGTTATAATTATAATTATAATTTTACAAATTTTGAAATAGGGGGTTACTGGGATTATTTTACAATTCTTCATTCACAAATTGCATTATAATTTAACACCGTTTACAATAGTGTTTATAACACAAATCATGAATCACATAATAGTTGGTTCTAGTCAACTATAACTTTCAGTGAATTGATAAAATGGATTAAAAAACAGAAAGTTTTTACTAAAATAGGCCATGGACCCAACAGAAAATTTTACCTAGAAATGTTGCCAAAGTGATAACATTTACTTCTGAAACGTCAAGGTAAAACTTTCAAGTTAGATGTCTTTATTTTATAATAAGTCACAGGAATACAAATTGGCAAGATGACAGGTCCGTAAAATTAACACGGTCATTGAAAGCACTAACAACAGGACCAGTACCAATTGTTAGTGCTTTTTAGTGTTTGAAACCTTGCATCAGCGAAACCGGTCATTTCCAACAAACAGGTACCCGCAACGGGGTGCTGACACCCCATCATTATTGAAATAACAACTGGACCGGTGCCAATCGGTGCTTTGTTGGTGCTTGGTTAGTGCTCCTTACTACTTTACACCTTGCAACAGCAAATCCGACCGTTTCCAAGAAATGTATCCCCTTGTGCAGTGCTGACGTCTCACAATTATTTAAAGCACCAGATCGGTGCCAATCGTTAGTGCTTCATAACATGCATCAAAACCGGCTGTTTCGAAAAAATGGTTATATCCTTCTCAGTGCTAACGTCCCACCATTATTGAAAGCACCAACCATCGGATCATTGTAAACCACTTTACTTTTTCGAAATTTTAAATTCAGGTATACAATTTTTGATGTACCGGTTTAAATTTGTAAATGGTCACTATTTTTACAACTGTTATAGCTATTATAATTTGTTGGCCAGAAATATTGCAATCAGATACTGATGGTGCTTATCTCAAGAACAACATCGCTTGTAAGGGAGTTTTCTTCTTTGGGGAATGAAATGTTCTGGACCTAAATTTGTAAGTTTCTGCTGTTTCATGTATAGGTCTCCCTATGACACTAACTTTCAAGGCTTCTTTGATTACTTTAGTTTGAAAATTGATCTTTTGCCTCAGCTTCCATTTTTCGATATCTGAATTCTGGGAGATTTCAATGTTCATAAATTTAATAGGTTTAAATTTTCATCCAGCACTAATCCTGATGATCTTAGTAGAGAAGCGTTTGCTATACCTTGTGATATTACAAAAACAATTTCCGAACGTACTAGAATCCCTGATAACCCTAATCATACTCCGCATCTCATAGACATGTCTTATATCAAGTACACGCGTTTATCAGTTTTTGTTCCACTAGGACAAACTTCTCTGTTGTTCACAATATTGATAAAACCACGTGGGTTTTAGGACCGCTAAAATGAGTGAGATTTCTTTGTGAACTTCTCATGGCGTGAATATTATTTTAAGTCATCATTGTCTTCGGATAATGCTCTTTCAGTATCGGAAGTAATCCTCATGGGCATAGAGTCATAGGTTCCTTCATGTACGTCACTATCGTTCCCAATCCTCGATGAAAATTGAAATTGAAAACTAATAAAACGGTCGAGTCATGCAGACTGTATTGTTGTCACGGTGCCATCACTAAAGCTAAAAAATTGTTCAAATAATGAAAATGCAATGAATTAGCTACAGGTTCTTTGGATAGCCGTAAATTTTGGCCTTTAATTCAAGCCATCAGTAACAAACCGAGGGGAAAACCTCAGTGGATGTCTAGTGTCTACGAAGATGGATTTGTAACGGATATCCGGAATGCCGAGGAAGGATATCCGTGGATGTATATGGATATCCTTGAAAGTTCATGTGTTTCTGTATCTCAGTGTGTATGCCTGTCTGTGTCTTAGCTGTCTTAGTGTGACTGTATGCCTGTGTCTCGCTGTATCTCACTATGTCGCCGTGTGTCTCAGTGTGTTTCTCTCTCTCCCTCTGTGAGTGTGAGTGTGTGTGTGTGTGTGTGTGAGTGTGCGTGTGTGTGTGTGTGTGCATGCGAGCGCACGTGCGTGTCTGTGTGTTAGACGTCCAAAGCTAACAGTCGGCTGTGCCGATTGTAGCCATAGAATCTTTTTTGCACCCCAGGAACAAAAGAAACGCGTTTAGTCTTCAATTTGGGTGTATGAAACCAATGATGAACTGTTCCCAGTTACAGTTGATTTCCACTCACTATGTCTTTGTAGCTCTTTGTACACATTGTCTCAAGTCAGGGCGAAAGGAATGTAGGAATTGTTTGTGGTAATTTCCTAAATGTATTTTTTTTAATCCGGTGGGTAATTTGATAATTATCACAAACCTTACATCAATATTGTAGGTCATTATCTTTAGAGACTTAGTTATAAATATTTTTTATTCGGCGTTACATAGATGCTACTATGCGTTCCAACATCGATTTTAATCGAAATTGTCGCAGCTGCTTTTCTATTTTTTTCTACCAAGATTTTGGTCCAGATCGTATTCCAAATAGTGGAGTTAAGGTACTTCATTTTGACTCAGCGGATGTGTATTTATGTATCCTAAATATTTTCGAGTCATGTAGAATGGTCTTCGCGGTCTCGTGTTTTGATTAAGTATCTAACTTAAAAAATTGAACTATAGAAACTTCCGGACTTCATAATATTATATGTGAATATTATTTCGTAAAGGGAGGGAGAAGTAACTGTCATGCATTAATTATTAATTAATGGTTTCTCGAAAAACTATATTAACATTAGTGTTGTTACTTACAAGGAAAATTGACAATTATGTTGTGCTAGGATTTTGTACAAAAATTGTGGATTGTTTTTGAATTTAATTATAAGGTACAAGAAAAGGATTAAAGTTCATTATAAATATTAAACAGTGCAACGTTGTGTTTAGAACTTGAAGATTAGATAACAGGAATTGGGACAATTATGGAATGCGTCAACGAAGCACGTAAGTAAGAACTATTTTACTGTTTGTTTACTCCACTTTTGTTTTCCCTGAAATTACGGGAAAAATGTAAAATAATTATTTTGTAGATTTCGTATATGTTAATAAAAATTCCGTAGCGGTATTGATTGGTATTTTGAATTCTTTTATAATGTTGTTATTAAAGTTAAATTAATTGCTAATAGCACTAATTGAAACATTCGTGTTGTTAAATATGGGATTCCAAGAAGTAACGTTAAAGAATATAAATTTGTGTAGTATAAAACATCGGATTTGACGTATTGGTTTTACGTTGAAGGACAGGTATAACGTGAAATTAAAAAAAAATTAGTTCCTTTATTATGTAATTATATAAATCCGCTAGTACGTTTACGTATATGTATACAGGGTGGCAAAATCTCACTACGTTGTATGGGTAACTTTGTATTATAAGAGATACAACGTTGGTTAAATTAGCACAGTTGGGCAGAATTACATGACGATTTCGAACCCGGCAAGAAAATTGACCATTGTTGCCAAGTTTCCTATTTATGTGAGAAAAACTGAAAATCGTCAAAATTTTCAATCAACGCTGGCTCGTTAGTTATTAAAAATACAGCAAGATCTTACCGGGGTTTTTAATAGATAATTTTAAGATTAATTAAATGCACTACTCAAAACAATTTTGTAATCACTGCTTTTTGAGTTACAACTTACATTTTTTGTAAATAGCTTATTAAATTCCTTATCTTTTTCTTATTTCGACTATATAAAGTTTTGTATATCTAATTTTAATAATAATCCGTAAAACTTCAAAAATAAAAAAAAATCATTGAGTTAAATACATCGTTGTGGCTACGGTAAAACAGTTGAAAATCGTTAAAAATAAAACAAGAACGACGGAGAAAATTCTAATTTTAAAGTAATTCTACAATTATTAATGTTTAATTTTAACACAATTTAAGATCAAAACAAAGTTTCAAAGTGACCGCCGTTACGTTGTACGCAAAATTGACAACATTTAATAATATTGTTTTTTGTCTTTTCTTTTAATTATTTATATCAGTTGGTTTTTCTTTGTACACCTTGTCTTTTATTGTTCCGCACAAAAATAAATGTAACGGAGTAAGATTCGGTGATCTCAGGGGCTAAAAAATTATACCACGTGTTGCAATTGTATTCATTCAAGTAATTTATAACCCTAATTGAGTTATGTGCTGGAGCTCCATATTGTTGAAAATATTGCAGATTGCAAATTGTATGCAAAGGTACATTATCCATCATTTCCAAATTGGTACCTAATTAAAAATCTTTCGTAGACTTCTGCGTTCAAATTTTCGTTGTAGAAATAAGGTCCCAAAATTTTTGTACCAAGAATTCCACACCAAACATTTACAGAAAACACTTGTTGATCCCGCTTTTCTACTGTGAGATGTGGATTTTCTGCAGACCAAAACACGTGGTTTTTTCTATTAAAGATTCCATTGTTAGTGAATTTTACTTCATCGATGAAAAGAATTTTATACGAAAAATTTTGATCTATCTCAAAATTTCGATTAACCCAATTAGCATATTTAGTCTTCTCTACAAATCAGTTGGATATAAAGTATTTCCTACGTGGTGGCGATATGGCTTTCGTCCATATTTCTTTAAAATTAATCCATACCTTTTCCTCTAATAGACGCAGTTGGTTTGAAATGTTAATATCCAAAACATTGGTTTCAGTTTCAATGTTAAAATGTTTTGGCGCATCCTTTGGTTTGATCAAGGGTCCATACATTTTTTAATTTTCTTCCATTTTACCATTTTACCCTCGTAGTTCGATCATCGAAACGAAGTGCCAATAACAGAGTTTGGCATCTTTTCAGCGACATAACGCCTCTAAAAATTGGCCGACCTACAGGCCCTTTAGAGAATAAAGATGACAAGTCCTCTCTTCCTGACTTAAAAATTGAACACAGCATCATCACTCCTATCAAAGCTTCTAGTTCAACCTTATCTGTATCTTTATAGTTTGGTGATTTCGAATCCTTTAGTTTAGATCTCATAGATACGAGTTTTATATTGGTATTTGTGACAATTTACTGTATCATGTCTTCACTGAAAAGTAGCTTCCAAACCTCATACACTGTGGGTGCCGGGCCTAACTTTTCAGCTTCATCCGACAAAGCAGAATGTTTTTTCCGCATTATGTTGCATCTCGAGTTTTTTTTTGTGGCAACTGGTTTGAAACTATTCCAGACAAAACTTTTATTCTTACCATAATAACATAAAGGCTCATTTTCGCCATTATCTTCATCCTGTTCAATAGCATTGATTTCAGGCTGTATTTGGAGAAATTCTTGGTGATTCTCATCCGCCGCTTCAAAGTTCTGGATCGGTGTTATTGCATTCAATGTAGCCGGATCTTTTGAATGTTCATTTTCCATCATATGATCCTCATACTCTATTTCACCTTCATGAAGGTCTTCTCCATCACTCTTTTCTGTTTGCATTTCTATACGATCGATATCTGCTAATGAGTCGTCGGATAGGTATTCTTCATCACTGGCATCGTTTTCTTCTAGTGGAATTACCATCGACATTATCTTTTGTGTTCGCGATGAGATGACGCTCGACGCCATTTCTAAAGAAAACAAAACGTACAAGCTCGTAACCTAAGAATTATTCATATATAAGCCAACCCACTTGCAAATAAAACGTAATGTCGTCACCAACTTGTTCTAAAAAAAAACGAGACTGATAGCAACTCGACGTTAACAGTAATATCCGACTGTCAGTCGGCTATGATTCAGCGCTTATTGGTAACACTCGTTTGATAGACGGCTGTTTTCGTGTGTTTTGAACTTGTACAAGCTGACGCACTCACCACTTAAAGAGCTCTACTGAACTAGAACATGTAGATATGGGAGGGTTTCGGTCGAATACGGTGAGAACATCAACAACTCTTCGATGTTACCAGTTAAGGGTTAATTAAATGATTTTTTTTTAATTTTGAAGTTTTACGTATTATTAAAATTAGATATACAAAACTTTATATCGTTCAAATCAGAAAAAAATAAGGAATTTAATAAGCTAACTTTCGCTATTTAAAGAAAGGTAAGATGTGGTTGTAACTCAAAAAGCAGTGATTAAAATTTTTTGACTAGTGCATCTAATTAATCTTAAAATTATCTATTAAAAACATTTTTAAGATTTTACTGTATTTTTAATAACTAACGAGCCAACGTTGATTGAAAATTTTAACGATTTTCAGTTTTTCTCAAATAAATCGGAAACTTGGCAACAATGGTCAATTTTCTCGCCGGTTCTAAATATTCACTTAATTCTCTAATTTAACCAACTTTATATTTCTTATAATAACAAAGTTACCCATACAACGTAGTGAGATTTTTGCCACCCTGTATACTTTGTATGTATACAGGAAGCAATAAAACATCATGACTCTTAATTTAGCCCTAGCGCGAAGAACCCACCAATCACATTCATTCGAACTTCTGTTTCCAGGGTCATAACTAAGAATAAAAAGGTAAATTAGAATCTACAAGGTTACCGTAGATTTTAATTTTCTTTTTTATTTCCATTTTTTAGATATGACCCTGGAAATAGAAGTTCGAATGTGATTGGTGGCCAAATTAAATGCATACGGGAATGTTGAGTGGAGACACTCCAGATTTTTCTCACATATGATACGAAAAAATTTAAAGTAGCCGTTCATAGGCAAAATCCCCTACTACGTGTTCTCGGGTGCTTTATCATGTCATGCCGAGGTTACCCTGTTTAGGGTTAGAATTATTAAAAAAAATAAATCGAAATGTTTAGTTTGCAGGTACAATCGGGCTTTGATGATCATGTACTCAATTTCGCGCACGTTGATTATTGAATGAGGCGTAAACAATTGTGCTTAATTAGTTCTTATATGATGTATCATGCGAACTGTAAAATAATACAACGTTATCATCTCCACAGAGACGGTTATTCATTCCAAATGACACACTTGTGTATTGATATTAATGGAAAAATTGTTGATAAAAATCCCTTTAATGAAGTACTTGACTTCTAACTTATATCGTCCTACTTATACTCATGCATAATAAGTGCAGTCAATAGACATCCTAATGGTTGTTTAATAAATGCCGCATCGAATTTACAATTGAAATGCAAATGAGTAAACAAGAAGACAGTTTCAAGTTTTAAACAAATACATGTCTAGAGCAAATATAGCATAATTGGTAATATTTGAATACCACCTACGATGAAATATTTGTAATTTATGATGATAGCCTTTCATCTTGCTCTCTTTGTCTTTATTTTTTCATAATTAGAAAACAAATAAAGAAACAAATACTCTTATTAAGTGTAACGGTTCTCTAATAACATTAATAGTTAGTAATTTGCCAATTATTTTCAATAAGACAATGCAGCAAAACAACACAATTATGTAACACTTTCATCATATAAATGAAGCAGCTATTTGAATACCACGATGATTATTGTTGTTAAGGACGGATGCAATAAAATAATTATTCAGAGCAACTTGTAATAAAGAGAAACATTACACAAGCACGTACCGGCAATATAATCGTAATGGATTTTATTAATTTATTTTACAGTGGCCGTAATAAAGTCGCATACTCCTTATATTGTGCTTGTTTAATAAGAAAAGGAAATCAGTAACGAAATTATCCTGTAAATAGGATTGTTAACTTTCTAACTATTCAGATATACTTGACGGGATAAAGTGGTAGATCAAATAATAAAAATAAGCTTTTATGTTTCAACATTAGCATTTATAACAATAAATATGATAATATCATTGGCCTGTCACACCTTTGAAATGGTATTGTCACCTTTCTAAATACAAAATCCTTTTGTTATATAAAAGCAAAATTGCATTATTTCAGGAAAAAAAAAGATATAATAATATCAGTATCTGCAACGACCAAATGAAAGTGAACTTTCAAATTTACGTGGTTAAAATTAATAGCGAATTAGGTATAAAAAGAAAAACACGCACATAAAGTGCACTAACATGACTCATTCAGATTGTCACAATATTATACTTTCAAAGCTGCAGAATAACATGATTATGGCGTCATTTTAGTTTTATCTTTTGCAAACAATCTGTTCTTCATTCAAATTCGTTGCTGAGTCCGACGTGATTTACACTATAACTAGTGTATTATACAGACTTTACAGTAGTTTACTTCAATTTGTTTGTTTACGTGGGAAAGTGGTCGTAATTAAGGTTATCGAGTTTATATAATGTGCGTTTTTTATAAACGCTCTTACTTTTTTAAAAATGGCAACGTAACAATAAGCTACAAAACACTCCTACCTAATGTCAAGACTATACATTGCATGTGTTTTTTGTGTGAATATACATGTCGAGGTGCTCCTACGCCTCCTGTCAAGAAAACACCATTGTAAGGATCTGAATCGGGCGAAAATAACTTTCTAGTAAATTGTCAATTTCATTTAGTCTTGTATACCGTTATTACAAATTTGAATTAATATCAATTTACTGAAGAGTTTTGTACTGTGGTTAATTCCATATTAGTAATTTCAATGTAACAAATCATTGAGGGCAATGATTGCTTCGAGTGCTAATATATGTTTAAAGTAGCAAGACAAAAGTCATTTAAGTACCGTTTTGCTATTAGTGCATAAATATATACCTACAGGCTTCTCTCTACATATACTTTGATACGTTAACCAATGTTTATTTATTCATTTTCTCACCATGCATTATTCAAAATTAAACATTCCTTTGGCATTAATAATTGTTATACTTGTATACCGTAACGGAATTTAACGAAATTCTATCCCAAACATATTACGAGATGAAATTCACGAATCTGCACTCTACCATTTCAATAATGCTTTGTAAACATTTGTGTGAAAAAAGGGGGATAAGGACAATTTTTGTGTTATTCACCCAGTATAATTAATTAATGGTGGGAGCGTTGTACTCCTCTTACTTCATTATGAATACGAATACACCGCTATTGTACGTAATAAAATATGCGTAAAGTTGAGTAATCTTTACATATGGAAATTGTCATAAAATAATCTTTCAGATCTCAAGTAACTCGAGTTTTTTCAAAAATAAATTTAATAAAAAATATTTGTTCTTGTCTGTAAGAACCTCCCTAATTTTTACATGTAAGAGAGCGGGGAATCTCTACCATTACCACGCGCATTAATCGGACAATTATAATTTACGTGACAATATCACAATTCGATCAATCGAGTCTATAATTGCATAACATTTATTACTACTCACCAAACTCAATCCAATTTTATAGGGCCTCTAGTAGGCCTACGAGGGATGTACAGTATTTACTGTCCCTAGCATAGAAAACAACATTATTTTTCAACCTAATTCCCTTGAACGTGAAGACACTTTTTCCACCTATGTTCAAAGATAGCAACACCTTTCTTGAAAAACTCCTGACCACAGAAGAAGTCCTGCACTGCTGACATAACTGCGTCATCGCTCTAAAATTTTGTTCCCCGAAGACTCTCTTTTAGCTTTGGAAATAAATAAAAATCACTGGGAGCTAAGTCCGGGGAGTAGGGTAGATGCTCCATAACTTCAAACCCAGCGTCATGAATTGCATGCACAGAAATAAGGCTCTGATGAACTAGGGCGTTGTCTTGGTGTAAGAGAATTCCGCGTGACGGTTTTCCTCTTCCTTTTTCTTTAATGCAATAATGATGTTTTGTAACTAATGCAGCATAACATTGACCAGTGATTGTGTGGCCACGTTCCAAAAAATCTACCAGTAAATTTCCGTCGGTATCCAAAAAACTGCAGCCATTATCTTGCCCGCGGAAGTCTGTACCGGGTGGACCAATAAGCTGATCCTTCGGCTATATCTCAGGAACTATTTATCGTACAGCTTTGGGAAAAAAAATTCCTTAGTAAAAACGGTGAAGGGAAAACGCTGGAAAGAACTTTCAAGTTTCTAGCTTTACCGCTAGAAAAATTTAAAAAAAATTGTTTTAATAAAATATGTCCAATCATAGTAGCTATTAAATAAGTAAATTAGAATGATGCATAATTTCTGCACAAATTGTGTTTAATACTTTTTTCTCAATTTTTTAAAATAAAGGGTGGGGGAGAGTGGGAATGTTTGTATGAATAAATGCCTTTAACTTTGGTTTCGATCAACCTATTTTAACGAAATTATTCTCATTCGAAAGTGCGTAGATGAACCAATTACATCTACTATAAAACAATTGCATTTAGTTTTAATTGTCGTAGATAGAGGGCACTTTCGAATAAAAAAAATTTGTCTATGTTACAATTTTTAAATAGAAACACCTAAGTATTGTAAATTACAACGGAAACTGATTAAATTCGTAACAAAATGGCGCAAACCGCATGTCGATACCTTTTGCCTAACTCGAGATGTAAGTAAAAATCCGTAAACATACGTAACTAGTGTTGGCTCACTCTGTATTATAACTTAAAATAACAAAATATATGAAAACAAGATCACATACATTAAAACTTAATGTCCAATTAAATGTTCAAAATGTTTTCTATCACTGGCCACAATCTCAGCTATGGATATACTATTTAATGCGTTTCTAATGCGTTGTTTCATGTCTTGTCGCGTGGTTGGTTAGAATTTGAAAGACTAACTCCTTCAATCTTCCCCATAGATAAAAGTCTAGACATGTTAATTCTGGAGATCTAGCTGGCAATAGAAATATATTCCCACTTCCAATTCATTTATATGGATATCTTAAATTCAAACAATCTCTAACTCGCCTGGAAAAGTGCGCAGGACAGCCATCATGCTGAAATATCAGATCTCTTCTTGTTTGTAAGGAAATGTCTTTTGATAAGATAGGTAATTCATTTTCCAAAAAATTTAAATATGTATGGTCATTTAGAGTTTCTTCAAAGAAATATGGTCCTATGATTTTTCCATCAACTATACCACACCAAACATTAAGACTCTATCTACCTTGAAGCCGCACTTCGTCCATCCAGCGCGGATTTTCTTCAGCCCAATAATGCATATTATGCAGATTAAGACCACCCGCACTGCTAAAGATGGCTTCGTCTGTACACAAAATATTTGATATGATATGCGGTTATTCTTCCAGCATACCTAACATCCAATTGCAGTAATCCAGCCTTGCATTGAAAGCTTGGTGGATAAATACATGATGCAGTCTAAAAAACATTAAAGAGTCATGTTGCCGTTTTTATCACAATATGAAAATAAAACCGTTGAATTTAAAATTTAAAGAGGATTACAATTTTCAAACATTTCATAATATTATGAGAAACCTACCCGTTATGCTTTAAAATCCTTAGAACGGTAGGATTTGGTATGTTTGATGTATGTATGATGTATGATTACATTATCTTCGGTCACACCCACACCACGTCGTTTATAACAAGGACGATGAAAGCTACCAGTTTCTCTAAATCTTCTTGTCTTTCTTTTAAATACTTCTTTGCCATAATGCCTCCTGTCAGGATATCTTATGGCATATATACGTGAGGCAATAGCTGCATTTTGGTGGTATTCGAAATAAACTCCAATCATATACAATTCGGCATTTGATCACTCATTATGAGTTAATGTTGATTATTTACTGATATTAGTAATATTAATATCTAATTAAGAAAAGTTATATTCGAGTTATATGCCAACACTTCTTACAAAGATCGAAATATTTTGTCTACTGTCAATAAATAAACGATTTGAAGCCCCTGTCAACTTTATTTCGCAGCCTTCTTAGTTTAACAAACTCTGAAAATATTATAATACAGAGTGAGCCAATACTAGTTACGTATGTTGACGCGTTTTTACTTACATCTCGAGTTAGACAAAAGATATCGACATGCGGTTTGCGTCATTTTGTTACGAATTTAATCAGTTTCCGTTGTAATTTACAATGCTTAGGTGTTTCGGTTTAAAAATTTTAACATAGATAAATTTTAATTTTTTTTTATTCTATCTACGACAATAAAAACTAAATGCAATTGTTCTATAGCAGAAGTAATTGATTCATCTATGCCCTTACAAATGAGAATAATTTCGTTAAAATCGGTTGATCCAAACCAAAGTTATAGGCATTTATTCATACAAACATTCCCGCTCTCCCCCGCCCTTTATTTGAAAATATAGAGAAAAAAGTATTTAACAAAATTATGTATCATTCTAATTTACTTATTTAATATCTACTATGATTGGACATATTTTGTAAAAAAATTGTTTTTAAATTTTTCTATAAAGATTATGCCCTCTAGCGGTAAAGCTAGAAACTTGAAAGTTATTTCCAGCGATTTCCCTTGGCCGTTTTACCAAGGACATTTTTTTCCCAAAGGTGTACGATAAACAGTTCCTCAGATATAGCCGGAGGATCGGTTTATTGCTCCACCCGGTACACGAAATTTGCGCGGAGGGGGAGATCCTGAATGACGCTACTCCATACTTTGTTGTTTGCACCGGGGATCGAAGTGATGAACCCAAGTTTCTTCAACCGTAACATAGCGATCGAGGACACAATTAGGATTACGGTTAAACAAGGCTAAATTGGCTATTGAAGAAGTGAATCTATAACGCTTTTGTTCTGACACATTTGAACGCTCGAGTCCAATTCTTTACTACTTTATAGAAAGGAGTATAATCTCCAAGCACGCCAACCATATCTGTATAAATTTCTTTAGGTGTCAAACCTTTCTTTTGTAGGTACTTGATGACAGCTCACTTTTTTCCATTTCCCAAAATCTTCGTGAAACCGCTACTTTCAGCTTGTATAACTTTGACACTATTAAAGCTCGACTAAGTAAATTTGGAAGTTTGTCAATAAAATAACAAAACAAGTGCGGTTACTAGGGGCAACATATTTCAAAGCCATATATGCTA
The DNA here is from genome assembly GCA_036346205.1 of Vesta saturnalis. Classification (NCBI taxonomy): domain Eukaryota; kingdom Metazoa; phylum Arthropoda; class Insecta; order Coleoptera; family Lampyridae; genus Vesta; species Vesta saturnalis. Next base: position 1,725,354 of record JARFJB010000400.1, read on the forward strand.
TGGACAACAAATACTGTACATCCCTCGTATGTGTACCATTACTGCTTTTGGCTTGTCCGGATAACGCTGAGAATCTTCTCACGTCAGATCCTTGCACTCCCAATTACGTATTCCTCAATGATTAAAACCACCCTCATAGGCGAAATGTTTACAGGAGTTTTCTAACAAGCTATACGTCCGAATACGTATATATATATATATATATATATATATATATATATATATAAATGTAAAATTGAAATATTTTATATACATAAAATGGTTCCCCCGAATGGAACTGGACCCATGTCCTCTCGTTGACTGAACGAGTGTTAGTCGTCTAGTCTAGTCAACGAGAGGACATGGGTTCCTTTATGTATATAAAATTTTTCAATTATATATATATATATATATATATATATATATATATATATATATATATATATATATAGGACGATACCGTTAGTAGGAATGCTACATCTTAGGGGCATGACTTGGCTAGTAACCAGTCTGCCTGATAATTAATTACTGAAAACAACACCAATGTCCTGGATCGATCTGAACCACAGTTCAAGGAAAGAATAGCAAAGTTGGTATGTGGAATTTTAGAGGTATGCATGGTAAAGAATTTGTAATTGCGAATGTAATGAATGAATGAACGAGAGTCAGAGCGTAAGTGAAAGGTTGTTGTGGAGATGGAAGATGGTAGCCTATCACTATGGTCAGGAGTTGTGACTGAAATGCATGGTGCTAAAGTAGTTGGAGTGATCGTGAGTGAAAGAGCGAAAAGATGTGTTAAACATGTGGATTAGAATAAAAGTGGAATTTCGCAAAATTTTCGCATTACATTCTATGCACCGGTGAATGGAAAAAGAGAGCAAGAGTTTGAGAACTTCTGGAATGATATGGTTTAAGCATAAAAATGTGCATATATATACATGGCCAAGAGATGAATCTAAAAGTATGATTGACTTGATGGTGTATGATGAACGACATAGAGACCTGGTTAGAGATACAATAGTAATACGCGGATCGGAGTGTGGATCGTACCACTTTTTGGTTATATCGAGAGTGTGTTTAGGGCAAAAGTGGGTCTGGAGAAGGAAAGTCAAGGATTAGCATAGATAAACTGGTAAATATTTGTGCGAGAATAGAATATGCAGATGCTGTGAATAGAGAGTTGAATGTGAATGAAGTATCATGCAACGAACAAATGAAAGACAATGACATTGAAAGTGCATAGATAAGCTTGAAAGGTTGTGTTGCCAATTGTGCCATGCAGATAGGTGGTAGAGCGACTAAAGGTAGGAAAAATGTGATTGATGGAACGAATCCGTAAAAAAGACAGTATATAAGAAAAAAAGACCCGTACATGGCAATGATTGCTGCAAAAAATAAAACTGAAAAAACCGACTGTATAAGGTGTACAAATTAAGAAACAAAGAAGCGAAGGAGGAAGTCAAAATCTGTAAAGAGGAAGTGGTGGCTGCGGAAGGGGAGAGAAAAGATATATCATAAATGTCAATTACTGCAATATTCACATATGTAAAACTACAGGTTATAAATCTAAATGAAGGCGTTCAAACACAATGCAAGAAAAATTATCGCTCTATTTGTACAGTAATAATGTAAGATAGACCGTTAACACTTAATATGTAACAGTTATCACCGTGTAGAAGAGAAAATTAACTGGGAAAGCACGGGTTGATAATGAGGACAACAGGGTTGAGTTAGCGTTGTCAAAACTATTGAAAGGTGTAGCAAATTATCAGTTATTCATAGTAATGCATAGTGTTTTTTAACATAACATAACATTTCAAGCAATTTCCTTGCGGGATAGGCAAAACACTCCCTCTCTCTCATTTATTTTTCATTTAGAACCTTTCTTCATGTTTTCTTATCCGTCCATACCTCCCTAGCTTCCATAAGATTCATACATTGTCTCTGACATGCCCTTTTATTTTTAAAACTCTTTACCTTTCTTTCCTTTATCATACATTCTACTGCATTCAGTCAAGTTTTACGCGACCTACCAGGCCCGGTCTGCTTCTAACTTCACCCACATATTTGCTTTGTTAATCTTGCGTTGTTCATTCTCTCGATGTGACCAACCCAATGTAGTGTACTACTATTATGCCTATCATCGTCTTTTCTTCGTCACACTCATTCTTCATCTTGTTCCTTCCCGTTTTACCGCATGCGCTTCTCAGGAACCTCATGCCCACGACATTAATTTTTCTTTCGTGCATTTTTTGACATACTTCCATACAGTACTGACGAGACTAACACGCCATTATCGATTGTTTGTTTTGCAACTACGCTCATGCTTTCGTTTTTGATTATCTTCCAGATACTTCCAATCACTTTCCTTCCAGTATTGACACCGTCGTCCAATCTTGCCTGCCATTGTACCATTTACAGTGCACATTCTACCCAGATAAACCAACACGTCCACTTGTTCCACAATTTCATCATGCAGGGTAAACCACAATCTATGTTTTGTTCGCGATTATCTTTAGGTCCATGCTCTCACATACTATATCAAACTACCTCAGTTTGTACAGTTTGTAGCTCATCCCCAGTCTCGCTTGATAACACTGTCATCTGCATACACCAGAACTCATACGCTTACGTCACCAACCATTACACCATTTGTATCGGTACATGCTTGCCTAATACATTTATCCATGTATACATTGAACAACCACGGTGGCATCACAGAGCCTTGTCGCACTCCTTGGCTAGATATTAAAGTATTCACTCACACCTCCTCTCGTCCTAACACATGTCCGGACACCGTTATATACTTCCCTTATTCCGTTTATTAAACCTTTAGACCTTTAGCTTCTCCCATTCATTCGGTCATATGATTTCTCCGGATTTACAGCTTATTTTTTACACTTAAACACTTTTCTATCACCTGCTGCAGAGCAACCATTTGATCAACATGGAACGCAGTCACCTTGCACATCTTGGTTTGGGTAGAGTTTCACGTACTCTATCAATCAGTACTCTTACAAATACTTTACCAGGTACACTAAGCATACTTCTTCCTCTGTAGGTTTTGTAATCACTTTTGTTCCCCTTACTTTTATACAATAGTACAATGATCGCGCTGTTACAATCACTCGTTACTTTTCCACACTTAATTGAATAATTGAATAATTCACACAATCGTCGTATAATCTTTGCATCTCCATTGTGTAGCATTTCACCCGTGATTTCATCCATGCGTGCTACTCGTCATTTGTCTTCTTCAGTTAACTACTGATTTAAAGTAATCACTGATGATATTTTACAGGTTTGAAAAGTCTATGTACAGTTCATTTAGGAATTTTCAGACATTGTTGAATTTCATGTAAATCGATGTGATGGTTTTGATAAACCCTAATGCCTAAACTGAGACAATAGGGACATCAGTATTTTTCTTTTTGGATTTTTTCGGCATATTATCGTAATTGTGCTGTTTTCTACAACTGGTAAATAGTAGCAGTGTTTGAAAGTAGTATATTAGGATTTCGCCTCGCTTACAAAACTGTACCTAGCGTATAATTCCGAAGCAATTCTTCAATAACTAAAATGATATCTACTGTTTCGCCTGTTTGATAATCGGCCATAAAGATAAACCACAAGTACAAAGTTAAATTATTGCTATAATTGGGAGAAGTAATGAAAATAAATAAAATGGTAAAAATGAGACAGTTATGTGAAGTTCAAAGTTCAAGAGTCAAGACGGTATACATAGATACCGTTATACTGCAAGATAATTCAAGTAAGCCCTTCAGTGATATACACGGCCTGTCATAGGTACTTAAGACATCGATCGCAAGGCATATTAAGGCAGATGTTTGCATAACTGTGCGGTTACATAATGTTTCTGGGAGAACCCGAAATTCCTGCACATATCTCAAGCCAGACACGTATGGGGTGGTTCCCGAAACGCCGAAATGAATCATTTCAATATTGTTTAAATAGATAATGTAGTAATAAACTTATAAGAGGTTTGATTAATTTTGTTAGCTATAACATTATTGCAGCGTTTTTCTTGGTTCCCCAATTTATTGCAGCAGTATAAAAATCTAAAAAGTTTTCCGACGTTGTATCTATTTCTGCATTCCCCTATTCTGACTAATAATCTACATTCACATTGCAATGAATTAAAACAAAAGATAAATTATTAGTGCAAAGAAATGTTGTGCATGACGTCATTTGTGATAATCTTTTACTATGATTCATTTTCTGTCAATAAATATTTAATTCCTTATTAAATTTTTTTGATAAATACCCATCTAACGGAATATAGCAAAGTGGCGCGTCTCTCCTAAATACTACAATTAATGTGTTACCAACGACGTACATTATGAAGACAGCGGTTAATAGTAAATTACACTCATTAAACGTTAATTTCTTTTATTGAAGGTCAACGCAATTGATAGTTTTGATAGCAAGAGACATCATATTTAATACAACACACTGGAGTCGGTCTTGATGCTTATTACTATGCAGACTAAACTAAATTTTGATGTTCTTAAAAGCTTCACCGTGGTAAGTAGCCACATTATACTTATTATGTTTAATTCTTCCTGTTTTTGTCCAATCTAGATAACCCATTAGCGACGAGATAAAGTTTTTTAATTTTTATAAAAGTTTTTACATTGGTTTGGAAAAAATACGCACCAGTGAGCTAAAAAATGACTTTAAAAATAAAAAAGTCTTTACAAATTAAAGAAAAGCCCTGATACCATACGGTATCCGTAGACGTTAGGGAACATTTTTATTACAAAAGATTTCAAATACTGATATAAAATATGTAAAAACTGCACACTTTTCACACATTGCTTTCCAAAAGATTTACATCTTACTCCGGCACATCTTCGTCTGTTGCACGAAATCACAAACTGATCCATTCAAACAAATCTAATATCTGGAAGTATATTTTTGTCAGACTTATCCCTCCAGGAACTTTGATAGGCGTTTCATATTTTGTGAGATATACTTGCACTCTTCTAAATTCTAATAATGATATTTTTCCATTTTTACGGCTTAGATACCAGGAATTGTGCATTGCTACGTCAATACACCATGTAAAAATTGGTCAATACCACTTCTTTCCACGAATGCCAATGCGATAACTAGCAATTCTCTGATCCATCAGATCGGTTCCACCCATGTTCTGATTGTAAGCAGCCACGCAGTGTGAACGCCGAATCATTACATGCTTCTTTTCTTTTTGGTAGTACCTTTTTACCGTTCCTTCTGGCTGAACAACGGCACTTAAAGTTAAAACGAAATTGTCCATCCACCGTACTAAGAGAATGGCATAATTTTTTCGTTATTCCCCCGCTTCTTTTTTTGAAAACCTTGTTTTCTGGTCAGAGGCAGGTTTTGCTATTCGATTTTCTCGAATTGTGCCAATTGACCTGTATCCTAACGTTCGAAGATAAGCCGACAAGTTCATACGGGTAAACAAGTTATCTATACAAATAACATAGGGCAAGTTTCTCACTGGTACTTCTTTCAACATCAATATCAACGGTACCGCACATTTCCCAACTAACTTGCTAATTTCCACGTCTTCTCTAGGGTCATTTCCCTGGTAGAGATCAGACTCCACCAAATATCCATCTTTAAAGTTTAACTACCAGATCTTGTAACCAAAGCGGATTTGCCACAGATAAATTGCTTACATACGTGGCTTTCGTAATATATAATCATAGATTCATCGTAAGACAAATTCTGAACTGGTTGAAAGTTGGCCAAACACTTTTCTTTTATAGCATTCATTAACGGTCGTAATTTCCAAGCTTTGTCAAATTGATGTATTTCGGTATTGTCTGCCATATGGATGAATCTCTGAGTTTTAATAAATCTGTCTCTTCTCATAGAATCTGGAACCATTTTGTTGTGGACGCCACCTTACATATCCCACTACAACCGTTTCGGCGGTAAATGATTGTATCCACTGCCGGAATGGGCTTCATTTTTAAATTGAGCGTTTCTTCAGCAATGTACTGAAATACAATATCATCAAAAATATTTCAAATAGCTAAACAGGAGACATGCTCCTGTACATAGAATAATCTGCTTCAAGAAATCGTCGAGGGCGCGGTTGGATATAACCAGGAATCCACTTTGGAACTGCTTTTTCAGAAATCGGATTTGTAATCCACTTCCGGTTTTCTGTCAAAGACATTTGTCTTACTACCAAAACCTCCCAAGAAATTATAAATGTATATAAATTATTTAGTATTTGATGGGGGAGGTCAAATGTTACTTACGTTGTTAGGCATGTCGTATCTACTACATTCTTCAATTCTTTCCCCATTTAGTAATTTTATTTCAGCATAACTGACGACCTGCAACATAAAAAATGTGAATAAAAGTCATAAATTTATTTTATTTTCCTACTACATTACCATTGAGGTTGAAAATATTTACTCCTTCGTCCTCGTCCGCAGAATTCTCATCTATGTGAACGTTAGGCTCGGGAGGTTCTACAAACATTTCATCTATGTTCCCAAGCAAGTTATCATCTTCCTCCAGCATACCCATAGCTTGGGAAAACGAAAACCCTTTTCTAGAACGTTAAAAATCATATGAAAATAAAACGTAGTGATGCCACACTAAAAGGTTCCAAAACGCCTACGCATACCATATGGTATCAGTGACATTTGGCCTAACGTATTGCAATCACATTACACCGAAATGACTATTTAATGACAGGGGTATTCTATCATTTATAATCTTGTAATTACCGTATCATACTCCACAAAAAGTAGTATAAACATATGTAAAAAATACTTACGCCCATCGTATATCCATTATTTCGTGTGACACAAAGTTACCTAATATGAAAATTAACACAAAACTGTTGAAACGTTATCAAAAGCACTGGCCTCCATGGAAATACAAAGTCAACTGACTACTGAGCATAAAAACATTTGCGCGCGTCTCTTTCTTATTCCATATCCGTAGGCGCTAATGGGTTAATGATCAGAAAGTTCGAGTTGCAGCAAAAATAAATAATTTTCATTGTAATTTAAGGTTTTTGAATAAAAGATGCCCACAATTATTTTTCCAAAACGCATAAATTAGTTCTCACGAAAACAGTCTGCTTTAGGTCTATTTACATGAAATTGATGTGAGCGCTATCACTACAGTATCTGTACTCAATCTTACTTTTTTCTTGAGAGCTGAGAAAAAACAAAACTAAATGTATCTGCAATGGTAAGATTTGAATTACTAAAATGCCATTTTAATGAGACATTTCAATTAGCTGGTTGCAAAATTAAAATGAAATTTTTTAAACTTAGGTTGTGGGTATGTAATGTATCTTTCTTTAAAAATAACACTAAAACCAACTTTGATAAAAGAAATTCCCTTTTAAAAAGCAACATAAATTTATCCTTTCAATAAAATTGCATTACCTACTTATAATAGTTTAAGTTGACGCACTTAATTACCCGAGCTTTGTTTTATTGAGAAAGAACTTGCTACCGCCTCAGGAAAAAGGAAAGGGCCACATATTGCATTCATTTCCCAAGGGGGAGGGCGGGCTGCTTGAGCTTTTCGAGCTCCTTCAGTCACAATCATGGATTCCCAGCATACATATATACATTATGTATATATGCATGGTGGGATTAAGAATGGGTGTAGTCAGGAGAAGATCGGAAGGAACGGAGTTAGGGGATGGAGAAAATACTACCCCAGCATTCGCCTACTACATGGTGTGCATATATGCAGTGACCATGCCGCTACATATGTATAAGGAAAACCCCCTGAAAAAACCTCATACAAGGTAGACGGTAACGGGAATCGAACCCATTACCTCCCGAATGCTAAGCAGGTCCTGTCACCACTACGCTACTGGCTCGGTTTACCGCCTCAATGTTTGCCTCTTTTAAATGGTCCGGACGTTGCTTTTTTTCAGCGAAGGATATTGAGTTGACTAAACTGGTTTTAACTAATTGGTTTACAAAAGCTGTGATAAAATTTAACTTCCTTGATTGATTTTGAGTAATTTCTCTTGGTATCCGGACTTTTCGTCGACGGACCATTCGTCCCCGGACGGTACGTCCAGCGGACTGTTCGTCCAACTAAAAAAACTGTTATGGTTATTTCTAACAAAATGTTTGAATCAAAAACAAATTCAATATAAAAATATTTCCACTTTATTACCTATGCGATAAATGTACAATTGCCCTTAGATAACGTAATACTTCGGCATTGCCATAGCCGGCTACTACTCGCCCGTAGGTTAGGTTAGGTACATTTCAAAAGTACTAATTCAGTATTTTAATAAAGTACTTTTACTAAAAAAATACTTTTCACTGGACGAACCCTCCGCTGGACGAATAGTCAGAGGACGAACAATCCTGGACGAACCGTTCTGGGACGAAACTTCCTAGAATCATTTCCCTTGTTTCAATTTTGATTATTTTCAATTTAATTTTTTATCTAACTGCTGTTCCTGTTTGTTATTTTGTCTTTTAATTAACGTTGAAACACTTTTGTTTTGAAATAACGTTTCTTCTTTTTTTATTACCTTGAAACCTAGCTAAATATTTTTTGTCATAATTGCAATAGTGTGATTAAAGTGATTATTTGGTTAAGTAGTGTTCGGTACTTTTCATTCTGAGTGCGTCCTTATTTATTAACTTCTATTATTTGTTTTTATATATATCATCTACTTAGTTTCCTCGCGTTCACCAGGAAACTTCATTCAAAGTTCTAGTTTCACTAATAAAAAATTTCTTTCCAGTTGCAATTAAATAACAATTAAGCTTCCTGTTTTTTTCTTAAACTACTTAGCATTAACGTTTTATCTAAAAAGCTATTTAGATAACAAACTAAATGTGTAATTATTTCTTACAATATTTGCACAATGATTTATTTTAAAACCCTTTAAAAAATTATAATATTATTTAAATACTCAAATAATATTTTTTTAAATCTAATTTTTGTTTTTATAATTCCTATAGTAATTAATTTCAGTTTAACAGCTCAGGTTGATTTAATAAAATCATTATATGATTTATCACGCAAAATCTGAAATTTTAGCTAAAGCTAAGTGTAGAGCAGACTTACACCTTTCCTTATTTATTCACAAGTTGATTACATGCAATTAAACCGTAAACAGTAGTTACTAACTTTAAACACTAATATTGTTATCATATTGTTTAACTAATTTTCCGTCACCGACCAGTTGATTTATAATAACAACGCCTATTACAATAAAATATTTTCAATATGGAAGACTCAACACTGTAATCACACATTCATTTATACTAGTAATAGCAACCTTCTAGAATTCACTTTATAATAACACATTTTCTTTGTAAGACTCTTAAGTCTGCTATGAATAATTTCAGGCTAACCTTTAAGTAAATGTCTTGTATTACTACATCTCAAATTTGTTGCTTTGATGCTTACTAAAATATTATAAGATTTAATTAAAGATTAATAAATCAAGTAAGTCAATTTATTACTCAAATTTCAAGATCGTATATCACGTATTTATTTATGTTAGTACTAGTAAACTTGCAGAATCCAAAAGTTATATACTGAATCTAAATAATAACATATTTTTGTAAATGCTTACTGGAATAATGTAGAGTTTAATTAAAAGTTAATAAATTGCTGCTTTAGACTTGTAAGTAGCGGACCGCTAAAATTTTATTATTGTAATGAACGTTTGCCAAGTCGCCATTGTTACCGCGATAGAAAAGATAATTAGTGGATTTTTAATATCTTAATAATACGTCGTAATTTGCTAATGTTTTAAAAATATTTTTATTTATATATTTTTATCTACGGAATGTAGGATTGTTGTAACGAATATGTATGTAAACAGACGAAGGGGCGTAACAAATCATTGGAATTTGTCTTGTGCACGCCCCTGATGTAAAAATGTCACTGCTCTAATGATTGATTACGGCTGGGCAGACCGCGATCAAAAGATATCTTTTGTTTGTTACTTGGAAACTCGAGAGACGTAAATATAAGGTTGTTACAGACGAATGCATATTTTTCAAATTAAAATATGCAATAATTAATATGAAACTGTTCCAACATAAATTAATGTTTCTTGTTTTTTTTATTACTTTTGAAAGAAGGGGGTTGATTTTTGGGGAGTAGACGTAGTTAGTTGGAAATCGGGGGAAAGGCAGCAACAGTTAGCGTGTTAATCGAGCCAGATCGATTTTTGGGTTAATTAAATACCTTCATTGTGTAAACAGTTTGTCTTTAAAATAATTCTTGCGTGTACATATTTCTTTAGAATTCGCCAACACTAAGTTGTCTTTTCTTTTGGGGTTAAACCGCGTATGTTAACGATTAAGTGTCTGTGGTCAATTAAGGGTAAGTATGTATTTTTATATAAATGCAAGCTCGCAGCAAATCATTTTTATCAGCCTAGATAGCATACTAAATACCAAACATTGTCTTGCAAAGGTATCTGATTCGTACACGGGCTCATTAAGCTGAAATCTGCTAAAATAAAAAAAAACAGTACAGGACCCTCTCCTCGTATTTGTCCGAATTAGCATTGTTGGTTATTGGTTATATTTATAATTGTGTAGAGGTGGCTAGTGAATGGGTATAGGATGCCGTTGGTTATTAATTGTAAAAGGCAATTGCCAGTTGGTACACACTCCCAAGCTCGAATTTTTATTTCTATTGTTTTTATTTGTTGTATAGATGAATGTGTAACCAGAGAAGGGAGCAGGGTATTTTTCTAATGCACTCAAACTTATATATCGGTCACGATGTTAGTGATCTATTTATAACGTACTCTTGTAAGGCTTTGTTTTAATGAGTTTTTTTTTGATCAGTTTGTTGAAGCAGAATTATTTGCCTGCGAGCTGATTTCTCTTTGTATGTGCTTTATTACAATGTAACTTATGTATTTTGTGCTTTAGTTGTCACTAAACAATTGGGTACTTGTCTATTTTCTTTGGTCATTGCCTTTACCTTATTATCACCTGTGAAATTTTACTGTTATTGTATTTTATATGTACCGTAATTTGCTTTATTATTTTATGTGCTTATTTACTTAAAGACCGGCATGATTGATTTAAAAGGGCCACATGTTTGGTGTTACGATGTCTATTATGATTTTCTATTTTGATTATTTATGGCCCAATTGTGCGTGTGACTACATGTGTTTTTTTATTATTGTATTTCTGTGTAACTAAACTGATTTTTATTCATTTTCGCTTAATGTTATAATTTTGTACGCACTTTAACCTGATTTAATGGTGTTTTGTTATATATTTAACCCTTGCATTGTTTTTGTTTCCCACAATATTAGATTAACGGGCTGAACCACCGCTGCGCAAAGTTCGTTGATTTTTTGAATTTGAGTAGTTTCAATTTTTTTTTACCTGCCCCGCATGATGCAACACGTACCTTATCCAGACTATCTCATTTAGATAGCACAACGTCCCTAATACTAGACGGCCACTTCGTTTGATCAGATTTGAGGTTTGCGAATAATTAAATATCAGACTTGTAAATAAATTCTAATGTTTTAATTATTGCCCGGAAAGTCAAATTAAGGCAGGCAATTAAGTTGAGTAATAGTGACATTATTGTCAGCCAAGTCAAGATAAATCACTTAGCGATTGCTTTGTTCTTGAATTTGCATTATTGCAAATAAGTTCAAATTATGCTTTTCAAGATAGGGTACCTGGGGGACGCTACAGACTGACTGTCAAATCACGTATTTATTTATACTAACAATGACTTCGAAAGTCCACTTTCTTAGCGTGGAATTGAAGAGTCGCTGATACTAATCAAATCAGAAAATTCTTGATGTACTGCTATAAATTACATTCATAAACGTCATGTATACATTATAAATTTGTATGATAATAATATACCTATTGCATCATTCTCCGTACTTATTTTCGAATTTGAATATTCAGACATTTCCTTCCCTTAGATTTAAACAGTCGTTGATAATTCCTGTACCCTCGATAAGTCAAACCTCGATAACTCGAATTCCTACATAACTCGAATTTTCCCCGTTCCCTGGAGAAAACGCCTAAGTCGAAAAAAAACCGTAGATAACTCGAATTAATTTTTCACTTAAATTTTACCTCTATAATTCGAACTCATACGATGTTTACCTCTATAACTCGAAGAACAATCTTTAAACCGAAGTCTTTAAATAAATTACCTCTTATCGGGCCTCAGCAAGTCGAAAAACCATACAGTACATAGGATAGGCTTATAGGAGCATGTTGAGTCTTGTCGGTGAGTCACCTGCGTCTGCCTATCTGACTTGACCGCCATTCTTGTGAGTGAGTGTTCTGAACGAGTTACGTAGCAATGAGTGGCAAAAAAGTGAAAAAATGGATGATCGGTGGAAAGTTGAAGATTATAAAGCTAGTGAATGAAGGAATACAGAAGAAGAAGGACATAGCAGTAGAGTTCAACATTCCAAGCAATACGTTGTCAACGATTTTGAAAAATCAGGCAGAGATCGAAAAGCGGGCTGATCAAGGTAACGTTAAGTGTAAGAGAAAAAGGGAAGCTGAGTTTCCTGATGTTGAAGAATGTATGACGAAATGGTTTAAACAATGTAGAGAAAAAAACATTACTTTAGGCGGTCCCATGCTGAGAGAAAGGATTGAAAACTTTGCTAAATATCTAGGCCATGTAAACTTTAAGGCAAGTAACGGGTGGCTTGAAAATTTTAGAGACATTTCGTTTAAAAAAGGTTGTGGTGAAAGTGGAACCGTAGATGTGTGATGAGTGGAAGGTGTCCTTGTCAAACCTCATAAAAGAATATGACCCAAAAAACATTTTCAATGTAGATGAAACCGTTTTGTATTTCAACTGACTCCCTGATAAAACTTACGAGTTTAAAGATGAAAAATGTCATGGGGGTAAAAATAGCAAAGAAAGGGTAACACTTTTGCTTGCTACTAACATGACAGGCACGAACATGATAAAGCCCTTTCTAATAGGTAAATCAAACAAACCTAGATGTTTTGCTGGAGTAAAGTTCCTTCCTGTTGAGTACACATTAAATAAGAAAGCATGGATGAACGCAGAGCTGTTTGCGTCTTGGTTGACTAAACTAGACAAACAAATGGGGAAAGGAAAGCGCAAAATTATTTTGTTTATTGACAACTGCAGCGCCCACAATATTATCCCGCCTCTGAAATGGGTAAATGTACAGTTTTGGCCGGCCAATACAACAGAGAAATTACAACCAATAGATCAATGTATAATAAAAAACTTTAAGGTGCTCTACGTAAAAAAAATTCTGTTAGACATTGAAGATGGAAAGGAGTGTACAATCAACTTGTTAGAGGCAATTCGGTTGATTGACAAAAGTTGGCGAAGAGTTTCCAACGAAACAGTGGCCAACTGCTTCAAGTCGTGTGGTTTTTCTCTTCCAAGTGCATCCGATCAAAATTTAAGTGAAAATGAAGGATGAAGAAAATGATGATGAAATAATGAATGCGCCAGAAGACGTTACTCCTAAGGAAGCAAGAGTCGGAGTATAAATTTTATGTATCTTTTTGGAAAGAACCAGTGACGTGCCCGACAGTGGGTTTTCTAGCGTTGTTTCTGTTGAAAACATAATAGACATGCGAGTGGCCAAAACTCTCAAACATAAGACGATTACAGACTTTTTTAATTAATCATTTTTTTTTACTACAGTACGTACTTTATGGATACATTACAATTTTTTTAACTCTTCTTTAATTTTTTAGTACATACATATGTCTGTATAGACCTAGCAATGTAGAGACTGTAGGGAAATACATGTATGTACATACTGTACTTACGTTGTTACCTCTGTAACTCGAATTAAATTTTGTTCATCTTCTATAAGTCGAATTATGTGAAACAATGCCTTCCATAACTCGAACTATTTATAAGTCGAACTATACGTAACTCGAAGGAATATCACGTTTACTTGAAATTCCAGTCATCGAGAGTCGACTGTATAAATAAAATTAATAGATGCTGTGTGTGCAGTATCTCGAAATTTGTAAAATCTGCCAAACCACTAGTAATAGCAGCCAGCACCTGATACTAATAAAGTCAGAAAATCACTCAAGTAACGCTACCATAAAGATGCACAGCCTCACCTTTAATTAAACGTCGTGAAATCTGCTTACTTCAGTAGTAGTAGTCTAGCTATTCGGTTCTGAACCACTCTAAAGTGTTTATGCGGTGTTGAAATATCTCGCGGTGTTGTCCACATTAAGGTCAGGTTCTATTGTTGAAGGTCGCATGTTAGCGGGAAATTCAAATTTCAAGGCCACGCTCATATCTAAGCCGCAAACCACAAGTCTTAAGGTAGTCGGCTTACCCCAGAAGCAAACCGCAAGTGCCAAGGTCATTGTCTTAGGCTAGAAATAAACCAAGGTGCTGATGTTGGATACCTCTTAAAGGTCGTCACATGCGGGGTCCGTTGCTCTATTCACCGAAAGAAGGGAAGGAATTAGAATATTAAAATAAATTTTTTCTTTTCCAGTTTTAATTTAAATATCGTACAAAGAACGTCTGTATATGTTGTGGTTTAATTATGGGTTAATAAAATAACAGTTAATTTTTCCATGCATTATTGAATGCGGTCACACTTTTCATTTATTTATAATAGTAATGGTAACCGTATAGAATTGTCGACAGTTGTTCTCTAAAGTTTTAGAACGTATATTATAAATGTTGATTCAAATTAAAGATTGCTTCGAATAAGGTAAAGTAAGAATTAAGTTGTAAATTCCAAGTTTTACATAAATGTTTCCTATACAGTATACTTACTTTATTATTTTATGGGATAGTTAACTAGGTTCACTATATTACATGAAGGGTAGTCAAATCACACATTATTTAAACTAGTACTTTATACAATTCGGTGTAATTGTTTTCAAAGTACAACTATTGTGTGCTTACTTAAATATTTTTAGAATGAGTAGATTAAAAATTAACAAATACTTACAGAGTAAGAGTGGTTAAATTTATTACTTAAAATTAAAAACTATCAAATCACGCACTTATTTATTACAGTACTAGCAATCTTGTAAAATTTTCCATAATTTTCATGTATTATACCCGCTATTTTAAGAAAGTTGTGTGCCTACTCGCTAAGTTAACGGATTACTTGAAGATATTCTGTAAAATGTCAATACAGTACTAAAAATTCTGAACAAGGAGTTTAACATTTATAAATCATGTTTATAACTGTACTCATGATCTTATTTCATCGTAAGCCCACAATAATTATATGCATGCGAAAAAAAAAACAATCACTGGATTTCAAGGACAATATGTAACAACAAGAGCGTTTATGTTGGTATAATCCACCCCACCCAATTGGTTTGCTTATATATTTGTGGTTTACGAAGCTCAAAACATTTTCTAATTTCTTATGTAATGCAGTTTATTTTATTTTAATGGAATAATATTTTAATCAATCCGTATAAACAGTGGAACCTGTTTGCGATAAAGTCCACTTTGTTCATTGTGACCATTTCACCAGTGTTCATAACAACCACTCTGTTCATAATGTCCAGTACATGTTATTGGCGCCCACTTCGTTCAATACGGCGATTTCATTTTTTTAATAATTTAATTCACTCTGTTCGTTATTTTTATTATGATCGCCGTCCACTAATGCTTCTTTTACACTGTCCACTTTACTCATAACACTACAACTTTGTGTTTCATTCTACATTTGTTAATGTAAACAAATTAAATATGTAATGTTGATTGGTAGATTTTATGAACAATTTTGTACATATAGTTTTCTCTTTAACGACCTGTCCAAACTATGAACTATGAACAGAATGAGCAAATGATTATATTTCATAAATACCAGTTTGTTCATAACGTCTCCAGTTCAGAACCTCTTGTTTTAATGGCGGTTGGTGGATTTTATGAACAATATTGTAAACATAGTTTTCTTTTAATGAAATGTTCGATTAATTCAATTAAATATAAATTATGAACAGAGTGAGCAAATGAGTACTTTTCATAACAATCATTCTGTTCATAACGTCCAGTTCAGTACTTGTTGTTGCCGCCCAGTTCGTTGAAAACCGGCATTTCATTTTATAATAATTTTGTCCACCCTTTCGTTATTTTTATGGCGTTCGCCGTCCACTAATGCTCCTTATTTATACCGTCCATTTTGCTCATAGTGCCCAGACATTATAATATAAAAATTTGTGTTTCATTATTGTGCTTGCAAAGTTTGCAAAATTTAATATGTAATGTTGGTTGGTGAATTTTATGCACAATATTGTAAACGTAGTTTTATTTTTAAAATGTCCAACTAGTTCAATTAAATAAAAATTATGAACAGAGTGAGTAACAGTCACTCTATTCATAACGTCCTATTCAGTACCTGTTGTCGCCGTTCACCTCGTTCAAAACTACCGTTTCATTTTATAATAATTTCGCCCACTCTGTTCGTTATTTTTATGGCGTTTAACGTCCATTAATGCTCATAGTGCCCAGAAATCGTAATACAATAACTTTGTGATTTATTCTTAAATTGTGCTCTCAATGTTTGCAAACGTACATAAATTAAATATGTATGTAATATCGGTTGGTGGATGTTATCAAAAATGTTGTAAACATTGTTTTATTTTTAACGACATGTTCAATTAGTTCAACTAAATCAAAATTATGAACAGAACGAGTAAATGGTTACTCATAACAACCACTCTGTTCATAACGTACCTGTTGCCGCCCACCTCATTTAAATCGGCTATTTCACTTTGTCCCACTCCGTTCGTTATTTTTATTGCGTTCATCGTCCTCTAATGCTTCTTGTTTATACCAGTCCACTTTGTTCATAGTGCCCAGATATCATAACACAATTTTGTGTTCTATTCTTAACTTGCGCTCTCAAAGTTTGCAAACGTAGACAAATTAAATATGTAATTGTTGGTGGAGTTTATGAACAATGCTCGATTAAATGAAAATTATGAACAGAGTAAGCAAATGATTACTTTTCTAAATAAATTTAATTTTATACAATTTCGTAACAAAGCAGGTAACATAGTTGCCTATGCTTCAGTTACCAATATTTAAAGTGAAAAACCAAACTTTAAACGGCCTTTTCCCAATTTCTCTGCATATGTAATATTTGTTATTCACTTTCAAAAACAACATCACTTACAATCTTTTTGAGCTCAGCCGCCTTGAATCTACAGAGGATGAAACATAGCACACTCATCTTTAAAACACTATTGATGTAAGTCACTGCTATAAAAAGGAAAAACGTAGGTGCAGCTAATAAAAATATGTCGATTAATAATTAATAGTTAAAGTTATTTTTTATATTCCAAATTATGAAATTAATTTATATTTAAATTTAATATCAAAAATAAAAACCTTATTGTCTTACATACTATTGTTTATTAAACATTTAAATTAAATTTTTTATTCAAAAATCATGGCAAACCTTAATTTTTTTTCAAAAATAATCGAGTTATACCTTTATCTCACGATTTTAGAGTATCTTTAAAATTTAAATTGATATTTTATGCTAATTTACCATCAGCTGCTACTCTAAAACTACACCTACCCATTTTCATGAAGATTAAAAACCATATTAAGGTTTTTTTAACGATCAGAATATATGAAAAGCTATGATTTGTGAAATTAAAAAAACTAAATAAATATAATATTAAATTAGTTTCCTTAGTTATTACACAGTGTTTTTTCGTTATTTATGTAACTTATATTATTTATTTGGAACAACTTTAGTTTTTTTTTTTCATTTTCCTACTGTAGTTATTATCAAGGGGGGGTATTATTTAGACAAACAGAAAATTATAGAGACAAGCTCACGTCTCCTTTATACGCGAAAGCTTTGTAAAGGCATTATTCTGCAGACCATGCTCGGCGCGAACTCAATGAATGCTAAATTATGCATGTTAAATAAGATCAAACTACTTTTAGCATATTTAATTAACGTTAAATATTTGTATAATAGCAAAATATTTGCATTATAAGCAACCACATTAATTTGTCATTATCGTTATTCGGTCTTTGTCCTTCAATAATCTAAATATATCTTCCGCCACTTCACTATTTTTTTTTTTGTCTCTTCAATGGTCAATAATTCAGAAAACAACGTCGTACAAATACAATCTTTCATAGGAAGTCACAGAGGTCTATCACAATGTGAATCATAAAATTATCAATCTGTTTATTTGCCGTTGCACTTTCAATGATTTAATACATTAATTAATAGTGAATTAATAAAAAACTTTAAATTATTATAAGTTTTGTTATGGACGAATAAGTTCATAAGTATGTAATTATATTTTAGCATTTACATCATTTCTACATACATAAATACTAAATTTACATCAAATGGGGCTTGTATCTCGATAGCTCAGTGGTTAGAGCGTTGCTCTAGCAAAGTAGATGTTGTAGATTCAAATCCTACTCGAAGTAAAAAAAAAAAATTATCTACTTAATAAAATTAATAATAAAAAACTATAGATAAAAAGCTATTGTAACACCATAGAGAGGACCGGTCACTAAAAAACATTCTTTTTTATTTTTCATTTATATAGTATGTTCCCGAATGGATCTAACTATACCTTTTTTTAAATTTCAGAATGTTGTATATTTTAGAGATAACATATTATTTTTACATGTTTCAGGACACTTGAATAGATTTTGTTACGTTTTCTTTAGCATCAAGGTGAATATATCTTTTAATTAAATTTTAGTAGTGTTAATTTTTTTAAACGTGTATGTAGATGTGTGGTGGATTTTCGATGAAGATAGTGATAGTTCGCTATAGGAGATTCACATGGATGAAATAACCCTTAAAATGTATAAATTGAACTAGCAATGTTTTGAAATAATTACAGTTTAATCTCGTAAACGAGTAGATAACCAACTTATTATATTTTTTGTCAACTAGAGGACTGAGATGGTTACAATTTTTTAAGCGGGGGATTTCGTAACAAATAATGTTTAGCAGTAAGTAATAGTAAACGTTTAGCCAAATTTTCCATTAATCACTTCCTAAAATTTTTCGTAATACGTATTATGTGAAAACGAATATTAAGCCCTTTTCGCTTATATTTTTTATTTAAACCGAGTGCAGATCACTACTGTTATGTTATCTTTAACCGTAAATTTAGAGAAAATAGGTTACAATGCCATTCTGTGCTCAAAATTGTGCGTTCAGTTTATTGTAATTTACAAGAAAAATGAGTGCGATCTGAAACACTAGAACTCTGACAAAACCTGTAACAAACAAAATACATTCACGTACCACACAAAATTAAAATGATGATAGCTAAGCTATCATCAGCAGCTGTCGACTAGGACGAACTAAAGAAAATTTCACCAGATTTCACGCTGGTGGTGTATATATGTATGTATATATACAGGGTGTTTAAAAAGGTGGCCCTGTTGCTAGGATAGGTAGAACACTTAAAAATAAGTGGGGTTTACTTATTAAAAAATATTCGAAACGACATCCGTATTCAAGATAAGTATAGCGTTTAAAAATTTTTTTTATACACATTTATTATGATTATGTCGAAACTACTGGCAAAATTGTAATGAAATTTTGTATGAATCTGTTTCGGAAGCAGACAAATCCCATGAATTGTCTTTATATCTGGCTCTCATAGAAAGTGCTAGTTACACGGTTCGTACCGGGTAATTTTAAACATAACTTTTTTGAGGTTAGATTTTGCAGTCCAAATTTTAAGTGAACTTAAACATCATTCAATTTTACACCAAAAAGGTACTATTGGTAAAACTCGATACTGTTTCGGAATATTTTGATTTGTAAATTATGAAGTAATGACGGAAGCTGGTGTACAGTAAAGTATTCTTATTAAAAACCAAAAACAATAACATTAAAGTTATTAATTAAACAAAGAATCACAAGAAGAAAATTAAAATAAATTTGACTAAAAACATTAAATATTCAATCAGTTAGAGTAAGTGTTCAAAATGTCCTCCGTTTTCACGAATACACAATTCGATCCTTTCTTCTAAATAATGCATTAATCTTCTAAACGGTTGAGGATTGGCTATACAGTCATTATAGTGAAGTTTAATTCTGTCTTTTAACTCTTGACGTGAATTTACCTCTGTAGCATAGACTTTTTCCTTAAGATACAACCAAACTGTGTGGCCCAAAGGATTGAAATCGCATGACCGTGGAGGCTAATCAATCGGAGCTCCTGTACCTCTACCAATCCATCGATTCGGATAATGGTTACTCCTTCAATTACGACACCTGTCAAAGTGCGGGGAGCTCCATCATGCATAAAAACAGAGATCTTCGCTCGTTTAGCGTTAAATATTCTAATAGCTCGAATAAAAAAAGCCGGGGACACATTACCATTTAAATTTGCAGGTAAAATGGGATAACCAATTAATTTGTCACCTAAAGTTGCTGACCATACACTAACTTTAAACAAGTGTGGATATCATGATACCCTTAAACATGTGGATTCTCATCACAGCAGTAGTGTGCATTCTGAGAGTTAAACATTCCTTGTCGCGTAAAGGTAGCCTCACCGGTAAAAAGGATACATTTAAAAAAATTGAGATTGAGGGCTGTCATTTCTTGTAACGTTTCACAAAAATCCACTCTAACCGGTAGATCGTCTGGTAAGAGCTCTTGAACTTGTCTGTAGTGATACGGATGTAACTGCTGCTCCTTAAGTATCCTCCAAGTAGTTGCAGAAGACGATTTGTATGTCGTGCCACATTTCTTACGCTAATTGTTGCATCTTGATCAACTAAATCTAAAATGATATACTCTTTCTGAATGGTTCTTGTTGTTCAGGGTCTACCAGAATTTTTTTTTGTCTCACATTCTCGACAGCCCTAGGGATTCGCCATTAGACGGTAGGGGGTTCGCGACAAGATTTACGTAATGGTGGCTTGATGACTGCTAGGCACGTACGACACACATAGCGGCGCGCGGGCAACTGAATTCGTATTTCGTTTCGTCGGCTTCGTCGCTCGCTCTCGCACGCCCCGGCCGGCACGTGGTCTGGTCCGCTCAGTATTTGATTCATTTGTTTTAGAATTTAATTTATTGTGTGAGCGCGTTTTGGTTGGCAGCAAAATAAAAACAAAAGATTTGCTATCCCTTCTAACGGCTAGCTAGTTTCGAAAATGAATGAGTGGTTAAAAATGAGGTCATTACGCAGTAATACAACGTTATCAGCCAGTTTACAATCTGTACAAAGTGCATCTACTCAAATTGCGTCTACTTCTGCTGAAAGTTCAGTTTCAAACGAAAATTCTGCGAAGTCGAGAGAACCAAAAAAAAAATAATCATATCATCGGCAAAAGAAGGAAATATGACGAAGACTATTTGAAAATTGGATTTACGTTGCTAAGAAGAATCTCAATACCCAGAGCCACAGTGTGTAATATGTTCAGAAGTTCTCGCAAATAGCTCAATGGAGCCATCATTGCTGCGAAGACATTTGGAAACAAAACATCCGCAGTACGTTAACAAACTTATAGATTTTTTGTTCGAAAAAAGAAAGAGTTGGCTTCTTCGAAAACGTCTATGAAAACCGTCTTGGCTACTAACTCTGAATATTTACGTGCGCCTTTCCTTGTGGCATATAAAATCGCAAAGACCGGAAAGTCATACAATATTGCTGAAGAATTGACTTTACCAGCTGCTAAAGATATATTCGAAATTTCTGGATAAAATACCACTTTCAAATGATACATTTGCACGTCGCATTCACGACAATGGCACACGATGTTGAAAATCAACTCGCACAACGATTACAAAATAATTATTATGCGATTCAAGTTGATCAATCAACAGATATTCGTGGATTACCGAATTTACTTGGGTTTGTTAGATATGTGTATAGAGATACATGTGAAGAAGATTTTCTGTTTTGTAAGACTTTGGGGTCAACGACGAAAGGAGAAGATATTATTAACACTATGAATGATTTTATTGAAGAACATGGCATAGATTGGACAAAGTGCGTTGGTATATCGACTGACGGTGCAAAGATCACGACAGGAAGGATATCTGGACTAATATTCAGGATTAAAAATCTCGCTCCTGAGGTCAAAAGTATGCATTGTGCATTGCACAGAGAAGCATTGGCGAGCAAGAAAATGCCCAATGATTTAAAAACAACACTTTCAGAGGTCGTAAAAATAATAAATTACATAAAAGCGCGTCCGCTAAATTTAAGACTTTTCGCATTATTATGCCGAGACATGGGTAGTGAACATGTTTCATTACTGCTACACTGTGAAGTACGCTGGTTGTCAAAAGGCAGGATATTAGCTCGTTTTGTTGAACTTCGTCACAAAATCTATTTATTTTTGAAAGACAGTGACTTCAACCTTAAATTCCGATTTGAAGATGAAACCTGGCTTAAAAGATTAATCTATTTAGCTGACATTCTTTCTTGTCTCAATGAAACGAATGCTTCGATGCAAGGTTCCACGTGCAGTGTATTCACTGTGCAGGACAAAAAAAAAATAGATTTTTGAAACTCTTGCTTGAGATCAAATATCTTTGAATGTTTTCCTCTTTTGCATCAATTTATTACGATGTGGATTCCGAAATAAGGGCTGAAATTGTTCTTCATCTTTCTCAGCTCTCCAACGAACTGAAAATGTATTTTCCAGATATTGATAATGCTAAAGATGGCTGGATTCGTAACTCATTTGTGGTCTCGATCGAGAGCATAAATTCTAGTTTGAGTATTAAGCAATAGAAGTCATTATTTAGAAATGTCTTTAATAGATTTTTGGGCTGCTAGACAGGAAGAGTATCCCGAACTCTCACGCAAAGCGGTGAATTTCCTATTACCCTTTGCTACAACATACTTATGTAAGAGTGGGTTTTCACACCTGGTGATGATAAAAACGAAATACAGAAATCGACTTGATACCGAGTCAGAATTAAGGTTAAAATTGTCCAAAATTATCCCTAAAATTGACTCAATTTGCGACAAGAAATAAGCCCACCCATCACATTAATATTAAAAAGATATTTCTTTTGCACTGTATTTGTTACTTTTTATTGAAATAAAAACCTTATTTTCTTCAACAGTCAATTTTATTATTTTCTTTTGGGGGGATTAATTAGTTAAGTGTTAAGGGGTTCGCTGTCATCTGGAAACTTTAACAGGGGTTCGTGGAGCCAAAAGTTTGAGAAACCCTGCTCTGATTGAATATTTCATGTTTTTAGCCAAATTTATTTTAATTTTCTTCTTGTGACTCTTTGTTGAATTAATTTAATACCTTTGGACTTAGAATAATGTTATTGTTTTTGGTTTTTAATAAGAATACTTACTTTATACCAGCATCAGTTATTACTTTATCATTTTCAAAACAAATTGTTCCGAAAACGGTACACAGTATCGAGTTTTTGTACCTTTTTGGTTTAAAATTGAATTATGTTTAAGTTCACTTAAAATTTGGAATAGAAAATCTAACCTCAAAAAGGTTTTGTTTAAAACTACTCGTTACGAACCGTGTATCTAGCGCCTTCTATGAGAGCCAGATATAAAAAACAAATTCATGGGATGTGTCTGCTTCCAAAACATATTCATACAAAATTTCATTACAATGTTGCTAGTAGTTTTGACATAACAGTAAAAAATGGGTATCAAATTTTTTTTAAACTGTATCTAGAATACGGATGCCGTTTCAAAAATGTTGTACTAAGCACACCCAACTTATTTTTCAGTGTTCTACCTATCCTAGCATCAGGGCCACCCTGTATATATATATATATATATTATAGATACTTTCTTTAGTTCGATAATGATAACTTAGCTACTGAAACGTGTTCCGTGTTTTTATTTGTTTGTGGTACGTGGGTGTATCTTGTTTGTTCCGATATCAATATATTTGCGTTTTAACAGGACAGGGTCATACAAGTAGAAAAGACATATAATATTAAGAAGCTAATTTTATTGACTTTGTTAACAAAATGATACTATCTAGATCTAACAAACTGATTATTTGGTTTAAAACTCTGTTCATTGTCATGTAGTTGATAAGACAAAAAAGACGGCTGGCCAGTATATACTAAATTTTGGATTTAAGAACTTGATACTCATGCATGTACGAGGGTTATATACAAATTATATACATTATTTTAATATTCAATTATTAACTTTTAGTTAAAATGTTGAAATTTTGTTTACCTACTTCTGAAGAGATTTGACGTTACTTTGGAAGTCTTCTGATATTATTCACCCAATCTGGATTCGATACTTTCAACCGGGAACGTGACTTTAGATTTTTGAACTCACTCATACTATTAATGCGGTTTATTTGCCCCTTGTGTGGCGGTATTTGATAAGTGTGCCAAACTAACCTCGTTTGGATCATTAACTGGGTTTATGATTCCCTTGATAAAAGAGGAAAACGTGCCGTAGTTAATGGCTTCTTTTGAAAAGAAATTGGCATTAACGCGGACGTACCACAGGGATCCGTTATACCGCCTACACTTTTTTTGCTATATATAAATGATCTCATTTCTCCAATTACTAACCCGGTTCATTGCTTTGCTACTCACAGTGGTAATGCACCTTCTATCTCAAACCAAGATATCAAAGCAAGGCAGTGTTGCGTAGTGCCTGCCAAAAAAGATCAATATTTTCCTGTTCAGATCTTAAAAATTTTCAGACTCTATTACTATGTGAGAAATGCCTGTATCTTCAAATCTATCATGGGTTGACCGTCTCTGTCAGCTACTAAGGCCAAATTTCAATTCTTTCTTCGTATTATCACCTCGGGCCACCTTCGCTCATTCACATCATCAATATGCAGTACAAATCTCCACCTGTCGTACCAAACGGACACAATCCACATTACTCTACATGAATTCTGAACTCTGGAATGATCTCTTTAGTTGTGGTTTAAGGTAGCCGTCTAGAAGAATCTTTCGGCAATTCAATATATCTATATCCATCATCCTAAAAATATACCTGAGTGTTTTAACGCGGTAGGCGTTCAGTACCACAGTTATTAAAAAAAATGACCAATTTTGTACAAAGTATAAAAAGATCATTGCAAATTATGCAGAAATATAGAGAAGAGAGAAGAAAGAATTGCAAAGCTTAATTTGACAATTATCCATATTTTAGAGTACAACTAGTCTAAGACGGGATTAATTTTTTTAGTAAAATTTTATTTTTTAATAACCTTATTAACGAACTTTAAGCGAGATACACTTTTATTGTGCTAAATACGCATTTTTAAGATGAAGAAAGTAAGAGATGGCATATTTCTTTAAAAAAATGGATTTCGCTGCAATGAAACGTTTCGTTTACAGGCATTTGTTAAGGATTAACAAAGTCACAGTTAATAGTCTTCGGGAAGATAGCATCCTTTTTGTGTTTTCCGCTTTTTTGGGTAACTGACGACTCGATACCGTGTGGTAAAGCGTAAGATAGGTTTTTTGTTCGAATACATGATGTTTCGTTGGTTGCGGAGATATAAAAAAATAAAGTTGTGATGATGGTTTCTCGGAGACGAAACGTCGAATAAAAAATTTGAAAACGCCATCTAATAGAATTCAAAAAGTGACAACCTTTGGTTTTTACAAATCTTTTAAAATAAATGAAGGAATTGCGAAAAAAGAAAAACTCAAAAATCGCATTTTGTTTTAAATCTCGGAAACGATAATAATGAACTTTTGCAAATTACATGTGAACCTGCCCTAAATTGTACAACTTTTGTCTAATTTAACTGCCTTCGTGTCTCTTACCCTTTTCAAGATCCCCATGCTGTCCATCCTTATCTTGGGCACGTTATAGTTTCATCAAACAACTAATGTTATATAAAAATTATGATTACTATCAATCGATATGCGGAAAATTGGGGCTTATTTTCTACGAAAATGGAAAAACTGTTCAAATTGTTCATCATTTATGATGCGAATACAAAGATTTATACGACTAAAAAAGTTTTTCTAACATCTTCGTTGCCTCTAAGAATATTTGTTGCATTGTGAATACGTTGCCAAAGTTTTTAATTGCTTATGGGGTCTTGTCAACCACAGATATGAGATATAACAAATAATCCAGTTCATTTAAGCCCAGAAAACGTGGTGGTCCATTAGCAAGGGCACCACTACGTCTACTTATACACTTTGAGTACCGACGACTTAAATGATTTCGAACACAAACCGCATACTTTCGAAGTTGTAGAAGTAAATCCTCTTATAAATCTGACAATATATTTTGTAGATGGTGCAAATAAATACATTTCTCGTATTAATCTTTGTGCCAGGATAACAGGACCACTAGTCAATTAGCAATCATTCCAGCC
The DNA here is from genome assembly GCA_036346205.1 of Vesta saturnalis. Classification (NCBI taxonomy): domain Eukaryota; kingdom Metazoa; phylum Arthropoda; class Insecta; order Coleoptera; family Lampyridae; genus Vesta; species Vesta saturnalis. The sequence goes on from JARFJB010000400.1 coordinate 1,751,637, forward strand.
CATACATTAATTTTAAATTCGTGTAATACATTGCTAACTTCAACTGCATATGGATTTTCTTCTGCGGAAACATGTTTATTATGGAAATTAGTTACCCTTCTTCTTGTAAAACAAAATGATATTGACAAAGTTTAAATCCTGTTTTGTTTCCATATTAATAAATTGACATTGGCGTAGAAGTTTGAATTAAGCAATTAATCATGAATTCTAACAATTTTTTAAATGCAAATTTCGCTAAAACCGCAAGAGTTATCAAGTCGTAACCCTGAATCTAAATTTTAGACACACAATTATTTTTTATTGGCATAGAAAATTGAAATGTTTAATTATTAATAAACTCCAGTTCATGGATTTATATTAATCATAAATATGATATAGGGTTTGTTCTCGCACAAAGCTATGTGTTAGCAGTATATATATAAATTTATAACGAAAAATTAAGATTTCAAAATTGTTACTTCAGGGCACCTGGCGCCCAAACTAGTCCAATGAATATGTAGTAGGATTCTGTAAAGCCTTTCAGGGACATACTGTATATGGCAAAAAACGTTTCATTAAACATAAAGAATTAAAAAGTGAAATTAAATATAGGAATAAATGTTATTTTTTTCTGTATCACTTGTTTGCCGCACCCTGGACAACTCCAAATATCTTTACTGCTAAAATACATGCGTATCATACAATATTTTAGTGGAAATAAAACCTTGAAATTTTAATGAAATGTATCCAAATAAGGTATTAAAAATTATTATGTAAAAGGTGTGACGATAAGCCCCTATCTCACCGGTTCAGGGACGAACCGATTACCCAAAAATTCACTGTTATTCACTCCCTCTGTTAATTACTTCTTAAGTAGCAGGGAAGGATCAATCATGAAATAAGTCCTCAGATGAACGGGAAGTATGAAATTTCAAGGTTTTTAGTGTTTGGTGTGTTGAGAAGAATGAGATGGTATTTAAACATTTAAAAGGAAAGATAAATAAACACAAACAAAAAATTACTGTAGTAATAATGATTTATGTTATTTATAGGAACAAATGTTTTTAGCATTTTTCCGATTCCTACGACATATCATTTGCATATTACAAAAGTGCAAAAACCTCACCTAAACCTTTCTACCTTCACAACAGTTGGGCAGTGCTCTAACTTGACAGGCATACAATCTTACAATATTCAAAGGCACATTAAAATGTTGACATTATGAATTAAATAAGCAGTTTCAATCGTTTATAATTGAAATAATACTTACAACTAAATGACGTCACAAAAGCAGCACAAACGTCCTAAAAATAACAAAAGTATTAAAATGTTAATATACCATATAAACACTAAAGGTCAAACTGTCAATTAACTTTGTTAGTTCGCAGCCTTAACAAATTAATATTTAAACTGCAGCTAAGCGACTGATACTAAACATTTAAATATCAAAGATATAATTCGACATAAGACATAATTTGTATCCTAAATATTATTAAGCAATCAGATTTTGTTTATGTACAGCAATTTTCTAATTAGTGTATTATTAGATGTTCTAGTTCATGTATTTCCAAACTTTCAAATTATTAGGTAATACACTTATAAAACAGTAATTTTGATGTCAAAGGTTATGTTTTTTTTATGTAATCATCACTTGTAATCTAATACATAAATACCGCCCTCTAAAATATTTGCTTAACGAATATGACTAGTTTTTACAGTTACAGTTTGTTAATGAATGAGTTTTGTAATATTCTTGAGAGATCCCGCTATATTATACAAGGTACAAATTTTTCACATACAGGCGTGGGCTTTTAAGTGACATGTGGACAGTCCAAATATTACTAATTATCCATAAAAATTATTAAATAACTGTTAATTAATTAGTAATCTTCATTTTTAAAACTCGTTTGTTAGACATCTAGCTGTATGTAATAAAATTGGTATCTTGCTAAAATCAAATTTTTTATTCTCACTTTTTTTTTGGGAGTGGTGTCTATGCTCAAGATGATCAGCTTTATAATTAGAATTTATAATTTCATAATTGCTAGACGTATAATTGGAATTGCATTACCAGTTATTCAATTCACTACAAAGATAAGTTATAAAAAGCTGTAATAAATTAACATACAAATATTTCTGTGTTTTTGCTTAGCATGTGCCTAAATTTATTATTATATTACGTAATGGATTAATCTCATCTGTCTTAATCCTTCCCTCATTCTAGGAGCAATATAAATCTAATAAGCGCATATACCAAAAAAATTAAATCACGTGCACCATACCCCTTTCGTCATCTAAACTATCAACAGGTATAAAACTACTACCTACGGTTAATCTTTATTATAAGTTTTTGTTATAAACGGATAAGTTTAAAAGTATTTACTTTTTACATATTTTGTAATTTAAAAATTATTATTAATTTTATTAAATACATAAATAAAAAGTTTACCTCGAGTAGGATTTGAACCTACGACATGTAATTTACTACAGTAACGCTATAACCAACAGAGCTATCGAGATACAAGCCCCAATCGATGTAAATTTTGTCTAAATATAATGAGATTACAGTTAAATTACTTATATTAATAGAATGTGAGCCTGCAGTATCGCAAGGATCACACATACCAAAGCAACTTGACTAAGATTAAATTATAAGTTTTTGTTATGAACGAATAAGTTCAAAAGCAAATATGTAATTAATAATTATTATTAATTTTATTAAATACATAAATAAGAAGTTTACATCGAGTAGGATTTGAAACTACGACATATACTGAGTACCGTTATAAGTAGAGTGAGGATTTTATGCAAAATGCATATCGCTTATTTTTTATAGTTGAAGAACATCGTTTTGTTTTTAGACGAATTGCACTAAATGCCATCATTTGACATTAATTAATTTTTGCATATTTTGCATATTTCGCCAAATACTGCATATATTGCAATTTTATGCATATTTTGCTTTTTATTCATAATTAACATATATTTCGCATTTTTCTATATCTTCCAAATTCGCTTTAAAATGCATTATTCTAACTTATTTTAAATTTTGTTATTGTGTCTAACTAAGAAATGTATTTTTATATGAATAAGACAGGTTTAAAGAAAGATTACTACCTGCAGTTAAGTGCAACGTTAATACTTCCGGATTATGAAGTTTCAATGCCGCTATTTCGTAGTATTTGAAAATTCCAATGGTACCTAAGTAGATAGTTAAAGCATTGATTGAGGGAATTCCTCAATCAAGGGTTAAAGTTATTTGGACTTTTCAAGGTAAGTGTTTAGTTAGTTAATCCTTCTTGAAAATAATTTGAGAGTAACGGACAAAATGCAAAATTTTAAACATTATTTGGGCGAAGACGTAACTGAATGGTACGGCTTTGTTAAGTGAACTTCAAGATGCCGAAAGTTAAAAATAGTTTAGTTCAAGTATGGATAAAAAATATATCCGAGCTACGTCTGGATGATGAAAAAGTGTTTTGCATAGCCTATGGAAAAATAGTAAGTACCATTACATATTTTTAATTGATTTCGTAAATTAAACCCTTATTAATTGATGCAGGTTATTGAATTCACCGTTTTATCAGTTTTTAAACGCAATTAGATACTCATTTTTAAAATTAATTTTTCCTTAGATTATGTGCGAAAGGAAAGTTACACAGCACATTGAAACCTCTCTTCATAAAAGAAAATTAGAAACATTTAAGAAAACAAAAGTTTGTCAGACACCTTTGCGCCAGTCGTTGTTTCAAGAAACGACCAAAAGAAATACACAAGAGGAATTTAATTTCGAATTGTGTAGTGCACTTGTTAAAGCCAATATTCCATTAAAGAAATTGCAAAATCCTAGTTTTAGGTCATTTTTAGAAAAAAATAGTAAAAAACAAGTGCCAGATGAAAGCACGCTTCGAAAAAGGTATATTAATGATTTATATCTTGAAACTATGGGGCATATAAAGAAAATGACAAAAAATAAATATCTTTATTTTATAGTAGATAAAACTACAGATTGTTGCGGGCGATATGTTGCAAATTTAATGATTGGTTATTTAAGTGAGGCGCAGTCTAGTATATCATATTTAATCGCTTCCAAAGTTTTTGAGAAAACCAATCATGCAACAATAGTTCGCTTTATAAACGAAGCTTTCATGCAATTTTTTATTCCTGATATTGCTGCAACAGATAAAATAGTTTTAATGCTGTCTGATGCAGCACCGTATATGGTAAAAGCTGGACAGCAATTAAAATTATTTTATGAAAATTTAATACATGTAACATGTCTCGCACATGGTATTAATAGAGTAGCAGAAACAATTCGTAATCAATTTCCATTAGTAAATAGTTTAATAAGTATGTAGTATAAAGAAAGTGTTTTTAAAAGCTCCGTTACGAATTCAATTGTACAAAGAAAAGTTACCTAATATTCCTCTACCACCAGAGCCTGTGATTACGCGTTGGGGTACTTGGTTAAATGCAGCTGTTTTTCATGCATATCATTTGGAAAAATAAAGGAGTTAGTTTTAGAAATTTCTGATAATTCAAGTACTTACGTTCAAAAAGCTCAATCCATTTTAAAGAAAACACAATTGCGCAATGAGCTGGCATTTATAAAAGCAAATTACTATTTTGTAAGTTCAACAATTGCTAAATTAGAAACGGAAGCATTGTCATTAAATGAATCTATGCAAATAATTAATAAATTTCAATAGCTGATTTCTGCTGTTTCAGGAAATATTGGTAAAACTATTTCTAATAAATTAAATGAAATTTTACAAAAAAACAATGCATATCAGTTGTTACTAAAAGTTAATAAAGTTCTGAAACTTGAGGAAAATTCCGATGATCTTGTTATAAATTTAGATTTGGCCATATTAGCCGCATTAAAATATGCACCCATAACTTCTGTGGATGTAGAAAGAAGTTTTCTTTGTACAAAACATACTATCGGACAGACGCCAAAATTTTCTGCCCGAAAACTTGGAAAAATATTTAGTTATAAATTGTTTTGCAAATAGTAATGAGAGGGTGCAATCTTTATAAATCTATAGCGTATAAGTAAATATGTAATTTTTAAATAACACATAATTTTAAAATAATGTTAAAATAATAATTGCTTTGTAAGTAGTAATGACAGGGTGCAGTTTTTATAAATGTATAGCGTATAAGTAAATATGTAGTTTTTAAATAACACATAATTTTGAATGTTAAAATAATAAGTTTGTATGCAATTTATCTTTTTCCTATTAAAAAATTACAAGCATATATACTTTTTTTATATATTAATGTTATAATTTGGAATTAACATAGGTAAATAGAAGATTCAATATTTATGCATATTTTGCATATTTTGAATTAATAATGCATTTTTGATGCATATTTTAAGGTTTTTAAGTGCATATATATGCACATATTTCGGCATTTTATAGTGCATAAAATCCGCTTTCTAGTTATAACCAACTGAGCTATCGAGCTACAAGCCCCAATCGATGTAAATTTTGTCTTTATACACATAAAGACACACTTTACATAAAGACAAAATTTACATCGATTGGGGCTTGTATCTCGATAGCTCAGGTGGTTAGAGCGGTACTCTAGAAAAGTACATGTCGTAGGTCAAATCGTACTTGAGGTAAACTTATTTATGTATTTAATAAAATTAATAATAATTTTTAATTTATAATCTTTATTTATTCTGACGAGTGAAACCGAAATAACTGACCCCCCATACCTATTTTATACTCAGAGATTTTAACAAATACTTCACCTATAAAAGAACCAACTCAGCAATTCCTTTTGCAGGACCTTACAGAATGTATACGAAGCCTATGATGAGACAATCTACATTAAAAGGGTTGTAATAGAGAACTAAAAGGAAAGGTAATGATAACCAATTAACAAAACCTGAATAGTGCCTATATAATCCAACTTGAACTTCTCAATGGATTAATCTACGATTTCGTTACCCATACGAGAAATTTAACAAGTTGAGTGCAAACAAACCCATACGAATGAGGCTTCTTAATATTATTCACAGACATCACCACAATTACTGATACATTTCAAAAATAACCAGAGACTCATTTTTATACTTTCCATAAAAATTGCATATATTGTGTATTTGAAATGTAGAGACTGGTGCCATAATTATTCCAACCACTAGAGTTATCACAGTTAATTATTTGCAAAATACATCGTTACACTCCCCTCGTATTCAACAGGAGTAATGCATTATGACACTACTAGTAAACCGCAAACATGTCCATACTAAATAAGTCCAAGTACTCTATTTAAAAGCACCTTACTACTTGGATTAATGACTCTTGCATTTCACTGTGAATTAATTAAATTATGAAAAGTGTACGGTAAACTTGAATATTTCAAGAAGTAAGCACAGTAAATTAGGGATCTAAAATTTAACTTTATTTGGACCCTAATCAGATTGATATCTGAAACGTAATGCTTCAAACCACGAACCCTATTATTAAGCGTTAATATCGTACATAATAATAACTTAATTCTTTGCAAACTTAATGAAAGAAAACTTCTATGGATTTCAATAAGAAACTTCAAATTATTGAAATAAATTCTAAAATCAACTAAAAGTTTTTTAAAGTTCATTTAAATTACAACGTGGATTAATGACTCTTAAATTTCACTGTTAAATTAATTAAACTATGAAAAGTGTACTGTAAACTTGAATATTTATAAACTAACACAACTCATACATTGAGAAAAATTGTGCTTGTCCCAATAAATTCAATTATCATATTACGTCATACAGTGAATGTTTTAGGATCCGGAATAGAATGTTTGTAAAAAGCAAACTCAACATTTCAGTGGTTGGCGTGTTGTGCTAACCATATACAGTAGTTAAATCCCCCCCGCCCAGTTTAGTGGCTCGTTCTTGAAATTGGGTTATAGTGGTGATTATTAAAACTATTCGTTTAACATGTAGATTAGAGAGATTGCCATTTTTGGTGGATTATGCGAAACAAGCAAAGTTTAAAAAAATAAGTACCTTGATTTTTATTGCATCTTTGTTAAGGGCGTAATCCATTAACTTAGAGAACTGTCACAATTAAGATTGATTTTATAATAACCTATCCAATTTAATTTAATTGCGTAACGATGAAGGCTTTCCATATTAAATCATCTTTAAAATAAACACTTTAAAACGTTGAAAAAATTATAGCTTCCCATCATTCAAATTGAAATGGAAAACGATCTGTACATCGTCTAAAAATTTGGATCAAGAGCGTCAGTTGCAATCAATACAATATATACATAGTGTTATTTAATAAGTGTCCGATACTTTTACAGGAGGATACCTCAGTTATTTTTAAGGAAAAGAAGTTTATATAAGCATGGGTCTACTAGGCCTTCATTTTCTTTCGACAAGAATACCTTTTTTACGTAAAAATGGTAGGGAAATCGATTTTTCTAATAGAAAATAAGATACAAACATGCACAAAAAAGTTGTGACACTGTAAAAGAGAAAAGTATATATAGGTAGAGCCCCCTATAATTAAGAGTCAAACTAACCTCAAATTTGAATTTCTCATGTTAAAAAACTCCCCAGTACCGATTTTTATTAAAATATTGAGATTATTTAGGAAAAACAAAAATGAAAATAAATCTTTAACGCCCTGTATCTCAAAAATGAAGGCCTTGTAGACCCATGCTTATATGAACTTTTTTCCTTAAAAATAACTGAGGAATATATATATATATATATATATATATATATATATATATATATATAAGGTTTTGCAAGTATTATTATTCTTCCAGTCCTTAGAACGACTGTTGGTATGTAGATCAAATTTTGACCGCATCCCACTGGCAATGATTAAGTCGGCTGCTCTTGTGAGTCGTATACAACTGAGTTTCTCTGCTCTTGTTACAGATATAGGTACTTGGCTTTCGTTTCACTCCAAATAGGTGATATTTTCGAAGTATCGTCCCTCTTGTTAGGTACCAAAGGTCTCTTCTCAATTTCGATGGCCTCTCGTATGACACGCTCATTCAACGTGTAAGCAGCAGCGAGTAATTTTTAATCAAAGATTCCTCCGAATGGAATTCATAGCCCATGTAGCTCAGTTGGCAGAGTATTCGTCTAGTCAATGAGAGGACATGGGTTCGAATCCCATTCGGGGGAACGCATTCCATGCTATTAATTTTGTGTGCTGTATTTTCTTTGTTACAGTATCCTGCCGCAGATCCATTGTTCCCGATTTTCAGACTTTAAGTTATTATTTCTTGGACCAAGAAATAATAACTTGTCAAACAATGAACGCAAGATCCCTGTTATTCTACCTTATATAAAGGGAATTACAGACAGAATCGCAAAGAAATTTCCCAAAAACGACTTCAGACCGGTATTCAAACCACATTCAACTTTGTCCCAACTTTTAAGAAACCCCAAAGACAAAATTCCTAATGAAAACCAAGGAGTTATGAGATACTGTGCAACAACTGTCGAAGAACTTATATCGGACAAACTAACAGAATATTATATGCGAGAGCCGATGAACACCAACTAGCAATTAAGCAGCACAATCCATCGTCGTCTTTAGCTGCACATCATTTAGATACAGGACACCAAATTAACACCAACAATATCCGTCTAATTTCACCTCTATATACCTTACAAGAAAGAATCAGAGAAGCAGCTGAAATTGAAAAAAGACCAAACGCCCTCAATAAACGAGATGACACTTCTAGAATGCCACAAATTTGGAAGAATATCATTAAACAAGTTGATTCGAAATTTCAACCAACTCCAAATCCTCCAGAAATTTCAAACACTTATGCTGTAACTATTCCTGACGTCCCCACTTCTGCACCTTCTACATCATGTACTAGACCCACTACCCGAAGTCAAACACATCCGTCCAGATTAAATTTAAATTAGTTACCTTGTTTCATATTCTGTACTTGTTCAAAATAGTTACCTTATTTTAATTTCTGTAATTGTCAAAATAAATTATTGACAAAGGGAACAAAGGACGTTCCCAAAACGTTGAATTAATTTGTGCGTTTATTTACACAAGTTTCAAAGAAAAAATGTCTTATTTAAACATTAATACTTGTGGAAATCTAAATAGAAACATATATATATATATATATATATATATATATATATATATATATATATATATATATTAACGGTATGGTTTCTATGTAAACAGAGGTATTATGTTAAGGTTTGATTACGAATTTCAATTATTTGATTTTTAATTGAGTAACTTCTTATGAAGAATTTACGCATTTTAAGTTAAAATACACCATGAACTTAAAAAATATCAAATTGATAATATTGTTTCATTAAATTTAAATTACAATTTTGGATCTTAGAGCTTTAAGCTCACTTTGGCAAACAGGTTTAGGTAAAACTTTACGGCACCTGTTGTCGTTCTGTGTTAACATAATTATGAGTTGAGTTAATTGTGAAATTGGATTAAATTGTGGTTACTACTTTTTATTAGCAAACTCGTACATACTCATGCTGTATACTAGTAAAATACACTTATGATAGTTTCGATTAATACCACTACGCATATATAAATATGTAATAGGTATAAATAATATTTTAAATTTAAGGAAGGATAGTACTGTACTTGGTACATAGTTTATAATTAAATTCATTGTATTGCGCTACATGCACTTTAACAAAACTTTTTAAATATTTCGCTATGGCTACTTACAAAAACATTTAATCGAGATATGAATACGAACACAGCCTATTATAATAGGGATGTTGCCATTTCCTGTAGGAGAAGCTCAAATCATTAAATGACTTCCACGATTTTTATTTTTTCATCACTTGTTGTAAAGCAATGTTACCATATACAACAACATGTGTTACTAAAATAACACTTTTGATTATCTTTTTTCAAATCCAGTAAAGTAATTATAGAATGCCTATTGGTACTTGTAACTTGTAACAAGAATACGTAGGTGGATACATTAAACTAAAATGGTAATTAAGAGAGTAATTATCTATGTAATTACTTCAATCAATTTACGCAATCCACCTATCTCTTACACCCACAAGTTCGCGTCAATTTCTGCTAATAATTGTAAGTTTAAGGACTTTCAAAGAATTACAAAGTAACTTATGTTTTAAGTTTAACCAGAATTTTAAAAAGTCGCATGACTAAAGAAACGAGCGATTTAATAAAATTAGTAATAATTTATAGTGAAAAGCAGAAAGAAAATTAATGTAGGTGTCTCAAGGTTCGGTATAAGGCCCGCTGTTATTTAACATCTAAATTTAAAATCAAAGGTCAGATTATTACAAAAAAAAAAATGAAATTCAGTAGGTGTGAACTGTTCATAAAAGGGCATTAACCTACGTTAGTATTGTATTGAAATAATAAATGAAATATTTTCCCAAAGTGATAATTATTGAGATGCAGGAGATGTATTAAGACACAGTTTAATTTCAATAGGGATGTGATAATTTTTGCAAATAAAAGTTATTGTAATTCATCGTAAGAAATATTGTTTATCAGAAAACTGATTAAAATTTGATATATAACTTTGATAAGAAGTAAATTAGAGCATTTCGCTATTGTATAGGTACTGTTTTATGAGATATATAAATATATATTCTACACAAAGACCTATTATACAGGAATTTAATTTTACTAGTTAGGTCGATGTGCATTATTACATTGCAACATAATTTCTTGTTCACACAGTTACACGCCATACATTGTTGTTTAATCATTTTGATAATAAAAAGATAATCGCCGAATGGAATGAATTACGAGATAAATATTTTTCTTCTATGATTGATCGTTCAATTCTCACTTTAATGTTTGTCATTTATTATGCACCAGTGAGCATTAATGCATTTTACCACTCATATTTCTGAATAAAGCATAAGACATGTTACAACCTATTTGGTCAACATAAGTTTAACTGCCGAATCGCAACAGACTTTGTAGATACCTTTAAAATATAGTTTAAGCTTTGGATACGTCGAATTTTGATTACTGTTTCTATTATCGCACAAATCATTATTTATTATCAACTTAGTTATGAGAAAATGATTGAGTAACATTTCAATTTTACTAAATGTGTTATCTCCTTAGCCAATCACGAAAAAATTGACAAAATCAAGTGTTCGAGTTTTGGCTCGCTCTATATTCAATTGGTGCAACAATAAAGAAATAACACTTTCTCGCAACACTGTACCAATGTCAAAAACTTATGCTTGGAAAAAATTATTGTTAGGTTGTTCTGCCTAGGGTTTACAGGACGTTGAAATGAGAATGATTTTTGTGTACCATTGACCATAACTTTTAAATACCCTGTATAACGTAATGAAACCCTACATTGGAAGTATGGGGGAAATGAGCTTCATCTAAATTTGAAATAATATATAGGGTGTCCCTATATAACAACCTGTAAATACGAATATATTATAATGTGAAGTTTGAAGTTGCCTATAATTTTTGTAAATAACTTTTTTTCTCCTTTAATAACGGGTATATCGTATATATATATATATATATATATATATATATATATATATATATATATATATATATATATATATATATGGTTAATCAAATGTAACCATCCATTTATCTCCGTAAACATTCTTTAGATTCTTTTGATTTCAAAATATAGCGGATTCGAAATTTCTGTTACCTTCGTTATTTTTATAACATTCGATAGAGAATGTTTCAAGGAGTTCATTGATATACTATTTGAAATAATGAAGATGACACAAATGTGAGAAAACAGAAAACGTGGCAACATTAGCTACACCATTATCGAATCCGCCATATTTTGAAATCACCCTGAACGAAAATTCATAATAATCGAACGAATGGTTACCGAAATATAGAGGTGGTTTCATACATTTGAACCACCCTGTATACATTTGCACTTTAAACTATTTCTATGCTGGGGATTTTATTTTTAAAGTAAGGGGCATTTATTAAGATTGTTAAAAATTTCAAAATGCATAGATGTACAGAGTGGGCCAATAGTGCGTGAGTATAAGAATGTGGGTTTATTTGAGGAATAATTTCTGATTAATTTGCTGTACAAGCATGTCATTATAGATTGCTCCATTCACAGTTACTCTCATGGGTTTTTGATTACAGTCTATATACTTCCAATCACTTTCCTTCCAGCATTGACCCGTCGTCCAATTTCACCATCCATTGCACCATCTTCAGTGAACATTCTACCCAGATATACCAACTCGTCCACTTGTTCCACAACTTCATCATGCAGGGTAAATATTCTACTCTCCTTTTCACCTTTGTTCATGTTTACCTTTAGCTCTAACAGACTATATCAAACTTCTTCTGAGCAGTTTGTAGCTCATATGCATTCTCACTTAATAAGACTGTGTCATCTGAATACACCAGAACTCGTACATTTACGTCACCAACTATTACATCATTTGTATCGGCACATACTTGCCTAAACACATTTATTCATGTATACATTGAACAACCATGCTGACATCACACAGCCCTGTTGCACTCCTTGCTCAATAATAAAATATTCATTCACACCTACTCTCACACTAACACATGTCTGGTTACCGTTATACACTGCCGTTATTTCGCTAATTAAACGTTTACTTACCTATTCATTTAATATTTCCTACAGCTTCTCCCTACTCACTCGGTCATATGCTTTCTCCAGATCTACAAACGGACATGAAGCCACCCTGCATGTCCCAGATCTAGTATGAGTAGTTGCGCGTACTCTATCAATCAGTACTCTTCCAAATGCTTCACCAGGTACACTGAGCAAACTTATTCCTTTGTAGTTTTTGCTGTCACTCTTGTTCCCGTACCCGTATACAGTGGTACAATGATCGCGCTCTTGCAATTACTTTTCCACACTTAAGGCATACGTTGAACAATTCACACAATCTTTTGTAAGTGGTTTCAACCACGCCTGCTGCTTTACCGTTTTTAACTTCCCTATGGTATTCTATATGTGATTTAATCCAATATCCTTCTCAGTTTCATTTACTATTCCTTCTACATTCTCCTTATTAAACTCTTCAGCCTTATTTTTCTCATTACTGTACGGCTTTTTTCCTCACAGAATTTCCTCACTTCACAATCGTCCCATGCCGTTGCTCCTATTCTTACTCCTATAGAGTTCTGTTTTGGGCCACGTTTTGTATTTTTGGCCCTTTTCCAGAAGAGCTTGTTGTTTCCCTCCTTTCTTACATACTGCCTACTTTTCCGATTCATTCCACCAAGCACATTTTTCTGTCCTCCACATATCTGCACGTCAGAATTGACAATACAGCCTTTCAAGCTTATCCGTGCACTTTCAACGCTATTGTCTTTTATTTGTTCATTCTACACTGATTCATTCTCATTCAACTCTTTACTCACAGTATCTGCTTATTTCATTTTCACACCATTATCTACTATTTTATCTACTCTAATTCTGGACAACGCACTACGTTTGCCTTACTTCTCCAAACCCACTTTTGCCCTAAACATACCCTCGATACAACCAAAAAGTGGTGCGGTCCACACTCTCGCGCATTACTTTGGTATCTCTCACCAGGTTATGCACTATCAAATCAATCATACTTTTAGATTTACCCCTTTCCCATCTATACATATGCACATTTTATGCTTAAACCACATATTAAATACAAACATGTTTCTTCCTATACAGATGTTCACCGCGCGTTTACCATTCTCATTGACTCTTTGGTCTCGGGAGATTTCCTAGGACGCGTTCAGTACGTTGTCTCTGTACACTCACCCATCCAATCGTATCTCCCAAAATCACCACTTTTCGTTTGGCTTACATACGTTCAACCGTTCTCTACATCATTCTAAAAGTTCTCACACTCTTGGTCTCTTTCTCCATTCACTGGTGCATAGCATGCAATGAGAAATTTTTCGAAATTCCACTTTCATTCTAATCCACATCTCCTGGGGGGATACGAATTCGTACTGTTTAACACATATTTTCGCTCTGTCACTATTGATCACTCCAACTCCTTTATCGCCATACATCCCTTCCTTTGCGATTTGTCTCCGATACACACATTCATTGCATTCGCAATTTTGAATTCTTTACCATGCATACCCCCACATTCCTATCAACTCGCCGTTCTTTCCTTGCACTGTCGTCAGCAACGGAGCCTGTCTGTTTCCACCTGACCGCCCCTTGTAACCAGGTCGATCCGATGCATTCGTATAGTTATTTTTAGTACTTAAATTAGCAGGCAGATTGGGTATTAGCCAAAACGTGCACCGGACGGTGTAGCATTCCTCACTAACGATATCGTCCTACTACCGGTCAGTACTGGCACTTATTTGCCTACTGTCCCGACAAGAAAACTTATAACAACATTTATAATAATCTGCTCACAGAACATGAAAAGAAAAAATAGATAACATATTTATTAATAATGGTAATTTGAAACAATCTTGCATACAACTTTGAATGTATTTTTGGCGCAAACAGCGTTTATGGGCCCAATGTGTTAATAACCCTTAATTACACGTTGTGTTCTACAAACGCCTGTTTTACGCCCTTCATAATAAATAACTATTTTATGTCGGGGTGCCCCTATCGCTGATCAGTTCCAAGGTAACATAATACCAAGATTCCACTAAGCCTGTTTTTACTTTTTTCTCAAAATAGATGAGTCCTTGATGTCTTCACGGTCAATCTAAAACTAAAGCATCTAGTACGAGGGACAAGCTACAATTATTGAGAATACAAAGATTGATACAAGTTTTTAGAATTTTTATTTTAAATATGTTCAAAGTAATTGCCATTCACAATAATGCACTTAACCATTCTCTCCTTCCATAGTTTAAAAGCGTTCAACCAGCTGTCTTTAGGGGTACTATCAAAAAAACACTTAACGGCGATGTCAATCTCTTCTTTTGACTGGAACCTTTTCCCTCTAAAATGTTTTTTGAGCTCAAAAAATAGCCAGAAATCACACATCGACAAATCTGGTGAGTAAGGAGGATGTTCTACAATTTTGATTTCCGCTAAATACTGAACAGTTGTCTCTGCTGCATGGAACGGCGCGTTATCATGATGTAACATGATTCCCTTTCTTGGCACTTTACTGAATACAGTAGGCAAGCAATTTTCAATATGCAATTTAGCGGTAACTGTCTTCTGATCTTCTAATTTAATTGCGGCCACCAAACCCGTATTTCTAAAAAATACTACGTACATAACTTTTTTCATCGCTCGTTGTTTTTTCACCATCGGAGGGGTTTTCTCATCTTCATGTATCCAGATTCGGCTTTCTTGGCGAGTGTGAACATCAAAAAAAGGTATGTACGTTTCATCGCCAGTTACACTTTTAGAAATAATTTGATGGCCTCCAGCATTCAACACATCTAAAGTTTGTTGGCAAATTCTAACACGTTCTGCTTTTTGTAAATCTGTCAGATGATGGGGTACAAACCGAGTTAGAACCTTTTTCAAATGTAATGTTCCTGCAATATTGATCTGACTTGTGAGGATCCAATCTTCAGATTGGACTCTATCATTGCCTAGGTAATGCGGTTGTCCTTTTCCATCATCTTCTTCACCAGTAATGTTTTCGGGGTTAACAGAGTTAAAGGAGGGCCAGCTCCTTTTCTGTGTACCACCGACTTGCAACTTCGTTTAAATTATTTATACCATCTATAAACAGTAGCCAATAATGGTGTGAGAACCCCAAATGCCGACTTTAAACTTTCGTCACACTCATACGCGCTCAAGCCTTTCTTGAAATCATAGTAAATCATTATCCGAAAGTTCTCTCCTGATAATTCCACTTTTTCGATTACAGAAGCTTATTCTATGGACTATTTCTCAGACACTTTTCAACCGAATTGCACAAGCTAAACTGCAATTGCCAGATAAAATAATGCACTATTTCATAAACAACAATTTGTTTTCCACGGGTAACTAGATTTTTCAATTCTCAATAATTGCAGCTTATCCCTCGTACTTATACAGGCTGTTACAAAAAAGTAGGCCAATCCGTTAACCACATATTCTTTGGGACAAAATAAGGGGACTTTTCTTATGTCACTTTTCATTTGAACGCTTCCTTTTCGATATACAGGGTGTCAAACTTCACTTTTTAGAAGTGTATTTTTTTATTATCTCTGGTGTGTTTTAAGATATCGTTTTCGAATTTGGTACAAATCTTACTCTTTTCTAAGTGCACCTTCGCATCCATTTTTTATAGTAGAATGATGATTTATCTAACTGTTTTGGCTCTTGTAAACTTATGATTTGATGCTTCCTTTATGGCATACTTTTAGTTATTTGACTAGGTGTTGCGATTTTTTTAACAATTTTTTTATTTTATTAATCAGAACAAATTCATAATAATAACTTAAAACAATCAATTGTGCTAATAATTATAATACGAAGTTGGATGCAAATAATTAAATTAAATGTTCGATGTGTCCACCGCCTTCCCGAATGCACCTTCTGGCTCTTTTTATAACTGAAAACCGAACATTTTGGAAAATATTCGGTTTCAATCTAAATACCTCTGCACCTTCTGCGATGCGATCCCTCAATTGATTTTGGTTTATTATTGGAATTGTATAAACATTTATTAATTTATTAATTAATTTAACCGACTCTGTAACTTATAATAACAAAGTTACCCATAGAAGCTTAGTTAAAAATAAATCCATAATAATGGCTTAAAACAATCAGTTGAGTTAATAATGCAATACTACGTCGCATACAAAAAAAAATTAATGTTCGATGCGTCCACAGCATTCGCGATTGCACCTTTTTATTTTTTTAAATAATTGAAACCTAATATTTTTTATACATCTTGTCAAATGTTTGTCAAATTAATCGGTGTAAAAATTGCGAACGTCTATTGAGTTCAAACGCTAAACAAAATAATAAGGTATGGCCAATAGAGAGAATATTTTGGAATTTTCTGAAATGACTGATATGATTTTAATTATGGGTAAGATTTCAAATAAAATCTCTAGATTGTACATTTTGAATAATCATTCTCACTTTAGGAAAATGTGATTCTAATGCTAGTTTAGCTTCAAGGCGTTATGCAGAAATGTATCCAAATCGGTATCACCCAAAAAGGAAATTTTTCTTAGGTTTAGTACGCCCCCTAAGAGACACTGGAAAATTCAAACAACAACGAATAGGAACATGTGGATGGCCACGTAAAATTACACCAAATCAACTGGAACAAATTTTGCAATCAGTTGAACAAAATCCGGGTATTAGTACTAGGATTATAGCTCGACAGATTTGGAAATGATATAAATTCGACAGACGTGCATACAATTTTAAAACGTCACTCATTACATCCATATCATGTGCAAAGAGTACAGAACTTATTGCCGCAAGATTTTCAGGCAAGAAACATCTTTTGCAACTGGCTCTGTAATGAAAATAACCGTAACCGACGGTTTGTTAGATCCATTTTATTTTCGGATGAAACTAACTTGACGCGAAATGTTATAACGAATATCCACAACACCCATGTTTGGGCAGAGATCAGTCATCAAGTAAATTTTAAAGTAAACGTGTGGGCAGGAATTTTAGACAATTTTCTTTTAGGTCCGGTATTTTTGCCACCAAACTTAAATGTCGAACATTTTTTATTTTTTTTTACAAAATATGTGGTTTCAACTTGACGCAGCTCCGACACATTATGGCAATAATGTTCGGAACCACTTGAACCAATATTTCCTTAATCACTGGATTGGTCGGGGACAGGATGCGCCTATTCATTGGCTACCTCGTTCCCCCGACTTAAATCCACTGGACTTCAGTTTTTGGGGATTCATGAAGGATTTTGTTTATACGGTTCCAATAATAAATCAAAATCAATTGAGGGATCGCATCGCAGAAGGTGCAGAGGTATTTAGATTGAAATCGAATATTTTGGAAAATATTTGGTTTTCAGTTATAAAAGAGCCAGAAGGTGCATTCGCGAAGGCGGTGGACACACCGAACATTTAATTTAATTATTTGCATCCAACTTCGTATTATAATTATTAGCACAAATTGATTGTTTTAAGTTATTATTATGAATTGTTAAAAAAATCGCAACACTTAGTCGAATAACTAAAAGTATGTCATAAAGGAAGCATCAAATCAAAAGTTTAGAAATACCAAAAAAATTAGATAAATCATCAAACTACTACAAAAAAATGGATGCGACGTTCACAAGCGTTCGTCAGAAAAAATGGGGGTCAAAGGTTAGGACACCCCTCTTATGTTGCTATTAGTTCTTTGAATTTTTTACTTAAAATCATACAGAAGGTGCACTTAGAAAAAAGTAAGATTTGTACCAAATTTGAAAACGATACCTTAAAACACACCAGAGATAATAAAAAAATACACTTTTAAAAAGTGAAGTTTGACACCCTGTATCTCAAAAATGAAAAGTGACATAAGAAAAGTCCCCTTATTTTGTCCCAAAGAATATGTGGTTAACGGTTTGGCCTACTTTTTTGTAACACCAGGTATAATGTGATTACCAATACTTAATTAACCACTTAATTCTGACTAAAAAAGATAATTTAAGATAATCTGCTTTAAATCATAGAATTCTAAAGCGTACTGAAAGGCTATAAAACAAAAATCAAAATGATGTGCATTGAACAAAAAAGACATTAAAGATTAATTGCACAAATTTATCTACAAGCAAACATGAATCGTTACTGATTTTTAATTAACTAACGAATTTAAAGAAGAAACTGTAGATATTAAATTTGAGTACCGTTCCACCAGAAATTTTCAAAACAAAAAAAAATATGCTGTTAAGGTCGCCAATATTAATTTTTCACGGTCAATGTCCGAGACTGGTTTTATAAAACATTACATACGATAATTTCTTTGACACAAACATTTTTATATGGGACAATCACGAATTAGTCTAGACGTTATGATTAAAAATTAATAATAACACAAATTTCAAGTGCCGTTTCTACTTTACATTAAAGAAGCGTTTAAATATACATCCGTTTAGGAAACCTTTATTAAAACGCACACAAGCTTACTTCCGTTAAATTCCTTCACGTACACGTTAATAATTCAATAATTGTTTTAACATGAAAATATAATCAATCGTGTTTTAATATTGTGTTTAATCAAGTATTACGGTTTATTTCTTTAAACCAAAACACATTTTCTCATGGTTTATTATTTTGGGTTATGTGGTTCAAGGACAGGTGTACCCATTTTTTTTTCTGAAAATAAGGTCGTAAGGGGAAGCAGATGTTATATAAGGAATGGAATTTCCGGTCGGCCAAACTATACGTTCAATGAATTAATAGTTTATTACGTTATTGAACTTATTGCAATTTGTTGTTAAATGTGTAGGAATAATTTTAATGTGTTGTGTAGGTTTTCGAAGGTTAAAAACGCCATTTTTTCAATTTTAAAAATAATTGCGACAATTGCATCAGATTGAATGTAAAAAATTAAGAAATTATAATCTACCTACATAATGTCGTCCCAGAACAATACTTTATAAGTTTTGTGTGAGAATCTCAATTTTATGATCAAAATCATTGTGCAGCTATCTTAAATTGTAAGTAATTAAAAACTTGGAAAATTGAAGATATTAATTAAGTGGTATAGAACACGTATTTCAAATTTCAAATAATGAAAACAAATAATCAAATAGTTTCATCTCAAATTGACAAATTTTTATAGAGTAGTGAAACGATCATGCAAAGTGAACATACGTCATCACTAAATGAACACCTACATCATCTTCTAATGCAAATACTCAATTGATATCTTGCAATATTATTTTTCAATACCGACCTTGAAAGAATTCTATTCTGCAGATCAACCGAAGGTATATACAGGGTTGCTCATTAGTGCGTCAAAGTGCGATATCTCAGTAAATATAAATTTTAGAAGGAAATGTTTCATATAAAAGTTTTTGGCCATTTTAAAATTATTTTCAAATATACAGGGTGGGTCATAAAATTGGTAGTACCAAGTTATGTTTTTTTAAACGGTACCACCTAATTTTTTGCCATTTTTGGATTTATACAATTTTAAGGTTAGTTTATGTAAAGTCTTATATCAAAAACTTACCATTTTCGAGTTATTCGGGAAAATTCGAAAATTTTGATAGCTGCAAGATCTCACGGAAATCGGTGAGGCTCTAAGAGGACCTAATAAGCTACGTTTTGACTTGCTTACTTAAAAAAAAGTTTTCCAAAACCCCCGAAATAAACCTCCGAAGTTGCTTGACTTCAACCTTCAATAACTGGAATGCCCCAATTTTCTCGACGGCATCGTGTTTAGAATCCATAAATCTACAACTTTTGTTAACATTACCCTATCCTTAAACCCAGCCGTTTTTAAGATTTCGAAAATTTCTCCTTTTTAGCTTCTAAATATTTCAACATTCGCACCGGTGACGTCACCATACGCAAATCTTACCCGTTGTCATGGAAACAAAAACAAATTCTTTATTTATTCGAAAATATTATAAATGTCGTAGGTATATTGTGCATTCTTTATTTCTTTAGTATTTTCCAATATTTTTTAAATTTGTTTTACATAATTTTTTAAGGCTTGTTTTTCCATTTGGTGAGTAGTTACGCAGATATTTTGTATATTTCATTCATATTAATATTTGTAGTTAATTTAATAAGTATGAATTTCGAAAGGACGGAACTGGCTGACATGATCTTTGTTATGGGATCTGCTGATCAAAATTGTTTACTAACACAGAGCATGTATGCGCAAAAATATCCTGATAGAAGGCAACCCTCGGTTAGAAGTTTAGAAAAACTTAAGGAGATATTTAATACAACAGGCAACGTAAATTATGAAAATGTGAAAAAACTAAGAGGACAGGCGACCAAGATCAGTTGAATGTTTTGCTGTCTGTAATTTCGGATCCTCCCCGATCTACCGTTAGCAAAATTTTAAAAAGGAACAAGTTTCATGACAACAGCATATCTTTCCATCAAGAACTATTGGGGGCCTGACTTGGAAATTAGACGGACATTTTGCCAGTGGGGGTTGGAAAAACTTATTCCGAAAAGTATTATTCTCCGACGAATCAACTTTTACTCAGAGTGGTAGTCCAAACCGTCATAATCTTTATTATTACGCAACAGAAAACCCAAAAATAGTAATATCAGTTAACACGCAGCGGCAGTGGGCCGTAAATGTTTGAGGTGGTATTATTGGCGATTTTATAATTGGGCCACATTTCTTTAACGGATATTTGAATGGTGTGGAATATTTGCATTTTTTGCAAAATGACTTGCCCCAACTTTTACAAGACATTCCTCTAGTTTTAAGGAATAATATGTCTTTACACCATGACGGTAGTCCAGCGCACATCGCTGCAGATGTCAGAGAGTACTTAAATCAAGAATTTGACAGTAGATGAATAGGTCGCGGCGGACCCGTTTTTTGGCCATCAAGATCGCCAGACTTAACAAAAATAGATTTTTTTTTATGGGGACATAAAAAACTGCTCCGACTACTGCAGAAGATATGAGACAACGCATAATTCATGCGTTTAGAAATACCGTAAGTATTGAAATGTTACGAGAAGTAAATAGATCTTTTCTGGAAAGACTGCAAATGTGTTTTGATCGAAGCGGAGGACACTTTGAGAATATATTGTAAATACAAATAATGTTGTGAAAATAAATAATAATAATTTATTATAAATAATATAAAAATAATAAAACAGTCATTGATACTCATGAAAAACGACATTGGACGTCACCGGGCAACGCGTAACATTCGCGTATGGTGACGTCACCGGTGCGAATGTTGAAATATTTAGAAGCTAAAAAGGAGAAGTTTTAGAAATCTTAAAAACGGCTGGGTTTAGGGATAGGGTAATGTTAACAAAAATGATCGATTTTTGGATTCTAAACACGATGCCGTCGAGAACATTTGGGCATTCCATTTGAAATAACCAAGTTATTGAAGATTGAAGTCATGCAACTTTTTAAGTAAACAGGTCAAAACTTAGCTTATTAGGTCCTCTTAGAGCCTCATAAGACGAATTCCGAAATTCGCAGCAGTTAGTGTACAAGACCGATTTCCCTGAGACCTTGCAGCTATCAAAATTTTCGAATTTTAGCGAATAACTCGGAAATGGTAAGTTTTCGATATAAGACTCTTTACATAAACTATGGTCGGGCCGGCGAGAGATTTTAAAAACGTATGTCGTTATTGGTTCATATAGTTAGTAATTTTGAATACCAACAAAACATCGACAATGTTTCTAGGTTATTTTCAAATTTAAGCCGCGCTGTCAAATTTAAATAGTGAAAATTATTAGCGTATCTGGATAATGAAAGTTAAAGGTAAACTTGGCCCCCCTGTTATCGCGTTACATCTCGAAATAATGCAGTATATTCATTAACATTACTTGAGTTTGGCTTTTCAAAGATTTACCTTTTAATGACATTATTATTTGCAGCAAAATAAATAATTGCATTCAATCAATTGGAAATACATTTTGCATTATACACTTACCTCCTAATAGTGAATATTAATAATAATAGTTTTGAAAAAAACTGTTGTTTACAAATGCAATGGAAACTAATAAATGACGAAGCGAAAGATAAATGATTATAACTACAAAACACGATGCGATTATACGAAACGAAATACGAAGAATAATTTGAGGTTAAATAGCCAAGAACACATCTGACAGTGTCATGCGCTTTGACTTTAGAATCGACATACGTTTTTAAGTCCTGCATTTAAAATATATAGCAGACGTATATATTATAACCCGTCTTTCATTAAGTGGGAACTTCGCACTAAGATAAAGGGAAACAGATGCATTTCACAGTAATAATGATATCTATTTCCGAATTGTAAGTGTTTTGGTAACTGTGGTTTATATGTTAATTGGGTTAGTCGGCCTCTTTCCACAGTTTTGTTCGCTTTTTAACGCGACGTTTCGGAAGCGGACTTTGCTTGCGTCATCAGGCTGTCCTGAGAAGGGCTGTTTTTCCGCACTTGAGTCGAATTTTTTTTCTCAAGCACTTGACTACTTTCAGATTCGAGCTTGGTACCTTTAAGTTGTGAGTCTGACACCTTTACCGCTGAGCCACTGAGTAATCCAATATATATTTTTTAGAACATATACACATATATATATATATATATATATATATATATATATATATATATATATATATATATATATATATATATATAAAACTTTTTCGTGGTTGCGCAGTAGTTTATTACGCATGTTGCGTCGTAACCTATTGCGCCGATGTGTTGCGCTTAAGCTATTCGCGTCTTTGTTCTATATATGTTGTTCTTATGCTCCTAAGTTCTCACTTTAAGTGGTCTACTGCTCTCTACTATGTATCCTCTGCCGCACTTGCATGGGGCAGAGTGAGGTTAGGTGGTTCTCCTCTAGTGCTAGCTTGTTTATAGATGTTTCAAGCTATTCTGAAAAGTTGTTATAATTCGGGGCCGTACCGAGTTACTAATTCTGTATTGTAAGTGTTTTTGTAACTGTGGTTTATATGTTAATTGGGTTAGTCGGCCTATTTACACAGTTTTGTTCGCTTTTTAACGCGACGTTTCGGTAGCGGACTCTGCTTCCGCCATCAGGCTGTCCTGCGAAGGACTGTTTTTCCTCACTTATATATATATATATATATATATATATATATATATATATATATTATATATATATATATATATATATATATATATATATATATATATATATATATATTTAAAGCAACACCTGATAATATTTATGAACCCCGCCTATCTTAATCTCCGACTGAGCAAAAGGCACGAAACCTTCTGGGTTATAACCGCACCTTTATCAGCTAAAATTGTAGCTTAAAGGTGCATGGTTACACATTCTGTGACAAAGGTGATTGATAATGATGAATGCAGTGAATTTCTTTAGCATAAATAAGTAGTGATTGTTTTTACATTATTAGTTTTGTTATTCTCGTTCAAAATTACTAGCTGATTTCTTGTTATGGCAACTCGGCTTTAATGTTTACTGATACTGCAGTTAAATTCTTACTTATTCATTTATTGCCATACGGATTTAAATTTACCGCCAAAATCTTTTTACCATTGAATGTACCGAAATGTAGTCAGAGCCATTATCCCCACATAAAAAAGGTAAGACAAAAAATTAAAAACGTAAAAAATACACAAGTGAATTTTTTTTTGTTGTGAAAAAAAAATCAACCAGGCAAGATTTTATCTCTTTATAAAGGGCCCTGCATCTTAGGTCCCGTCTTCTACTACATTTAAATGACTTATATTACAAAAAATATTAAAATGGAGCAATAAAATGCTTGCTAAACAGCGCATTTTAAAAATACTTTCACAAATACAGGGTGGCGCATAGGTTTATCACAACACATACTTATATATTTTTTAATGGAACACCTTATATATTATTCCTGATTAGAATTTTCCTCGCTTCGTACATTACCTCAACAAAATTCAGCATCTTATACCGAGTGCTTTCAAAGATATGACAAATTCTTTGTCTGAACGGACGTGTTGATCACTCTATCTTTCAAGAACAAAAGAAATTAATTATTATTTGTAGATATTTAATGTGTATGGTCTATTTTATTTTTCTACAGATGGCTACACGAAATATCGGAAGTCGTATACAGTATAGTCCAAATCGAGAATCGTAGATTTTGTCGAAATTTTCTAATGGATCACCCTATATTTTTCATCGGATTGGGATAGCTTATTTGCTAATTTATTAAGGTCCGGAGCGAAGACTGCTGCCCTAGCTAAGTATATATATATATATATATATATATATATATATATATATATATATATACAGTATCGACAATTTATCAATTCTGTTCTGTTAACACCGATAATGTATTCACACAACTAACACATGTTTCTATTTATTTCAGATACTCAGAGCACCAACAGCATCAGCCACAACCGAGCGAAAACAGGACAGTCCACACAACAACCACGCCACCAACAGCATCACCAACCACTTCAACGCTTTTTTTTAATGCCACAAATCTCAACACAATGATGTCAACAGGCATACCACACAATCACGAATCCCAACGACCACGTAATCCACGCGCTGAAGAGGATGAAGAATCCTGAGCAGCTCACCACCAACAATACACAATACAATATTACTTATTTTTTTAAATTATTTTATTATATTTTGTAATATGTATTGTAAATACTATATAATGTTATGTACTATAAAAATTCTAATAAACTTTGTTGAATTTGAACTATACCACACATTCTCTTACCTGCTCTGCAACTATTTTTCAAAATGAATTAAATTAATACTTTTATTATTTATGGACTAAAGTTTTCTATTTTGAAAACCATTTTTACAATTTAAAAAAAAAGAATTATTGTAATAATTAACATAGTTTTTTTAGCCACTATTTTACAAGAACTTTCTCCCGTCGCTGTTGCGTCCTGTGCGCTAGAGAGAGCGAGCGCGCTTTCAGAACAATTGCGCCTGCCTTCGAAATGCGACCGTCTCCTCGAAATTCCTTTTTATATTTAAAATTTAAGATTTTTTTTTTTGTGATGTAAAATTCATCCTGGTATAATTAATTTTTTTTCAAAAATTTTTTTCTCGTTTTTGTGAGCGTCTGCTTGGAAATGAGACCGTCTGCCGAATTTTTTAAAACGGTATCGAGCTTAGCACATGTAAAAGAACAAATTGTCAAAATTTGGTGCTGGTATAAATAATTTCGATTCATGGCAAAATTTACAATTTTCGACCGCCGCCCCCCAAGTTATGCGACCGCTTTGAGCAGGCAAACGACCGGCTTTGAGCATCTTATAACAAGTACTTTTCAATAAAAATATCAAACCTTTGGTATATAAAATTACGATTCATTTAACCTGGTCTCTCGCACTAATTGCATATGTACGAAAGACGCAATTAATTTCTTATTACCTATACTTTATTTATACATACTAAACACGATCACATCATACAAAACAAGGGTTTATAAAAAGTCTGAGATAAAGATCCTTTATTTTTTTTTTGAACGTCTGTTCCTTGTATATGTTGTTTCGTACTGTAACATCAAATCAATTAAGTTTTTATGCGCAAAAAATAGGGTACAGATCAAAAATTGAAACATAAATAACCTTAATAATTGATCAGGTCATCTAACGATTTCTCATAAAGCACATAAAAAACAACCACGTCGAAATCCATAATTGCTTGTTTGAATAAAAAAAAATTGTTATAATTTATGGATTTGAGATTCACTGCCATTATCTAAGACAAAATCTCTTTTCTTCGTAATCCATCAAGCATTAAATTCATGGACGAATAATTATAGTAGGTACTAATTAATAATGTGCCAACCAGATAACAGATATGAATAAAATTAAATTTGCAGATGTAGGTGTAATGAGCAATTTGGAATTGATTAATGATATCGTGCTCATAATTTTGAATTTGTGTAACAGTTACATCACTAAACACAATGCCTATTATTCATTTATTATAAACAACAAACATTATCGTTTTATTAATTTTAAAATTAGGTAATAATAAGTTATTTCAAAATTTTAATTAAAGGTTGATGATACTTTATTTTAAACAAGGTTATTGTGTCTTGTTAAGGTAAGTGATTTTTTAAACTATTAAATTACAAGGTAAAATTTTTCAAAAACCTTGCTCAAAAAACAGCTCTTGTACTTTGAAAACTAATTATATGCTTTTATAAAAAAAAGTTTCTATTATTATGCACACCCACCACATTTGTCAATAGTTACTATAATTAGTTACCTTTTTTGGTATTACCCCTTTTAGAAATAGTGCGCTAAACTAGCAAATTACAATCTGAATGTAAACAAAACAAATCATGCAGGATATCCTCAATTTTCATTATTAATGATATCTTAGTTCGCTCGCGATGATTTACTACACTTCGAGAATAATCATACCAGCTCTCATTAATTATTTTAAATTTGCATTTCTTAATTCAATTTAAAATGAGTGACAATTCGAAAGTAGGAAAGATGTTTTATGTTTTCATTTTTTGATTGCTTAAGGGATTCATTCATTGTGTAAGAATAGAATGAAATTTAAATAAGTTAGTAACTAAATCATAGTTCATTAGTTGAATTATTTTTAAAGAATCGTGAGATTTATGAGGAAGAGTGAACGAAAATTAATGAAATATATTTACTTTCTTTTATTCATTATTGGTGACACAAAAATCTATTATTTCCATTTTTTAGGTTTATGAATTATTCTTAAAGAGAAATCTCTAGTACAAATGTTCAAACTTCAAACTTCTTAAGTTTATTCATGAATCAGAATTCCCAATTCTTATATAAACATGGAAATGGACGAAGAATCTGTCACAATCTAGACAAAAGAGTGGGTTCTTTACGTTGTGCAAAATATTATTCAATATCCCGCACAAAAATGACAGGTCGTTCAAATTTAGGAATGACAAAGTAATAAAACCGTGAACATTAACGAAAGTTTATAATTAATTTATGATTAATCAAGGAAGGCATGTGCCAAAAAATGTCGACCTCCACTTGTTCCTTTATTTATGCGCCTAATTCTTTTATTTCCTTTAGGGTAACCTGATTTTTGAGCTGTAAAATTTGCGCTTATAAATCGACCAACAATATTGCAAAATATTTCATTTTAAGCGTAGGGGTTTCCCGTTTAGTGCCTTTCGAGCGTCGAAAAATTTTTCTTGAAATGTTCTCCGTTTCTTAAATCCCATTTCGTACGAAAATTTCTAATTACAGTATTTACACCTATATCATTCTTCAATGAAATGCAGAAAGTTGACGGGATATACTCATTGCTTTAAATTCCATAGAAACTAACACACATAAAATACAGACGCTATATCAAGTAGGTACTTTTTTTAATAATTTTTTTGCATTAAATGCAATGGTATCAACATAGCTTTATCATGTTTTAAATCTAAGACGACCTCATTTCAATCAATATTCGATTGATTTAATTACCTATTTCCTTATTAAATTTTAATATTGCATTGTCCAATTCACTAGATAATGGGGATTCATATGAAAATGATCTTGATTAACTGTTTTAAAGTCGCATTGTACATACAATAATATACTATTAATTATTTATTGTAGTTATGATTACAAAAGTACCCTACTCGTTCAATTAACTGTAAATATACAGGGTGTCCCGGAAAATCGCCAACAAGCGTCTACAGTGAGTTGCCAGGACCAAATTAGGACATTTTTCCATCTTCAAATTGTATCCCATAATTCACCCATAAAAAGTTATACGCTCTTAAAGTTCAATTTAAAATTTTTTATTGATTTGTATACAATCGATTTATCTTATACTTATAACTCAAAATTTGATAGAATTTTTAAAAAATCGCATCACTAGAACTACCAGTTCAGCAGTGGCGTCAACCTTCAACCCTTAAAAAAATTGTTTTTGCAAAATAAATAAAAATGTTTCTGCTTTATTTAAGTAATACATTTTAAAATAAAGGAATTTTGTCTCTTAAATCTTTTTTCTAAAATCGACGGTGCTTGAAAAAATTTTAAAAATAGGTTTGTATTCTACTGCTAACTGGTCTGTGCTTGTTTGATAATTGCTTTATTTTAATAACAGATTTTAAAATAAAGAATTAAAATAAAACACTAATTTTATAATAATTGCTCAAAGTGGCCCCCACTTACCTGAATGCAAGCATTCGCTCGACATATTACAAACTATTCGCGTTGATCGAAATATCTCTGGAATTTGCCTAATTTCCTCGAATGCTTCAATAATGCGCTTCCAGAAATCGTCTCCAGTCATTGCTGGAACTGGATTTAACAGCACTCCAAACAAAGAAATTTAAGGGACTATGATCCGGTGATCTAAGCGGCCAGGCTATAGAAGCATCGTTACCTCGTCCGATCCACCGGTTAGTTAACTGCTCGTGCAGGTATTGCCCCACAAGTAATTCAAAATGTGGTGGGGCACCATCGTGCATAAAGATTGTCTCAGCTCTAACATTTAATGGCACATCTTGTAGAAGTTCGCACAAGTTATTCTGTAAACACTCCAAATACGCAACGCTATCTAGTCGGTTGGGTATCATAAAGGGACCAATAATAAATTGTTCAACAATTCCTGCTTAGACATTTCCGTTTAATTTATGTTTAAAGCGACCCTCTTGAATTACAGTAGGATTATTATCTGCCCAATTGTGGAAATTATGGGAATTAAAGATGCCATCTCTAGTAAAACACGCATCGTTCGTAAAAAGAATTCGAGCAAAAATCTGAGGATCTTCAATGAAATTGTTCATCAACCATTGACATTATTCTCGTCTAAGTAGTAGATCTGTCGGTAATAGTTCTTGAATTTTTTGGATGTGGTACAGTTTTAACAATTGTTCAGTAAGTGTTCCACGAACAGCATTTTTAGAAATATTCAATTGAGAAGTGTTTGTAGTTGGATTATCCTCAATAATTTCCAATATGTGCTATTCTACCTGAACAGTTCTAATGTGACGCAGATATCCAGAATTTGGCTTCCTTCATTCAAAACCACCTGTTTCAGAAACGACGATTAATGATGTAAAAGTGATGTGGTGCGGTTAACATTTATTTAGAAATCTTTCTAAATATCTTCTTGCTGCACATCAGGTCATTCTGAATACGAGTAACGTTCCATCATAAATAACAATAAAATAATAAGTAGGTAAAAACTTACGTCAATTAAATAATTTTTTTTTGTCTTGAAGACGAAGCCTACTGCTAAATGAATTATCAAATAATCAGAATACAAATTATTTTTCAAATTTTCTCAAGAACCGTCGATTTTAGAAGAAAAAGAGACAAAATTCGAAAATAAATTAGTTCTTCGGGAATGTTGTAAGCGCAGAAAGCTACTGGAAAACATTAATGTATTTTTTTTTACGTGTGTACGATTAGAATATCTGTGATGGAAGTGATACGATCAAAAGGTGTGAAACCCGTTTTCCTTTATTCTGGATACAAGTTCAACTTAAAAGCAAAGAACAAAAAAAACTCAACTCTTAGATAGATTTGCATACACAGGAACTGCCCAGGAGCGATTGTTACTGATATAAAATCAAAAGTCAGAAGTGAACAAAACCACTACTGTGTTTCAGGTATTGCAAAAAATGAAGTGATAAGTATTTATATCATTCTAAAAAAAAGAGCAAAAGAAGAGGTTACACGTGTATCGCAGATATTTCGTCAAGATATGACGGTTGCTAGGGACCGAGGCTTGGATTTCGTTACAAATATCACACAGTTTACAACAGTAAAACATGCATTATAAAATGGGCGATATAAATCGCTAGGCATTAGCTTGCTTCCGAAATAACGAAAAGGTATAGAGGTTACAGAGTGTACGAAGGGTATGCCATTATTGACGACAGAAGACAGAATTCTTATAATGGCAATGGACGAAGGTCACTTATTGGCTGGAGGTTCTTGCTTCCTATTCGATGGGACTTCCAAAAGCTGCAGTTCACTGTTTTACGAATTATACACAATTGGTAGTATACAAAAAAGAACAAATATCATTCCTGCCCCATATACCCTTCTACCTGACGAAAAAGATGTGACGTTTAAACGAGTTTTCCCGATATTAAAAAACAAAGTTGAGAATTTTTACCAAAAAAAATGTATTCGCGATTATGAAGTTACCGCACATAACTCTATAGACGTTTCTCCGATTTATGTCTAACAAAACTTGTACAAGGAAAACGAGGAAATAAGGAACCACATGAAGACATGCGCTGGTTTAGCTCATGTGCCACAAGATAAAGTTACAGACTGACTTTGTTTAATGGAACAATTCCCCTACCGACGCAGCCATTGTGAAATTGAACGATTATTTTATTGATTAATAGATTGATAATTCACGTAGAATATGAATTTGCCATGGAGAATTCCATCGGAATACACATTCTGTAGAAGGGTGGCATAACAAGCTCAACAGACGGATCTGAAAAGCACATCCCAATACATAGTATTAACGTCCGAAACGGTCATGAATCGTTCTTTGTTGTGGTGCGTAGACGTAGGATGCTTTTATTGCAGCTCAAAAATTGAAGCTCGTAATTTTGCTTAAAATATTGATTCGATATCTTTATTTCTAAGTGAGGAGACCTTGGACGTAATGTTTTTTCGGTCCCTGATTCACTTGATAAAGGACAGTGACACGTAAAAGGCACCAGTTTGTTACGTTTGAGCATTTACCCCATACACATAATGTAGTAGGAACTTCTTAAAAATTGTACTTTAGTATGTTTTTTTCTGTTTTTAATATTACTAGGTGTAACCAAAATGGAAGATGAATCGTGCAATGCGCTCAAATAGACACTATCAAAGTTATTCTGTACCAACTGAAACATGGTTACACCGTAGTCGGGGATTTGCTGTCGAGTGTAGAAACTTAATTCTTAACCAAACGTATAAATTAAACATATTATTGCAACTAACAGTTAAATTAATCTTCAAGGTTAACGCTTAAAAAGGAACTGCAAAATCGGTCTACACCATCACTACATATGCCGCATGAACCGCAAACAATGCAACAATCCACTGTTTGGGTGTTTTAAGATGAACTGAATCCCACAAAAGTTCGTTCACGAAGCGCTTCCAAAAAATGATCGCTTGTTTTTTCGGTTGTACTGGACATGTCGCAATCATTCCTTTAGAAACTTAAGCAAAAAACATCGACATATGAGCCATCTAAGAAACCAAGAAGGAAACGGCCAGAAAGATTACGGTGAGTATCAACATATGCGCCCGAGGACTGTAAACATAGAAATGAAAAGGAAGCATTCTATGAATCCCTCACTACACCTTACGTGCATACTAGACGACCTTAACGCAAGAATCGATAACAATATAATAAGTGGTACAGAGTATAGATTTAATGAAGCAATCCGCAACGAAAATTGAGATCTTTTGATCGACTTCTGCTCCGTCAATGAACTAAGGATCAATAACACCTTCTTTAACCACCCAGAACGATACAAGTATACTTTTTAAAACACAAGAGGGCAAAGATCCATGGTTGACTATACAATTACAAATCGTGAGCTAAGACCGACGCAGTTATTAGATATAAGAACTGTAAACTCGGCGAATACAGGAACTGATTACAGCCTTCTATTAGGACAAATAAGACTAAACTTCAAAGTTAAGAAAAATCTAACAGAAAGAACAACCGAAGCAAAATTCAATACAAAAGCATTGTGGAATGACTCCACTAAAATACTTTACCAATAGAGACTCGAAATGTATATAGAAAAGAACCCTGTGAACGAAGAAAACTCGGTCGAAAAGAGCTGGGAGATGCTGCACAAATATTGAGAAGAACGCTGCCACTGAAGCAATAGGAAAAAAGAAAATAAACTCAAACAGAAGAACAACTCCATGGTTCCGAAAAAAAAGTGAAAGAAAAAGAGAAAGCCTACTTAAAATACAGGTTACTAAGGACACAGAAAGCATATGAAGAATACAAAAGAATTAGAAACGAAACAACAGTCCTAATAAGAAAACTAGAAAAGGAATAATGGAAAATATTCTCAAAAAATAGCGAAAGCGATTTTTACGGCCTGCAAACAAATGTGGAGATTCATTAAAAATCAACGTAAAGAAGAAATCCATCTGATAGAAACGAATAGAATAAGTGAAGACACATGGACCAACTACCTAACTAATTTAT
Organism: Vesta saturnalis; assembly: GCA_036346205.1. Lineage (NCBI taxonomy): Eukaryota > Metazoa > Arthropoda > Insecta > Coleoptera > Lampyridae > Vesta > Vesta saturnalis. The sequence continues at coordinate 1,784,332 of JARFJB010000400.1, forward strand.
TTGAAGGACAACAAACCAATGAAGAAACACAGAATAAAGATAAAACGTTAACGATTCTGATATGGAGGAAGGTCTAAAACAACTTAAGAACCGAAAAACATCTGGGCAAGGCCAAATACCAAACAAACTCTTAAAACATGGAGGAACGAGACTAAAAGGTGAAAGGTGAAATAACACTACTAATAAATAAAATTCTACGCACCCACAGAATACCGGATAGATAGAGGACAAGCACAATACCACTGCTCTTTAAAAAGGAGATAAATAAGAACCTGTGAACGAAAATTATAACCAATAAAATAAATAGCATCACTAAATTATCAGAAGAGCAGCAGGGGTTAAGAACTGGGTGATCGTGTACCGATACCTTATTTATCATACGACAGTTCGTCGAAAAATCATTAGAATACAATAGACCAGTATTTATATGCTGGTACAATTGACCGCACCCAACTCAAAGTTGTAATACATTTATTATACCAGATGTCCACGCGAAAACTTTAAATGGAATTATATCTGGTGCTTTAAAAGAGATCGACTTGAAATTTTGGTCATTAATGGCTATTTGCCGCCCACGTCCACAACCGGTCCAAAAATTAAAACGACACCCTATTTTTTTTGACATTTTGAAAGAGCGTAGTTTTTTAGTCTCTATTAGTGAAAAAATGACTTAATTACATAATGAAATTTGTAAGATATTTACAGCTAAAGGTTCAGACACTAGATATTCAATATCGAAAACAAAAAATAATAGCAAGCCATGAAAGCAGCGTCGTTGTTTGAACTGTCAAATAATATTGCTTGTGTGACTACTGTTTACTCGTCAGTACAAAAGTTCTCGAAAAATTTTGACTTAGTGTAAATTAAATAGCTAATAGACTTTAAGAAAAATGGTTTGAAGTTTGTAAGAAAGAACTGAAATTGTAATTTTATATAAGAAACCTAATACAAAATTTGTTTCAAACTGGATCAGTAAACAATAAAAATGTGATAGGAATAATCGTGGTGCACGAGATGAAGCAATGCAAGTAGCAGTTGTTGGTCACGTAAATTTAGACCCATCGCTTTCAGTTAGAAAATTATCAGAAACTTTATAAAATACAGCAATACAACTTCATCAAGAGTTGGGTGACGATGCTTTTTCTTAAATGGTTTACTGAATAGACACAATTGTCGATGTTGGAGCGATGTTAATCCCCACATTTTTCGAGAAGACCAAACGCAACGTCCCCAAAAAATTAATGTATGGACTGAAATTCTTAATAACCAAATAATTGGTCCAATTTTCTCCCAGGAAACTTTAACTGGACCTAGATTTCTAGAGTTTTTGGAAGAATTAATACATCCTCTTATCATTCAGTGCTTGGAAGAAAACTTAGATCAAATACAGGAGGATCAGTTATACTTTCAGCAAGACGGAGCTCCCCCTCATTAATGTTTAGAAGTAAGGCAATGTTTGGATACCGCTTTTCTAGGACAATCGATAGGTCGTAGGGGTCCTATTGAATGGCCAGCTCGCTCCCCAGACTTGGTCCCACTGGATTTGTTTGAAGTCTGTTGTTTACAGGACACCACCACAATCCTTTAACGATTTGCGTAATAGAATCATAGCGGAATGTAAAAATTTAACACCACAAGTTTTTGAAAATGTTCAGAACGCTTTCGAGAATAGACTGTATTTTTGTTTAAATGTAAACGGTGAACGTTTTGAACATTTCATTTAATTACAATAATTAGATTTTTTGTTAGTATCTGCTTTAATTATTTCGACATTTGTATATTGTCCAAGTTTACCAGTTCTTTACCTTAACATCTGGTACATGAACCTTTAGCTGTAAATATCTTACAAATGTTATTATGTAATTAAGTCATTTTTCACTAAGAGATACTAAAAAAACTACGCTCTTTCAAAATACAGGGTGTCATTTAAATTTTTGAACCAGTTGTAGCGCGTTGGGGTAGTATCTCATATACTATTAATTTCCCCCTACTTCCTTAATGATATTCCAAAATCTCAAGTCGATATCTTTTAAAACACCAGATATAATCCCATTTAAAGTTTTCGCGCGGACACCTGGTATAATAAATATATTACATCTTTGAGTTGGGTGCGGTCAAATGCATTTTGTTCCAGCATATAAATACTGGTCTATTGTATTCTAATGATTTTTCGACGAACTGTAGGACGATAAATAAGGAATCGGTACAAGATCTCCCAGTTCTTAACCCCTGTTGCTCTTCGGACAATTTAGTGATGCTATTTATTTTATGGTTAATAGCTCAAGCATTGTATAAAGAGTAGTAGTATTGTGCTTGTTCTCCATCTATCCGGTGTTCTGTGAGTGTGTAGAATTTCCTTGATAAGTAGTGTTATTTCACCTTTCACCTATTAGTCTCGTTCCTCCATGTTTTAAGAGTTTATTTGGTATTTGGTCTTGCTCAGGTGTTTTTCGGTTCGTAAATTGTTTTAGACCTTCCTCCATATCAGAATCGTTAATGTGTATTTCGTTTTCTATTACTATATCTCTATTCTGGGTTTCTTCATTGGTTTGCTGTCCTTCAGATAAATTAGTTAGGTATTTGGTCCATGTGTCTTCGCTTATTCTATTCGTTTCTATTAGATCGTTTACTTCTTTACGTTGATTTCTAGTTAATCTCCACAATTGCTTTTGCAAGCTGTAAAAATCGCTTTCACTATTTTTTGAGAGTATTTCTAATTCTTTTGTATTCTTCCTAAAATTTCGTGTTCTGTATTTTAAGCAGGTTATCCTTTCATGGCATTTGTGTCACCTTTGGTTATCACATAGAAATACCAAGGACTATGCTATTAAAGATCGTCAAAAATATACAGGGCGTCATTTAAATCGAAATACGGAAAAAATTAGGTCCGTTTGGGTGGAAACTCGGACACGTGATTTTCCTTTCCGTAATCTTCGAATCTCAATTCGATATCTTTTAAAACAAAATGTTAAAGCTACGCGGACACCTGGTATAATAGACAAACACCACTTGGATATTATTAAACGCATTAAAACATATAAGTAAGTTTCTCACCGATACCAGTAAACCAGTGGCATTAAATTAGGAGACTCATTAAGCACCTTTATATTTAAGGTCGCGATACAGAAAGTTTAAACGGCGAGGCTACAAATTAGCATGCGAAAATCACAATGGAATGCTACGCAGACGATGTTTTATTTATTTTGGAGAATGAAGACCACTTACAGCGATTAGTTAACACCAAGAACAAAACTTGCAAACTATTTAATTAAACCCAAATGCATGACGACCTCAGCTGAAGCAATCAGATGTAAACTCGAACAATTCGGAAGAATAATTCAACAAATGATGAAATTCAACTATCAAAAAATGGAAAATCAGAATACCGACAACATGAAATTAGACAAACAACATGTTTAAGCATTCAGACAGCAGGGTGTCTGAAAAATTATAAATGGCGAAATAAAACATCTCCAAATATTAATAAAAACAAGAATCTAACTAAATTCTGAAAAAAAAATGAAAATTTTAAGAAAAATAACTGAAAACACTAGTAGATCGTCAATTAAGCAGATTCTGGAGTGGAACATTATTAATTGAGTGGGTATTATGAAGGAAAGCCCCATGGAACGAACATATCCATAGGATGCATGAAAGAGAACTGTAACGATCGTTACAGATAAATCACCAATGCGTAGAAAAGTAATTGGTTAGGCCAAGGAAAAGATGATGCGACAATCTGGCGGCACAGTAGTAGCCCAACTTAAGATGAACAGGCTACACAAAGCCTATTAAAGAAGTATGAAGAAAATTGCTGTTTAAAGAATATGTTTTGGGATACCAACTTTAGAGTGTTGCAAAGCGTTGGCCTTAAAGCCTCGAAGAAATTACTTTGGTATGACCAAGGTCAACCATTTAATTAAGTCAAATCTTTTATAGTTCCTTAAAATATTAAATATTAAATCACAAGGATATGTTAAACCAATAGGAATTTTTAATGAAAACTAGGCGTGGGTAAATTACAGGAACGACGACATTCATTAAAAAATAATTAAAACTAAAACATTATAAAATACGTAATAAAATTAAAACATGCTGAATTTAGTATAATTTTAATGGCGTACTCGTTAAACAATGTTCAGACTACAGATTCTTTTGGTTTTTTAAATTTTAATCGACGAAGAAACGGTGCATTGATTTGAAATGCAAATCATTCGTATTAATTACCTGGCTTAATTTAAATTGTATAATTGGACTGAGAGTATCTAAAGTTTTTCCACGTAAATTAGGATCGACCACATATAAAACAAAGGTCCCTGTTATTTAACAATGACACAAATTATTAAATCCCTGAATTGTCAACCCTATTTTACATCCAATATCAAACATTAAAAGTTATTTTCTTTTAAGGCCTAATTATCCCACCGTTAATTAACGGAATATCCTGTTTTTGCTCAAGGTTTACTTGGGATGGGCTCTTTTTCACCAACCCACGTCGTCATTACACAACATTGTAATCCAAAAGACTCGTAATTGATCACTTCGCCCATTTGAAATTTTTCAAAATTGTTACTTAATTGATGGAATGATTTGATTGTTATATCTGTTTAATCAGAGTCGAGATGAATCATTACGTTATTTGCATTTGAATAACAGTATTTACATAAAATATGTTTCACATTAATAGTTCTATCGTTATCTGCCACTCTAATGGCCACCTTCGTCCAATCCATCGAAGAGGAAATGTTTCGTCTAAATATTGCCGCACCTCTATGCTGAAATGTGGTGGTGCACCATCTTGTTGAAACCATATTGACTCATTTGGAATGTTTGGATTATTTGCATTTGGAAACATAAGACAAAGTTCGGGTACCAATTCATTTCTCAAAAATTGCAAATAGCGTTGGCCTGTTAAAGTACCCTCGAGGAAATACGGACCTATGACTCTATCTCTTACAATACCGGCCCAAACGTTCACACTCTGAGGATATTGGGTGTGAGTTTCAATGGCGAATTGGTAGATGACCAATAGCGGCAATTTTGTTTGCTCATCATACCATTTAGGCAGAATATCGATTCATCAGAAACAAATACTTTACTAGAAAAAAACGGGTCATCATAGCAGTGCTTCATAAAAACTTCGCAGAATTCTAATCGACGATCTGGGTCGTCTTCGTTAAGTTCGTGGATTGATTGTACTTTATACGGGTGATATTTTTCTTTTTTTAAAATTCTTCGTACCGACGACTTTCCTATGTTACTATCCAGGGCTATTTCTTGAGTTGGCTTACGAGTATGTTCTTCAATGGACAAAAGAACGTCTAATTTCTTATTCACGGAAATCGAGGATCGACCAGATCTGGGAAGGTCTCTTACGCCCTACTTATCGAAATTTTTTTCAATTCGGCTATTGTGATATTCGACAGTCAGGGTATCTAGCATTGAATATTTCATATACTTCTTTTGAGGCCTAGTTCGATCGCCACATCCTGTCATGATTAAAATCTCTATTCTTTGAGTTTCACTTAACTTGGCCATTTTTTTTCACTTTAGCAATATGTATAACAACTATTGTAAGAATAAACAGAGATTAAAACAGAGCACAGAGATACTAACTGTTTGACAAAATGTTACTATTGAAACCAAATTTAATGTCAATTTAAAAGTATTACATAAATGTCATCCGCAAATGTTTCAATAACAGTTGAATACCGACATGGGTATATTACATAAAATATGTTTCTACATTAATAGTTCTATCGTTATTTCTATTTGATGTATTTTTTTCGAACACTGTTGAATTTAGATATGAGTATGTTACATGAATTATGTTCAGAGTTTCTCAGAGAGCTCAAGAACGTCATAATATACTTGGGGTTCCATAAAAAAATGAAAAAGTAAATTTATCTACTACATGGGTAACCCTGTATACATGTGTGTTACGTCAAAAATGGATAAAATGGATAACTAAAACAATATTTGACGTGTTCTAGCATTTTCATGAAAATATTTCCTTCAGTTTTAACAAATTTATGCCAGACTTGACCCTCTCTTATGTGTATTTGTCGATAACTGTTAAGTTTAGGTATAGGACATGGTACATAAAACTTACTTAAATTTAAAGCAGAATCCAAAATGAAATAAAAATAGGTGTTTCCATTTGAAAAATAAAGTTGGTAGTCACAAATTGTTTTTGGGCCACCCTGTATACATGAACTTAGCATCAAAAAATCGCTACAAAAATTCAAATCGACGTATCCGAGCGTTTTTCCAAAAACAAGTACCTAATTTTTAATTGAATTTATGCGGTACTTTTGGCCCTCTGTATAATGATAACAAAGTACAAGCTAAACGAAATGGTAAATTAACTTCACCGATACCAGTAAACAGTGGCATAAAACAGGGAGACTCATTAAGCCCTTTGCTATTTAATATCGCGATACAGAAAGTGCATAAACGGCGAGGCTACAAATTGAGGGATGCGGAGATCACAATCATGTGCTACGCAGACGATGCTTTCCTTATAGCGGAGAATGAAGACCACTTACAGCGATTAGTTAACACACTTAACAACACTTGCAAACTATTTAACATGAAAAGACCAAATGCATGACGTCCTCAGCTGAAGCAATCAGATGTAAACTCGAAGAAGACGGAAGAATAATTCAACAAATGATGAAATTCAACTATCTGGGAATGGAACTATCAGCATACGGAAACATGAAATTAGACAACCGGCCTATTAAGCCAGCAAGATAGCAGGGTGTCTGAACGATTCTATATGGCGAAATAAACATCTCCAAATATAAACAAAAACAAGAATCTATAAAAAATTCTGGAAACAACAGAAATGAAAATTTTAAGAAAAATAACTGAAAAAACACTAGTAGATCGTGAAAGAAGCAGATTGTGGAGTGGAACATATTAATGAGTGGGAACAAAGAAGGAAAGTAGAATGGAACGAACATATTAACAGGATGCATGAAAATAGAACTGTAACGATCGTTACAGATAAATCACCAGTGGGTAGAAACAGTATTGGTAGGCCAAGGAAAAGATGATGCGACAATCTGGCGGCACAGTAGTAGACCCAACCGAAGAGAGAACAGGCTACACAAAGCCTATTAAAGAAGTATGAAGAAGAAGAAGCTGTTTAAAGAATATGTTTTGGAGATACCAACTTTAGAGTGTTAACTACTTAAAATGTAGCCCTCGTATACATTGCTTTGGTATGACCAAAGGTCAACCATTTAATTAAGTTTATATCTTTTTGAATAGTTCCTTAAAATATTAAATATTAAATCACAAAAGATATTTAAAAAAAAAAATAATGTTTTTAATGAGAAAACTAGGCGTGGGTAAATTACAGGAACGCCGACATTCATTAATGAAATAATAAAACTAAAACATTATAAAAATACGTAATAAAATTAAAGCATGTTGTTTTAGTATAATTTTAATGGGGTACAACCTTAAAACAATGTCCAAGACCTACACAGATTCTTTTGGTCTTTTGAAGATTTTAATCGACGAAGAAAGGTGCATTGATTTGAAATGCAAATTATTCGTATTAATTACCTGCTTTAATTTAAATTGTATATTGCTACTGAGAGTATCAAAAGTTTAGTTCCGCGCTTTATTTACATCCTGCTACATATAAAACAAATGTCCCTGTTATTTAACAATGACACAAATTATAAATCCCTGAACTGTCAACCCTATTTTATATCCAATATCAAACATTAAAAGTATTTTCTTTAAAAAAATAACTATATTCTTACCGTTTAATTAACGGAATATCCTGTTGTTTTGCTCAAGGCTTATTAGGGATGGGCTCTTCTACACCAACCCACGTCGTCATCTACACAACATTGCGTTAATCCAAAAGACTCGTAATTGATCACTTCGCCCATTTGAAATTTTTTTCCAAATTGTTATTAATGATGGAATGATTTGATTGTTATATCTGTTTAATCAGAGTCGAGATGAATCATTACGTTATTTGCATTTGAAGTTATACAAGTCGTTAACCGGTGACAAATTATAAGGTTACATCACCTGGTTAAATTAAAAAGAACAATGTCACACGTTAATAATATCAAAACGATAAGATCTCTGTTTCTGAAAAAACAAATTGATTTAAATTAATGTCCGAAGAAGTAACCTTAACCATTTGTTAACTTGAATGGGGCAATTCTGAACATCTTACCGGAAATGGTGGACATGTGCATTAATGAAATTTATATTCCCATCCAGTTTGTGACATATTTAATGTTTTTGTCGTGTTAATTTAGGCTCAGGAATTAAAATAAAAAAGTGAAACCTTGACTTTTACAGGCCATCCATGCTTTGGCGACGGCGCCATACGTTTTTAGAACGTGAATGCTTGCTTGATAACTATAAACAGGAAAAGATCATACTTCTTTGCTTTAAATTTACATTAACTAAGTAACGGCAAAATTTTAAAACAAATGTCAAGAATTTTCTAATAACGAAAACGTTTATTAAAAGTTAATTGAAAGTAACTGTCAATCACCTCATGAGTCACGCGCTAATGCGAAAATTATCCTCATATGGGTAAACTTAACCGAACGAGATGTTTTTCTAGAAAAAGATGCGAGTATAATTTGTCGTTTGAATTCATAATATAAATATGATATTTAAATTTACGTATTGCCTGAAGGTGATTACGTGTACTGACATCGGCTAATAAAATTTCATTATTCTTAAGCAAGATCTTTTTTTAACAATCATCCGAAGTGTTATTTTCTAAAGATAATTACAGTAGTATTATAAGGTGTTTGCATTTCTTCGATGTCTATTCAAATTTATAGACTTTAATTAGAAATTATTAAGCAATAAATAGTTTTAATTTGTTGAACTACTTGTTGAGAGCCTCAAGGTAGAATACCAGGGCATATTTTATTTTCCATATGCTCATCTTTCATTATAAAAATATGGTTATATTCATGTTCGCCACAAGCCCTATAGAAATTAATGTTATCAACCATGAGTTAATAGCGCTTGTCAAATGCGTCAATTACTACTTATTTATAATTACCGTTATTAAGGTGCTTCGCAGCTTATGTTTGATTACTATATTTATATGTCATGTAAATTTGAAGTTTTAATGCCATAAGTACGCAATTATTCCGTCACAAACATGCTTTTTCGTTATTTTCTTCAAAGTCCTTAAAATTTTATTTCTGGCAACTGTGAAAATACTAAAACCTTGATTGCCACATAATTTTCTGATCGAGTAAACATGTACTAAAACAGTACGCTTACTTGCACATCAGGAATATCCATTAAAAGAATATTGATGATAACAATTTTCAATTTCATTATAAACTGTGTAAACGATGACGCAAATCAAACCTACCATCATTCGAATCATCATACCGAATCGTTGGCGTCATTCACGAAAAACACAATGTAAATAGCATAAATATGGTGGGTTATTGCACATTTTAGAGGACTTCGAATGTGTGGATTTTGACGATTTTGAAAAAACATAGATTGTGCTAGATTCTACAAGGACTGTGCTACAATCTGCCATAACTCAACTAAAAAATCAGGCCGCGACGTTTTTTCACTAGCGAGACCATTTTTCCATCGATTCGTACTGGCATGTGCTAGTTTTGTGGTATAATGTAGCGAAATTAGTTTTTCAATCGATGTGGCACAATTCCCCAGCGGTTAAATATCTAATTACCATTGCTTGAAGGTCAGATAAAGATGATGTTCGATGATTTAGTAAATATGTATAAAAACCGTATCGGGACAGAAGCGACACAAGACAAATGCGACACTGAGACAAAAGCGTAGATATTAAGTTTCCTTACTATCCTAAAGATAGAGAGCAACTTACTGTGTCGCATGTGTCTCGAAAGACGTTTAGAATGACAGTCATCTCGCAAGAGATAACGAATTAGCCATTAAAGTCAACCATTACGACTGGCGGAATTGTGCCCTACACTTTTCGGTAGTGGTGGAGTAAATGTATCATAGAATTAATTGAAAAACTCACAACTGGCGAAACTGTGTCCTACCTTTTTCAACACACCCCTTGCTTTTGCAAAAACAATATTTTAACCGGCTTATAAAGCCAGCAAGATAGCAGGGTGTCTGAACTATTCTATATGGCGAAATAAACATCTCCAAATATAAACAAAAACAAGAATCTATAAAAATTCTGGAAACAACAGAATGAAAATTTTAAGAAAAATAACTGAAAAACACTACTAGATCGTGAAAGCAGCAGATTGTGGAGTGGAACATATTAATGAGTGGGAGCAAAGAAGGAAAGTAGAATGGAACGAACATATTAACAGGATGCATGAAAATAGAACTGTAACGATCGTTAGAGATAAATCACCAGTGGGTAGAAAAAGTATTGGTAGGCCAAGGAAAAGATGATGCGACAATCTGGCGGCACAGTAGTAGACTCAACCGAAGAGAGAACAGGCTACACAAAGCCTATTAAAGAAGTATGAAGAAGAAGAAGCTATTGAAGTCCTTAAAGAATATGTTTTGGAGATACCAACTTTAGAGTGGAAAAATTCTTCGAGAATTGATTTGAATGCATGTTAATTTTGTTAACTACTTAAATGTAGCCCTCGTATAAATTGCTTTGGTATGACCAAAGGTCAACCATTTAATTAAGTTTATATCTTTTGAATAGTTCCTTAAAATATTAAATATTAAATTACAAAAGATATTTAAAAAAAATAATGTTTTTAATGAGAAAACTAGGCGTGGGTAAATTACAGGAACGCCGACATTCATTAATGAAATAATAAAACTAAAACATTATAAAAATACGTAATAAAATTAAAGCATGTTGTTTTAGTATAATTTTAATGGGGTACAACCTCAAAACAATGTCCGAGACCTACACAGATTCTTTTGGTGTTTTGAAGATTTTAATCGACGAAGAAAGGTGCATTGATTTGAAATGCAAATTATTCGTATTAATTACCTGCTTTAATTTAAATTGTATATTGCTACTGAGAGTATCAAAAGTTTAGTTCCGCGCTTTATTTACATCGTGCTACATATAAAACAAATGTCCCTGTTATTTAACAATGACACAAATTATAAATCCCTGAACTGTCAACCCTATTTTATATCCAATATCAAACATTAAAAGTATTTTCTTTAAAAAATAACTATATTCTTACCGTTTAATTAACGGAATATCCTGTTGTTTTGCTCAAGGCTTATTAGGGATGGGCTCTTCTACACCAACCCACGTCGTCATCTACACAACATTGCGTTAATCCAAAAGACTCGTAATTGATCACTTCGCCCATTTGAAATTTTTTTCCAAATTGTTATTAATGATGGAATGATTTGATTGTTATATCTGTTTAATCAGAGTCGAGATGAATCATTACGTTATTTGCATTTGAAGTTATACAAGTCGTTAACCGGTGACAAATTATAAGGTTACATCACCTGGTTAAATTAAAAAGAACAATGTCACACGTTAATAATATCAAAACGATAAGATCTCTGTTTCTGAAAAAACAAATTGATTTAAATTAATGTCCGAAGAAGTAACCTTAACCATTTGTTAACTTGAATGGGGCAATTCTGAACATCTTACCGGAAATGGTGGACATGTGCATTAATGAAATTTATATTCCCATCCAGTTTGTGACATATTTAATGTTTTTGTCGTGTTAATTTAGGCTCAGGAATTAAAATAAAAAAGTGAAACCTTGACTTTTACAGGCCATCCATGCTTTGGCGACGGCGCCATACGTTTTTAGAACGTGAATGCTTGCTTGATAACTATAAACAGGAAAAGATCATACTTCTTTGCTTTAAATTTACATTAACTAAGTAACGGCAAAATTTTAAAACAAATGTCAAGAATTTTCTAATAACGAAAACGTTTATTAAAAGTTAATTGAAAGTAACTGTCAATCACCTCATGAGTCACGCGCTAATGCGAAAATTATCCTCATATGGGTAAACTTAACCGAACGAGATGTTTTTCTAGAAAAAGATGCGAGTATAATTTGTCGTTTGAATTCATAATATAAATATGATATTTAAATTTACGTATTGCCTGAAGGTGATTACGTGTACTGACATCGGCTAATAAAATTTCATTATTCTTAAGCAAGATCTTTTTTTAACAATCATCCGAAGTGTTATTTTCTAAAGATAATTACAGTAGTATTATAAGGTGTTTGCATTTCTTCGATGTCTATTCAAATTTATAGACTTTAATTAGAAATTATTAAGCAATAAATAGTTTTAATTTGTTGAACTACTTGTTGAGAGCCTCAAGGTAGAATACCAGGGCATATTTTATTTTCCATATGCTCATCTTTCATTATAAAAATATGGTTATATTCATGTTCGCCACAAGCCCTATAGAAATTAATGTTATCAACCATGAGTTAATAGCGCTTGTCAAATGCGTCAATTACTACTTATTTATAATTACCGTTATTAAGGTGCTTCGCAGCTTATGTTTGATTACTATATTTATATGTCATGTAAATTTGAAGTTTTAATGCCATAAGTACGCAATTACTCCGTCACAAACATGCTTTTTCGTTATTTTCTTCAAAGTCCTTAAAATTTTATTTCTGGCAACTGTGAAAATACTAAAACCTTGATTGCCACATAATTTTCTGATCGAGTAAACATGTACTAAAACAGTACGCTTACTTGCACATCAGGAATATCCATTAAAAGAATATTGATGATAACAATTTTCAATTTCATTATAAACTGTGTAAACGATGACGCAAATCAAACCTACCATCATTCGAATCATCATACCGAATCGTTGGCGTCATTCACGAAAAACACAATGTAAATAGCATAAATATGGTGGGTTATTGCACATTTTAGAGGACTTCGAATGTGTGGATTTTGACGATTTTGAAAAAACATAGATTGTGCTAGATTCTACAAGGACTGTGCTACAATCTGCCATAACTCAACTAAAAAATCAGGCCGCGACGTTTTTTCACTAGCGAGACCATTTTTTCCATCGATTCGTACTGGCATGTGCTAGTTTTGTGGTATAATGTAGCGAAATTAGTTTTTCAATCGATGTGGCACAATTCCCCCAGCGGTTAAATATCTAATTACCATTGCTTGAAGGTCAGATAAAGATGATGTTCGATGATTTAGTAAATATGTATAAAAACCGTATCGGGACAGAAGCGACACAAGACAAATGCGACACTGAGACAAAAGCGTAGATATTAAGTTTCCTTACTATCCTAAAGATAGAGAGCAACTTACTGTGTCGCATGTGTCTCGAAAGACGTTTAGAATGACAGTCATCTCGCAAGAGATAACGAATTAGCCATTAAAGTCAACCATTACGACTGGCGGAATTGTGCCCTACACTTTTCGGTAGTGGTGGAGTAAATGTATCATAGAATTAATTGAAAAACTCACAACTGGCGAAACTGTGTCCTACCTTTTTCAACACACCCCTTGCTTTTTGCAAAAAACAATATTTTCCTGAAAAAGTAACATGGTCAATTTTTTCAAAAAAAAAAAAAACAATGTGCCAGGTTTGTTTACAACAAAACAGGTCCATATTGGCCTAAAATTGAAAAAAACTGAATTGGCTATGAATGGTTGCGAAACAAGATTCAATTTTACTTTTTATTTTATTTAAGCAACAGAAATCATAAAATAACGCATCACCGTTTTGTTCTATGCATTTTGGGCATTCTTTATTACACGGCTTGTAGCTGATAGAACTGTTCTGCCAGCTACGGATCTTATAATACCCGTAATTCTATTTTGAAGGTCGGTCAAGTTCGCATATATTCTTTTGTAGACTTCGTCCTTGACATAACCCCAAAAGTAAAAGTCTAATGGAGTTATGTCACGAGACTCTGGACCATTTGTTGCTATCCATCTATTTTGGAAAAGTCTTTCTAATAATACTCTGACTTCGTGAAACTGATGGAAGTTACGCATCTCTAAGTTGACATCATCTAAATATGTTACTAGCAATTCTGACAACATATCAACGTATCTCCTCACTGTTAAAGTGCCTTAATAGAAAATTGGCCCAATTATTTGGCTGCCTATTAGACCACACCACACATTCATACAAAATTGTGTTTGAGGATTTCTGGGATGAACAATAAATAAACTTTTCGTACACCAACAGTGCATATTTTTGGGATTAAACGTTCCTCTATTTGAAAAATTAGCATCATCGCTCCACAAAATGCACCTTAAAAAATTCAAATTTTCCCTACACATATCTACAATCCATTGGCAAAAACTTAGCCTCCTTTCGGTGTCACCAGGTACTAATGTTTGTACTGGTCGGTTCTTCAAATCATTAATCATAAATTGTTTTTGAGTTCTAGTTTTCACAAAACTTTTTCATTACTCCTAAATTTGCTGTACAATTTTAGGAAATATCTTCTCTCTGGTTGATTACGTTCAGGACAGATTTGACCATACTGTTCTAGTGCTCAGAGACTATTTTTTCTCGACACAAAATATCTCTAGCATGTCGAATTTTTCTAAATGATTGAAGGTCATATTGTAATATTAATACCTTAACTAACTGATGTTATCGGAGAAATAAGAAAAATGTAATTCGTTTAAATAACAAAAATAACTTCTAATTTATGAAAATGTAAACTATCACCATCATCACACATAATAAAATACTTATCTTTTTTGGGTTTTTTAATGGTGTATTTTAAATTATACAATCTAAGTGTTTCGATAACACTTACAGTTATCTTCATCAGTAGTAATATTTGTTAAAAATTGTTAAAGATGTTGGAAACAACTTTGACAAAATTGTTGCCAACATCTTTAACAATTTTTAACAAATATTACTACTGACGAAGATAACTGTAAGTGTTATCGAAACATTTAGATTGTATAATTTAAAACTTCTAATTTAAATTCAAATTTAATACGTTAACTTAGTAGCTTGCTTTTTTTTTAGATTAATTTAAAATGACGCATGGAATGCAGTTTTTATTTTAGACGTACACAGCCAACCAGTCTAAAAAAAATGTGATATGACAGAAATATATCTTGTGCCGAGAAGAAATAGATAAAATAGAAAATGTGTTGGCATATTTTGCTTTTTAAGGCATTTTATGAATCGATGAAGCTAATCTAAAGATCAAAAAGTAAAATTTAATCTTATTTCGTAACCATTCATAGCCAACTAGTCTGAAAGAAAAATGTATTGATAATTCGGTTATTTTAAATTTTAGGCCAATATTGCTAATGCCATTTTTTGTTGTAAAAATGTTGTACATTCGATTTAGCAAAAACTATACAGGGTATTTCCATGAAAAAAATACATTTACCTCATTTTTTCTTAAACGCTACATTCAATTGTTTTACTGATTTCACCATCTTACTCAGCGGGAAAAATGCTACTAGTTTGCTAACTTAGCCGACTTTGTATCTCTAATAATAACAAAGTTACCAAAGACTTAATTTAGAACAGCCCAACCCAAACGTTATAGTATAGTTTAGAATGCACTCTGTACAATAGCGACCAAGCGACCAAGTTCAAAGTACATATCAGAACAGCTGATGGCTGTTATTGATGATGGGTAAGGACCATAATTTTTTTTATTATTTGTGCTTCTGGTTTTTCTTTTGGTTTGATATTACTTTCAGGATAACTTCTGCAGTACAATAAGTTATTTATTAAACTTTTCGGATATGAATTTTGTAGTAGCATTGTTGTCAACAATGCTACAGTTCAGCCATCAGCTGTTCTGATATGTACTTTGAACTTGGTCGCTTGGGCGGTATTGTACAGAGTGAATTCTAAACTATAGTAACGTTTGGGTTATATAAATTTAAATTGCTTGTTTAGGGGATTGCTGCTATAAGAATTTCATAAGTGTTATGCTTATTTAGGTTAATGCATGTGTTGCATTTCATTGGTTAAAATTGTTTAAGCTACAAACGCTATCTCAATAAGGATGCTATTCAATATTTTAATACGGCCTTCAGCCACATGTTTTAAAACTAATGCTTAAGATTTTCCTTTATGCTCATTTAAATTTATGTTTTATAATTATACAGCTAGTGACAAACTCAGCCTTTCTGAACTTGTATGTATTATGTCTATACTGCTAATTGCAAATAAATTAAATTTATTTGCGCTTACCAAAAAAGCAATGGTAGGCATCTAGTGGAAGTTTTAGTTTATATGTTGGGTTTTAAAGTGCGTTTTGGTTTGATTTAAAACTGAAACACCTAAGATTTCGGTTTAAAGTTATTTGGTTGCCTTTATACATATGTTTTGTTGTTTTACTTTTAGGGTCAACACCGGATGTCGAACAGTGCACTTGTATATTTAGATATTACGGATTTCAATACTTTGTTTAAACTATAGGTTTAGCACTTTCCAGAAAGGCAAGTGGGTTACTACAAGACCATTTGGGTCAGATTTGATTTTAGTTAAATTTCTCTAAAATCTTGGGTCACATATCGGATAGCGATCCCAACTTAAGATAACGATTGTATACATTGCCCAATTATCGTTCCTTAAACTATTACGTTTTATACAAACACTATCTGGTTATCTACCGTGTAAATAATATTGTTTTGTTAAATACGAATATTACAATTTATATTAAACAAGTTGGTGTTAAACGATCGTCAGTTGTTTCTTTATTCCTGTGGCCTAGGATCAAAATTCCTAGCTAGACCTTTTACTTAGTTGAACTTAGTTCAGCATTTATTTCAATTGCAACGTCTCCCTCCTTGTACCGTAGCCCTTTTCTTGATTCATGGGCGATACAAAACATTAGATCAAGTGGTGCCCTTTTAATCTTTCTGTGCCAAAACGCCCACGCATCCAAGTGCCCAACCGACTGACTGAGCTTCCGGTTAATTTCTTAATTCGTGTTACCGCACACTTTCTCCTCTTCTAGCACAATCCTTTTGTGCACGTAACAGATTCTACATGATAAAATAATGGTAGAATTTTTTTCTAAATGTTATTGGTTTTCGAGTTAAGTCCGTTAAATTTCAGTTTTTTTTATTTTTGTTTTTTAAAATTATTTACTTACACAAAATCCGATATCCCTAAAGCTTAGAGTATAGACTAAGTCGATTGCGTTCCAGTATGTTAGTAATAATTCAATTAGATAGTGTGCCATAATGTTTTAGATTTAGTAGCATTTAGATATCGAATATTGTGATATGCATTTTTGTTACGGACGAGCAAGCGGCAATGCAGAATTGGCAAGAACATAATACATGGAGAATTATCACAGATAGCAATATCCCTCATGATGAAACATTTTCCAGGGTGCACAGTAGGCTTGCTGAATATGGTTGCTTCAACATTTACAATGGAAATATGGGAGGGCCTAGAAATGCTAGAACTGTGCAGCAAGGAAAAAGAATTATCGAGATTATTGAAGATAATTTAGGTACCAGTACTAGAAAAATTAGGAATGAGGTACGGCTCAGTTAAGCTACTACATGGAGGGTACTAAGAGAACAACTGTATCCGTTTCATTCGCAAAAGGTGCAAGTACTCTATGAATATTATCGGCCGAGACGGTTGGAAATGTGTAATCAGAGCCTAGCAAAATATGATCTACTAATTGGACTCATATTATTCACTGACGAAGCAGGTTTCACGCGTGATGCCACTACAAATCTACATAGTCCACCCATACAGTGTGTCAGCGTAGATTTTTTCTGAATTTGTGGGTACAGATAATAGCAGATTACCTTATTGGTTCCCATTTTTTTGATAACTCATTAACTGGTGACATACCTAGATTTTGTCCTAAATCGTCTCCTATTATATCTGGAAGATGCGTCATTCGATATAAGGGCCAACATGTGACCTCCAAGATGGAGATCCGCCTCACTTTAGTGTACGTGCATCGGAGTATTTCAATGCGGCGTATTCTGAGCGACGGATAGCACGAACTGGGCCATTGGCATGGGCAACGAAATCCCCAGACCTTAATCCTATAGATTGTTTCTTCTGGGGCCATTTAAAGGAATTAGTGTATGCTACTCCGGTGATTGACATGGAGGATCTTCATTTACGGATAATAGATGGGTGCAAAACTATCAGGGAAACACTGGGAATCTTCTATCGAGTTAGGCGGGATTTTTTGCGAAATGTTAGGAAACGTATTGAAGAAAATAGGGGACTTTTGTAGAACGGGGTTTTAGAACGGGGTCTAAATGTTGCTCTTGGACGCTTACTTGAATTGATTTCATATTTGTTTTGTATGCAACTAGGCTTTTGCATGCTCAGTTTCTTTGGTATGTTTCGATGTTTGTAATGGCTTGTTGACCCTTTTGTTTTGGGGATGCGTGTTGGGCAATTAAAAGGTTTAATTATTGTTTACGTGTTATTATGTGTGCTAGATGTTTGTGTACTTGTTTGTATTCTAAATAGTTTAGTTTCTTTGATATGAACGTTCGGGTTGTTTCTTATTACATGTTTTAGATTCTCTGATATGTTTCGTATAAGTTTGGTGTTTGGGTGAGTGCTGGTTAGATTCTTTTGTTTTGAGGGTTGCGTGTTTACAAGTTTGTGTGCTTGTACGTTTACAGAGTTTACACGTTTTGTGCTGAGTCTCTTATTTGATGGCTAGTTTCTTGCTTTGTATTTTATTGGTTTCTTGTGTTTGGGTACGTATGTGATTGTTTGCACGGTTTAATTGCTTTGTTATATATTCTCGCTTGTTTGGACATTTGCTTGTTGTATATGAGTTATTTTTATCCAGGGACAATCTTTAGTGTAAACGTTTTATTAACTATAGCGATTTTATACCAGTCTGATTTGAAAGTTGTTTTTAATCTTTATCCCCATGAAGCAGCAAATTGAAAGTTGCTTGTTGCAGATTTTTCCAGTAAAACTGCACACACACTCACACAACCTCCAAAACAAAGAAAGTAGTCAAAAACACCCAAACACACGAAACAAACCGACAAACATACCACATATGCTAAAATATGCAATAAAAGCAACTCAAACGAACAAATCAAAGAAACTAAACAAGATTTTTTATATGCAGACATGAACACATGCGCTAATAATATATATATATATATATATATATATATATATATATATATATATATATATATATATATATATATATATATATATATATATATATATATATATATATATATATATATATATATATATATAAAACAAGCAAATACGTAAACAAAACAATGGAAATAAACCGGTAGTCACACTTTTGCGAAAAACCTCATTGGTGGTACACAAAAAGGCCTTATTTCGGTAAGTGAGATCCACCTGTGGGTTTCGCTTTTGCAAAAAAATAGATTTGACTCACCTGATGGGACACTTATTCGTTAAAAATAGAGTTGTGACTCACAGGTGAGTCACGTTACATAATAGACAATCAATTTGGTTCAGCACTGTGGTCAATCATCTCAGTGCAGCAGGTTGGTTCCAGCATCCTCAGATGAATGCGAATATACAGAATCAGAATATGTGCACTGCATAGCGGACATAGTCGGAAGCAGGAAATTAGCCGTCCAACTAAAATATACGCTTGTGCAAACATCAGACCTACGTGGCTCCATTGTCATTTCATTTAGTAGGATCTTGAGTCCAGTTTCTGTATCTAAGAGTCTTGAAATTGTCGCATCTCAGCTTCTTCTGACAGAGTCTTTTTCCAATATTTAAAATTAATTCTTTTTGGAGGACTGAATTTTAAAATCCAAGATTATTTTGGCAAATTCTTGAAATTGGACCAATATCCGAAAATAAAGCGTTACTTATTGCATATTTACATATTTTCTGCTATTTTACAGAAAACTGTTATCGTATCAGATTCACATACGCACTAATCTGGGCATGCTGTATAAAGCTGCTGAACCAAGATGCTGAACCAATTTGAATAAGGTCTATTGTGCACCACATGACCCACGCACAAATGTGTTTTTAAGGAATAAGTGTGAGCCACCGGTGATTTTCATGTGTCCTAATTTTAAAATTCGAATGTATTATCAGTTTTTATGCTAAAATTAATCTTTTACTCTTCACTGCTTAATAAATTAGATTGAAATCGTAAAATTAGAAACACTCGTTAAGCTTATATTTACAAACTCAAGAGAAATACTGAACACTTAGAAAAAGGCTCCTTTCCGTAATTTCCTTTTCCCGCCTAATTCTAAAACTATGAAAGTGTAAAATTTCTGATTGTCGTCATTGCTAACGCCAATAACTGCAGTTGTTATCGGAATGCATGGATCTTGTATAATTTATTTTCAAATACACGATTCCTAAACTCAAAGGATAGTATTTGGAATACATGTGGTGGAACTTAGCATGACCATTATAGGTTTTGTGAAAAACGAATTTTATGCTAGACTGTGTTATAATGTGACCAACTAAAAAAGCAAGCTACAATTCCAAGAGAACACGTTTTTGTCATTAACGTAGCCAGTTTTTCTATCTATGCAACAAAAGTTGTGCTGGAATGTGATAGTATTGTGATATAATGTGCCAAAATCAGTTTTTTTATATCACACATCGTTTTTGTAAAAAATGGTGCTTTAGTACAAAAATTAGTATGACCATTTTTTTTTTCAAAGAAAACTTCCAGAATGTGCTAGTGCCGAAATCAGTTTTTTTAATATTACACATTCTTATTGCCAAAAACAATTTTTTTATGAAAAAATTAGCATGGCCAATTTTTTTCTTAAAAAAAGCAAATGTGCATTGCTTTTGCAAAAAAATATTTCGTGCAAAAAGTACGGTGGCTAATTTTTTTTTCAACAATATAACAAAATTGTGCCAGAATGTGCTAGTTTACATATTAATAAGGCTCGAAAAACATTAATGCCCTTGGTCATTGCATAGTATATGCCGGAATGCAAGTAAGTGGATTAAGTACTAGAATAATTCGCGTGTCAAGGAGTCACAAGAGATAGCAGACAGCATTGCCATAAAAATACTTTGTAGCGTCCCCCAGGTAACCTATCTTGGAAAGCGTAATTTGAACTTATTTGCAATAATGCAAATTCAAGAACCAAACAATCGCTAAGTAATTTATCTGGACTTGACACAATAATGTCACTATTACTCAAATTAATTACCTGCCTTACTTTGACTTTCCGCGCAATGATTAAAACACTAGAATTCATTTACCAGCCTGGTATTTAATTACCCGCAAACCTCAAATCTGATGATAGGAAGTGCCTGTCTAGTGTTAGGTACGTTGTGCTATCTAAACTAGATAGGCTTGATGAGGTAAGTGTTGTATCATGAGGGGCAGATAAAAAAAAATGAAACTACTCAAATTAAAATCAACGAGCGTTGCGCAGCGGCGGTTCAGCCCGTTAATCTACTATTGTGGGAAAGAACTTTATTCATAAACAAGTCATTGCACAGGTACATTAATAAATCAAATAACAAACAAAAAAACAATAAAAGGTTTAAATATATAACAAAACACCATTAAATCAGGTTAAAGTGCGTACAAAATTATAACATTAAAGAGAAAATGAATAAAAAACAGTTTAGTTACACACAAACATAGTAATAAAAATCGTAACACCCTTTAAAACCAATCATGCCGGTCTTTAAGTAAATAAGCACATAAAATAATAAAGCAAATCATGGTACATATAAAATACAACAGTAAAATTGCACAGGCGATAAGGTAAAGGCAAGGACAAAAGAAACAAGGAATTTGCACGTACCCAATTGTTTAGTGACCACTAAAGCACAGCATACTTAAATCAAATTACAATAAAGCAGATTCAAAGAGAAATCAGCTCGCAAGCCAATAATTTTACTTAAACGAACTGACAAAAAAAACTCATTAAAACAAAGCCTTACAAGGGTAAGTTATAAATAGATCACTAACATCGTGACCGATATATAAGTTTGAGTGCGTTAGAAAAAGACCGCGCTCCCTTCTCCGGTTACACACTTATCTATACAACAATAAAAACAATAAAAATAAAATTCGAGGTGTTGAATGGTTATCTCATATCTGATATCGGAAGTGTGTACACGCTTGGTAAATTGCCTTTTACAATTAGTGATCAAAGCGGTATCATACACCCGTTCATCAGTTCACCTCTACCCAAATATAAATATAAACAACAACCAACAATGCTAATTCGCACAAATACCAGAGTGAGAGGGCCCTGTACTGTCTTTTATTTCAACATATTTCGGCTTAATGAGTCCGCGTACGAACAAGATACCTTTACAAGGCAATGTTTGATCCTTTTAATACATTACATAGGTTGGTAAAATGATCGGTTGCGAGCTTGCAATTATATAAAAATACTATATATTATATAATATATATATATATATATATATATATATATATATATATTCCTGTAATTGATCACATACACAAATCGTTAACATACGCGGTTTAATCCCGAAAGAAAAGACAACTTAGTGTTGGCGAATTCAAAACAAAAATGTACACGCAAGAATTATTTTAAACACAATCTGTTTACAATGAAGGTATTTAATTAACCCAAAAATCGATCTGGCTCGATTGACACGCTAACTGTAACTGTCTCCCTTCGATTTCAAAACTAACAATATCTACTCCCGAAAAACCCCCGTTTTTCAAAAGTAATAAACAAGAAACATTAATTTCCGTTGAAACAGTTTCATATTAATTCTTGCACGACATCTTAATTTTAAAAATATGCATTCGTCCGTAATAACACTACATTTCTCTCTCGAAGTTTCAAGTAACAAAGATATTTTTTAATCGCGGTTTGTACCGCCACAATTAATCATTAGATCAATGACATTTTTACATCAAGAGCGCGCATAAGAAATTCCAATGATTCGTTACGCCCCTTCAGTAAGGCATTTTTAAGCGTGCACCTGCCACTCACCCCTAACATGTGTTTACATGCATATTAGTTACAAACAATCCTACATTCTTTAGATAAAAATATATAAATAAAAATATTTTGAAAACATTAGCGAATTAAGACGTATTATCAAGATATTAAAAATACACTATCTTTTCTATGATGGCAACAATGGTGATTTGACAAACGTTTATTACAATAATAAAATGTTCGCGGTCCGCTATGTAAAACATGTGTACGTGTATGTAATTCCTTCCAGATAAAGAAACAAGGTGTGTGCGTGTATGTATGTGCGTATGTGTGCGCGCGCTTTTTTTAGCAAAAAAATTAGTCATGAAAAGTTTTTTGCAATAGAGAATTTTTATTTTTTTAAATTTTCGGGTGACTCCAAATTCTTAAAATTTTGAATTAAGTATATTAGGTGTTCACTGATGGTTTGCGTTGTTCAGAATATTTAGCAGCAAGTGTATCACAAATTACTACAATCTTCGTAAATAACAGATAAATAGAAACAGTCTTCGTGGGCATAATTAAGATGCCTTGGCATTTCTAATCGCACTAGCTGACATTTACCAAATAACCATGACGTACCGGGATTTCTCCAAAACACAAGTAAACCGCATTGAGATTTTGGAATATGAGATTACGCTTTTTTGATATATTCAGAAAACTGTCTATACTATGGGAGCTTCAACCGAAATTATCCCTGATTGGAAATATGGGAATATGGTAAAAGAATTACGCCTCTCCATTTAAAAAATTTACTTTTTCGTGATTTTTTATATCGATATTGAAAAATTCTTTTGAACATCCTGTATAAAAACGGTCGAAATTTATTTAGTATCGCTTACATTCTAATTTCTCCCACGCAATTTTTTACCGAAAATTTTAAATAATTTAAACATCGTTGATGTTAGACATATGGCATGTTATATAAAGTATTTTATTTTTCTCTCCGGAATCCAAATTTCCATTAAAAAGTAGAGGTTTCATTTAAATTAAGCGAGTTAAGGTCAACAGTTTGAAAATATTTTATCCTAATGGTCCCCATCGCGATTAGTATATTACCGAATTTTCAAAATTGCGAAACTTTTACTTTTTCGTAAACCGATAGTGAGTTTGTTGTGAAACACCTTGTATGTTAATATACACTTTTGTTAACTAAATTAAATTATTATTTTACTACTTATAAAACATTATAATTTTTCTACTAAACGTACATAAAATATAATTTTTTTTATAATAGTAATGAAGTTTGTATCTCAATTTTTATAAGTGAATCAAACGGTTTTGTATGTGAATTAGAACACAATAATTGAAATTTGATGTAAACTTATTAAGACGGTTTAGGCTAAGATTAATTCCAAAACTATATAAATTGTTGAAATGCCGTTGGAACGTTTTATTTAAAAAATGATGTCAAGTATAAATTATTTGCAGTTAAAAGAATAATTAAACGTAATTCAAACTGTTAAACGAATAATGCAGAATTATAAGCGAATACTATGTATAATTAGCCTAAAATTATTTTATGCACAATTCGAGATATAAAAAGGAAATGATTGTTAATCTAAGTGAAAATAATAAAAATGTAATTAGTCATAATTTATCTACAATTCCTGTCCGAGCAATATTAAAATTAATTACAAAACGTGACCATTAAGAATCAATATTATTTCACAGAGTTTGGGTGAAAGTATAGAAATATAATTATTGTATTATAAAA
The DNA here is from genome assembly GCA_036346205.1 of Vesta saturnalis. Lineage (NCBI taxonomy): Eukaryota > Metazoa > Arthropoda > Insecta > Coleoptera > Lampyridae > Vesta > Vesta saturnalis. Next base: position 1,808,921 of record JARFJB010000400.1, read on the forward strand.
GTGAAATAAAATAATTTGATTTGAAGCGTAAAAAATTACCGTTACAATTTTTTAAGTTATCAAAATAGCCTTTTTTCAATAAAAAACCGATAATCTACACTAATTAGGATCTTTTCAAAATTAGTAATTAATGTACATTTTGTTGTTTGGAATAAAACTAGTGAAGTAATTGTATTATTTACTTACATCCCAAATGCTTTGCAAAAACCCACTTGTGCCCGTATGACATGAAGCCTAGAAAATTAACTCGAGCAGGTTTGGGATGCCTTCGGGGTGCAAAACTACCAGTTTACAGATAGAAGCGGAATATTTTTAGATTTCGCGGCTATAGATTTCGGTTGCCACCTCTATCCAAAAATGCCATTACTATTTTGGTATTCTATTACTTTACGGTAACTGCAAGCTTAGATAGCAGAAAGAATAACAAATAGCCCTTGTAACAAAAACCCCATATTTTCGAATCTTATACTAACACCAATTATCACACTACTTAAGTAATGATTATTTTACGTAGTGTCAGCGTGTGTTAAAAGTTCAGTTAGATAGTGGTTTAAGTTCGAATAACCTGAATTTGTAATGCTTTCGAGTGAGACAGGCCACAGTCCTGAGTTCCAACATGACTTCATAGGTTTAGGTTTGAGATTCACAGGTTTAAAGAAATGGAATTTGTGAATACGGAGAGCCTTGCAAAAATAGAAAATTTCAACAAGCTCTATATAGGCGTTGTTTTATTGAATATAATTGAAATAATATTTTAAATTTAGATGCGATAGGTAGTTAGTTACCGAGATAAGTTTTCATGAGCGAGCTTTGCAACTTAAATCAGTTTGGATGAATATTTAAACGTTTGACGGTGTATGAAATTTTAGAGGTAAATGTGTCTTCTTGAGAATATTGGATATGTTCCGGGTATTGATGCCGTAATAACAGTAAGGATTAAGGAAAGTTTTGCAAAGCGAATGAAGATTATAGTAACGTGTGTAAATTAAAAGAGCCTTTGAAAGGTAGAAACGATTATTATTGTGGCGACGGAGAAATTCTAGTGCACTCTTGAAGGAGAGCGAAGTTAGTCCCCATAGAGTTAGTTAAACAAGAGGTGTTATCGGGCAACTGCTTATTAAAATCATGAGGTGATATCGCGGAGTTTAAGTAGATTGATCGTGGCGGGTGTATTTTTGAGTTCGTAACAGTCGTAATTGAATGTAGCTCTTTGGGTTATTAATGACGGTATATAGAAATTGAAGCGAAGAGATCTATAGCTACCGGACGTAAAAAACGTAAAAGTTTCGTGCGTCTGGGTCGTAGTTCTGCGTCACGTAGTAAACTCTACTCCGAGTGTGGGTGTGTGCCAAATAAAACTTCTTAAGTGAGGGACAGTTATCCCTAGATTTAATTAGACGGTTTTTAACAAATGGTCTAATTGCACGCATTATCTATAGAACTTGGAATAAATCTTCTGTCGATAACTGGTATTATTAAGGGAGAAATTCGTGAACGATTCCAAATAATACAGTGGGATCAGTTTATTGTGTTTGAAGTACAAAACCAGAGTGGGTTAAGTTAAGATATTGTTTTGGTTACTGACATAAGAAAGTGTACCGCACCGAAGACGTAAGAGAGCCATTAAATTTTCTTTAGCGACGGCTACGATTACGCGTTAATTTTTTGTATAGTTAGTAATCAATTGGGAGGTGAACTAGAAGCGAATTTAAACGTGAAAAGAATACGCAGTATACAAGTACAGTGGCTAGGTGTAGCAGTTGCCTCTTCTAAAGCGGGCCGTGTGCAGTTTGAATAATGTAGAAACGGTATAACGTAACCCCCTTAGTGTAATCGTTTTTGATTTGGCAAGTTTTGGTCCAATTCGTTGATGTTTATCGACTCCGCGATTTGGTCAACAAGTGTGGAAGATTTCAAAACGGGGAACTTATTTTCCATTGATGCTTGCCACCTACCCGTTTTTAGGAAATCGGTATCCGTTTTTGCCTTTTTTGGCGTTGTTTCATATTTTCGTTAGTTATTTGACTTTTTTAAATGTTTGTTTACAAGGAGCACAATAAAAACAATCAGTAGCTTGCAACCAGTGGTCTACAACCACTATTAGATTACTAAAGAAGCATTCATAATGTTAAGAAACGTTAAAAAACGTGTGAAAACGTCATGAAAAACTTTAAAAAACAAGTAAATGTTTCCTAAAATCACGTACCTGTTTAAAAAAAAATGGATAGGTGTTTCCCAAAAATAGGTACTTATTTCCTAAAGCAGCGTAGTTGGCAAACATGCTCTTCAAAATGTTCTATGTTTACGAATGTAAATGTTAAAGGACTTGGCCCGGGCAAATGCCAAAAAAACCCATGGTTCGCAAAATTTCCCAGATACAAATGCCGGGGTACCTACTGTTGCAATTAGCCCGTTAAATTGTTAGTCTAAAGAATAAGTCTAGTTTAGCTGTGCATTTGAAGTTCAATTTCATTCATATTGATTGTGAATGGTAATAAAAGTTGAGTATAAACTGTAGTATTCTAACTGGCGGCGACCTCTATAATATATTAATTTAGGGTTATGATTACGTAAATTTGGCTTGTTGCTTCCCATCTACTTTCGATAGGTCTTCTGAAAATAAAAGAGTGAAGCTTAAGGCTGTTTAAATTTTTAATCTTAACGCCAATATTAAATCAAATTGAATTCGCCGCTTTGGCGACATTTACATTAAACCGATTGCAGATCAATTGATGCATGTTAGATAAAGTTTGTTTTTATTATTGTGTATCACGTGTAAATACTCGCCTTTAAATGCTTGATCTAATTCTCATTAGCAAATTCAAGTGCGAGGGTTAAGTGTGTACCTTTACAAGCTTAGAGTAACGGTGTAGAATTTTAATTGATCAATTTATTACTCGAGTCCACAGAGTTTCTATTTGAGCCAAATATTTAACACGAACAAGCGCTCGTAATTTAATTGGGGATATTTTCGTGTTTGGAATATACAACTTCAGATTCCATCTTAAGTCGTAAAGAAACAGAGTGGCGCCTCAGCTAATTACTAAGAAGGGCACACGGCATAGACATATGTTATGAATAATAATCATGATCATAACCATAACCATAATCATAACCATAACCATAACCATTACCATAACCATAATCATAATCATAATAATAATCATAATCATAATCATAATCATAACATAATCATAATCATAATCATAATCATAATAATAATCATAATCATAATCATAATCAATCATAATCATAATCATAATCATAATCATAATCATAATCATAATCATAATCATAATCATAATCATAATCATAATCATAATCAATCATAATCATAATCATAATCATAATCATAATCATAATTATTATTATGATAATCATAATCATAATCATAATTATTATTATTCTGATTATCATAATCATAATCATAATCATAATCATAATCATAATCAATCACAATCACAATCACAATCACAATCACCATAATCGTAATCGTAATCGTCGTAATAGTAGTAGTAATCGTAATCGTAATCGTAATCAATCATAATCATAATCATATTTATTAGTCCGATCAATCCTGTAAATACTGAAACTAACAATAATATCAAGATAATATTATTTTGTTTACTTTTGTTTTCATTTGATATAAAGCGTAATACGATTTCGACATTTTTTTTGGACACATGCGTACTGTGTACTTTCCATGTCTTTATCGAGTTCTATACCAAGAAACTTAGTGTTAGTAGTTATTGTTTTCAGTATTAATTTATTTTTAGAACACCGTTCAATCATATCATTAAACACCATACTTACTTTGGTTGTACTTTGAATGTAATGAAATAACTACAGAAGTATCGTCACAGTACATCACTACCACACCACATCTAATATATTGAGGGAGATCGTTTATAAATAGCAGGAAAAGTGAAGGCCCAATAACCGACCCTTGGGGGACTCCTAAATTACTATTATATAAGCCTGATTTAACACTATTGTATTTCACTGCTATTTTTCTATTATTAATGTATGACGCAAGCCAGTCTAGAGCAGCCCCCGTATTTCAAAAGCTTCCAATTTTTTAATGAGAATAGTTGTATCAACTGTGTCAAATGTTTCTTAAGAGGAAAAAAAACTCAATCACATAATTACCGTTGTCGCTGGAAGTTATATAACAACCTGCGACTTCCCGTTGAGTTACTCAAGACTTATGCATGCGAATGCTCCCTGCCAATAACACTGGTCAACACTGGTTTTGGTGCCGAGAAGATGTTAATTTGTTTTGAGTCTAGTACCTCAACTTATTGTATTAGTACCAACCTACGTCTAGTTTACTAGATTTTGATTTCGATAGAAAAAAACTATTTTTCCTTAAAAAAGAGAAGTTAGTAGTAGGATAGTGTAGTTGTATGCCCCAACAATAATCAACCATCATGTGTTGATTCCGTCTGCCTTGGTATCTCTCTTCCATATTTTTTAGGTCCTGGTGGAACCGCTCTCCTTGTTCTTCACGATAGGATCCAAGATTCTCTGGGTATCGGTCAAGGTGACTGTGGAGGAAATGTTTTCTGATAGACATGTGACCTCCTAAATTTTTAAGTTCTCTAACATGTCATTTACAATTACAGAATAGTTACTGAACTTGTGATTTCGGTGAAAGTTCTCAGTAACCTCAACAAACGAAGCCACTCCAATCGTTCTAAGTCATTCATTGAATGTATGAAATCAGGATCTTTTATCAATAGTCTGATTTGCGGGCCATTAAAATGCCCGCTTTTAACCTTTCTGTGCCCAGGCCAGGAAAAGGTTGCATTACATAGGCAAAAACATTGCTTATTTTGGTCTAGCGCCTTTACAAATTGCTTTTGTATGCAAGGGGGGGAGCAGTATAATGTTATCCCTTGAAACCAAATGTATATTTATGATATTCGCGTGGTCCACTGCTATTGCTTCACGTACAGGCCAATTTGTTTTCGGCCAGTGTTCATGTTTGGCACGGCTGTCCCACAGGCATAAAAACATGGGCATTTAGTGTATCCACTCTGCTGTCCCAGTAAGAAGTTCACCATTTTTGGGTCAACACAAATACTCCATTGGTGTTCTTTATATTTTATTTTATTTAGCACAAGTGAAATATTTTGGTATTCTTCCTTTAATTTTGTGTAATGAGCAATAGGAAGGGAACCGTACTTGTTACCATTATGTAAAAGGACACACTTAAGGCTTCGTTTGGAACTGTCTATAAACAGACGCCAATCATTTGGCTCGTATGCTGAAAGGCCCATGTTAAGGATAAGGCGTCGCACATCAGAGTAAAACACAATATCATTTTCTGTTTGAAGAAGTGGTAACAGTTGTTGATCTCTGGAACGATAGAATTTCACTTTAGCACCTGAAGCCAGCAAGTGTTTTTCTCTTAATCTAGACGCCAACACCTCCGCAGATTCCTTAGACAATTAACTCTTCTTGACTGAAAGGTTCTCGATCTGTACACGTTGTTTCTTCGAAATCACTCTCACTTTCATCTTCATTGGTGTTTGCTAGAGACGATGGTACCGGAATAGGAGAAATTGTTGGATCTGGTGCAGTTTCTAAAAAAAATTTTGGAACGGGCAAATTCTCAGAATGTGGTAAGGGTCTTCTAACCGATTCTGGGACAGGATAACTCTTTTTTTTTTAAGTTGACGCCATGCAACTTAACACAGCAGAAGTACCAATCGTCAACGTGATTTTTTGGTTCCTTCCATTCCATAGGCACTCCGAATCTCATACGACTTCTTTGACCACTAACGCACTATCTCAAATGTTCATGGCACAGTTTACAAACAACTTGGGGTATCCACGGCTTGCAAACATCCACAATTTTTAACTTATAGTAAGAAAAATAAGCACTTTTTACAAAACTCGTTATAGGTTTTCTGCACTTTTTAACTGTGTACTCGCCGCAAATGTAACAAAACACATTAGGATTATTTAAACAGTTTTTCCGCGATGGAGTCATGGTTTTACCTTGGTTTATAAAAGGAAATGTATCAATATAATGACAAACTACGTCTGTGAACGTACTGATGACAGCGAACATTTAGAAGTGAGGTTAGAATAAAAACTGTATGTAGGAGAAATGTCAACAAAAAATTTTCAGTGTTGCCAATGCATACTACGTTTAGAACCAATAAAAGTTTGTCGGCACCAACATTTTTTGTTTGATTTGTTGACCTGTGTAATCTAATACCCGTTTCTTACGTGATCCGGATAAACCAAAAACTTCTGTTTTTGGGCTACTTCAAAGTATTAGGCAAGCATCGCAATATGTAATGTAATAAAACAAGATGTTACTCCAAGGTAACTGCTTTCCGAGAATTGGTCCAGATCTATGATTAGTGGTACACCCTGTATACACGATCACATCAGACACATGTGCAAAAATAGTGGTAACTTATTAATACACAATTAACGATCTAAAAATAGAATATTATTGCTAAATTTTAGTACCGTAATTTTATATATCCGCTTATCAACCTTGTAAGCGTAACCCTAAGTTGTAAATAAAAATAGGATCCTAAAACAAAATCAAAACTGAAACTTTGCATTTAGTGCACAAATAAACAAGGGCGTAGCCAGGATTTGTAACAGGGAGGGGGGGCACACCATGGTCCATGGTCGTTCAAAATGTAAAACTTTAGGATAAAAAGAAAAGGCAAATGAAAACAAAACTTTGAGATTTTAATTATACTTAAATTAAACTAATAACATTTTTCTTGGGTTTAAACTAAATTTATCCAAAACTTTCTTCACTATACAGTCCTGATTTTCCTTCAAAAATTTTTGATGCACACTCATCAAACACAACCCAGTGAGTCTGTCATCACCCATTGTACTCCTGAGCCAGGTTTTACCCTTCGCAGGGTACTGAACGATCTTTCCACGGTAGCAGTAGTGGATGGAAATCACTTAATATTAGCAGTGCGTGCCTTGTTGCAGGAAAAAACATTAGCTTCCTCCAAAAGTGCAGCCACTTCAATGTCCTTTAATTTGTCTTCTGCTAAATTCTTTTTCTTCCACATATTGTACCACAAATCTAATTTTGCAGAGACATCACCCAACTTATAAAATTCCATGAAAGATGCTGCATTATTTTTGAAATCTTTTGAAGCCATTTTGAGCATGCTTGAAGGATGAAGATAAGTTAAAGCAAAAGCAGGTGTATTTTCGTTGGAGAATCTAGCATCCAAAGACGAAGTTAAAGACTCAAGATAGGGGATGATTATTGACAGCTTCCAGTATTCAACTGCAGACTCCGATTTTGGATTACTTCTGTGTACTTGCTTTTGAGTGACTCGTGGTACTGACAACTCAACCCCTACTTTCTCTGCGATATCAAGTGATTTTTTAAATAATTCATAAGAAACATTTTCGACATCTTGTCGATCTTCTTTGATTACATCTAGAATATCACCAATATGTTTCTTCACCATAACCAAATCCATACTTTTACCTTGTAAAACGTTTACAACGGGTTCCAAAATTGCAGAGTATCTTGCAATTATGTTTAAGCCTAAGATGAATATTGGTTTAGTAACTGCACAGTGCAATTGGTAGGCAGATTTTCTTGTTGCATAGTTTCCTTCGACAGATAGATGTTCTAGTGCTTTAACAATGTCAGTGAAGCTTTCGGAAAATTTTTTTATGCTCTTACATTTTTCCGACCATCTGGTCTCACAGAGCCTTGAAAGATTTGGAACTGATTTCCTACGGGCTGGCGATTCACGAAAGAAGGTTATTGTGTCTTTAACCAATTGTGTTTCTTATTTCTGGTAGCTTGCTAGTATCATTGACCACAAGATTTAGTCTGTGGCTGGAGCAATGGAAAAATAAAGATTTAGCGTACTTTTTTTAAAGAATGGCCTGTACACCACCTTCTTTGCCGGCCATCGTGGAACACCCGTCAAATCCGAATCATACACAATTATCGGCGGAAAAATTATTATCTTCTAAAAAACTTTGAATTGCGCTAGCGATTTTAGAAGCATCTTGACATTTTAACTCAATGTAGCCTACAAATTCCTCCCTGATTATTTTTGGCTTTCATCATAGAACCTTAATCCAATAGAAAGCTGCTCTTTTCCAGCGATATCTGCTGTTTCATCAGCCATTACAGCATAAGCTTTTGCCCGTTTACAGTCTTCGATTATTTTTCTTTGATAACTTCACCGCATAATTGTATGATCTCATTTTGAATTGTTGGTGAGGTATAGACTGCGTTTTTTGACATTTATCCAAGTGGCTCTTTAGCTTCTCATCACCAGAGTCAATCCTCAAATTTAAAAGGTCAAAGAAAACTCCCTCATTTCCTTGTTTTCCTCTAAGCGGCAAATCATGAATTCCACAAAATATTATGCATGAAATAATTGCTGACAATATTTGTTTATTTTCTTCAATCGTCTTATGGTGCCCTATTTGCAACTGGACATCAACAGGAGCATTTTCAAGAAATGCTTTTGCAGCAGCTGTTGAAGATTTGTGGTAATGGCTGCCAACGTGCTTTCTACAATCTTCATGTATATCCTTAAACTTCATGTAAGGCCTTACCATAAATGACCCCAAAACTCCTTTAACTGTAGCAATTCTTGGCGGAAATAAAACACAATACAAACATAGAGCACCTTTCAAACGACTTGAGTACACCAGCCATGGAGTATATTGATCTAACCAGCGATGGTTAAATTTTCTTTTCAAGTGAATGGCATCAGAAGCAAAATCGTAATTGGATGATGGAACCCAAGGGTTTGTCAACAATTCCTTCTTTTTTCAGAAGGTAAGTTATTGGCACAACTAACATAACGACCAATGTAATTTTCATGGCAGCCACCGCGTTCTTCAGTTTGTTTAGAGCTCCCAGTTCCAGAGACAGCTTCATGTAGATTTGAAGAACTACTTGAGCCTCCTTCAAAAATAGATTCCGATTTTGATGTTCCGACCATTTTATTTTCATCTTCATCACAATCATTGCTTCCACTTCCACTACTGTCATCATGAACTTTTTCCGTTTTAGAGATTTTGACCTAAAAATAATAACCTAATATCATTCTTGTTCTTAGTCCCTAGTATAAAACAAAACTACATGTAATGATAGCTTATAATGTGGATATACTATATCCGATGTTAATATTTTTTCTCTAGATTAAAAACACAAAATGAAATTAATAGCACGTATAAAGTGCTGTTTGATCTTTAATATGTGAAAATTTCAAGTTTTTATATTTAGTCCCATTTGAGATATCAGCTGTCAAAATCGGTGCATTATTGTAATTTTGTTATAATTAGAAGGCAAAAAGTCGGCATCATAATAATGAAAAATATATAAAATTATATTAATAATGCACAGAATCTTTTTCCAAAGCTAATAAAAATTGTTTCACAAAGATACAAGCAAAGAGTAAAGAGCAATTGGCAATTTTGTAAAGGGCTGCAATTGAATTTTTCCAAACGTTGCGATACAAATAATTTTGAACAAAAATTAACATCGGATATAACATATCTACATTATAAGCTATCATTACATGGTAGTTTTGTTTTATTTGGTGCTGGTCGAGCAACCAATTTTCAAATTTTGGACCATTTCTAATGGAATGACTCTAAAGTTTTAATTAAAAATTTATTTTCTACTGAAATTATTTAACTTACCTTTTGTAACCAATTTCTTATATCCATATTGTCTTTTCTGTGATTTCTGTCTCTTTATCTGTGGTAAAACTATTGTTACGGATTTTCCCTCTTGTTCCTCAGGCAATAATTTAACACTGATAACTATTCACACCAACTTTATTTAAAACAAAAAAAAAGTTAACAAAACAACACAAATATTCACTTTCTCAACACTTTATAACTATTCCGCTTTTAAATCTCGCGCCTCGCTTTCTATTCACCGTATGCAACTTCGTATCCTGCACTATGTTCTGTACTGTACTGTCTGTCTTCGCGCCGTATAGGCAATTTTATACACCCTTTTTGAGCCTAGAAATTGCCAGAATATTCGCATCGCCGGTTCCCGTATATTCCTCACTTGTATCTCGATTTTTCTCGAAGAAAACCAGTGGTGTTTCGTTACACTATTAAATGGGACACTGTCGCTAGACAAGAGCACTTACACACCAACTCAATAGTTGTTGCAAAAAATATTGTCCTATGTTAGGATTTGGAGCAAGTTGTGTTTTAACCACTTGATAGTTTTGCACGAACTGCACTCGGGCGTGACATTTTTCCGTACACTGACGATCCTGAGTCTCGTTTAGGCAACTTTTGTTTTAACTTGTTTTAACTTGTTGGTGCAGGTCTTACGTACGTTATAAGAGTATTTATTTCGGATTCTGATGTAGGATTGTGTATTGAATGTTTCAAAATATTTCACACTAAAACTACTTATTGAGTAAATTTATTTTAATTAATGAATAGGATTAAAAAATGTAGTTAAATGAAAACAAAAAAAAGTGACAATTTTTTTACCATTTTCCTCAAAAATGTCGACTGTTAAGTGGTTGAATCGAACACTAAAAATTGACGTATCCTGAGAGTAAATCGAACACTCGTTTTTATCCAATTCTGGTGTGGGACAATTCTGGTGTGCACCAATGCATTAAATGCATTGATCGAAAACGCTATTAATATATATTTAGCACTATGTCAGTTTTTCACACAGCTTTTTTTGCTGATGAAATATATTTTAGTGACAAAGGACACGTGAATAATTTTATTTATTAGAGCTTATTAATTAATTTTAACATGTTCATAAAAGCAACCAAACGACCACAACAACACACAAAATATATAAAACAGATAACAAAAAAAATATGCAGAACAGAAAAATATGTATATTTTAGATTTAATTTTTTGTTTATTAAAATTTAAAAATTATTCAATTTATTTTTGCTCTTCCAGGGGGGGCAGTTGCCCTCCTGCCCTTCGCTGGCTACATCCATGCAAATAAATGAATTTTGGTGTAACCAATTCCTCGCGATTGAAAATTAGTCGTGATTACAAGTACGATTAGCATTAATCGACATAATCAATTGGTTATAATTTATTCATTCTGTTAAAGTTATAATAATGGAATCGTTACTAACAATATATGTTGTAATTATAAAATGTTAACAAAAAGTGAAAGCAAAAAAATTAATTTATGATAGCGGAACATGGTCAAAATATGCCTTTCCATTAACTATTATGTGGTACTCCAAACACTACAACAGAAGATTTCAGACCACAGAAATGTACCGGAATTCTCGAAACACAAAGTAATCTGAGTAATAATTGTTCTTATTTTTAGCACGATTTTTCACTTTTGATGGCGTTAAATATAATCTGTCACGGTACAAACTTTCATTTGTAAAACTTGTTGGTTGTTCCCAAATTAAACACTACAATTAATCGTTATTGTAAACAAGCCGGTAAGTTTATATATATAAAGATTATATTGAAAAAGTTTATTTTGGGATTGGAGATTGGAATTTTGTTCCGGTTTTGATCTCGAACTTAACCTTAACCTAAGATACATACAATAAAGGAAGTAATTATTTTGTGTTTGTAATTTAAAACATGTCGTTTATATCGCACTACTGACTATACTGCTTCCGTTCGAATCCTTACATTTTATTGTTTGATCTATAATTATTGACAGGTCCAAGAAAGATTATGAAGGGAAGATAGTATGTAATATGATATACTTTCTATAAGTTATGGAATGAAGTCAAGGCTGTATTAGACCACAATTTGTAACTTAGCACTCTTGGTACTGAAGAGTTTAATTATAATAAATCATTCATGTCATTTGTACTCTTGAAATTAACTTTTTGCAGCTCAAAGAAAACATTTAACCTACATTACCGTATAATTTCAAAATCGTAGTCTTCACATTTCCTATACTACAAATAGATTATAGATTGTAAATAGATTATGCCATTCATAAAAAAGAACGTTCAAGTAAAGTTCGAAATGTGTGAAGTTAACGGTATTAAAAGAACTGTTGTAAACATATATACATTCTCATCATTTCTAAATACGCCTGTTTTCTGTAACCTGTTATACCTGAACATAATATTGAGCATCTACATATACATGTTCTAACATTGTAATATGCGTTAGTATAATGTGGTAAGTGAAAGGTAAAACTCGAAAATGGTAACAACATACTATTATGCTAAAACAGGAGTGCAGTAAAACCCATGATATTAGACATACAATACTCCATTAGATTCGTAATAACATTATTTGACAAATTATATACTTCATCACTAATGATTACTGTTATAAAAACAAATTTAGCAAAACTAATTTATACAAATTGTTTATTACAACAATTATGTCGGGATTATGTAAATCTGTCTTGTCAAATGTAAAATTTATGGTAAGATGATCAAAGTGTTGACGGGATTTCAAGATTTCGAAGAAAAAAAAATAAACTATAGTGTCATAGGCGGGGTGTAGGAATGTGTTGCAAACGCCATACTATGCGAAACTTGAGATTTAGGGTTGTAGGGGACTTTCCAACACGTGGTCGGATGACATATCTACAATCTATCGTTTCATAATAAGACCGATCTTGCCTATATTCTGTCAAAGGGGAAGTCGAGTGGAACTACTCCTTTCCTCGTGGTCTTTCATTGTAGTAGCATAAAAGCATACGTAGGAGCAGTAAAATTCTCCCCTCCATTTTGTCGAGAAAACAAGTTTGTCGAGAAAATAAGTTCGTCGAGAACTCTTTTTCACTTTTTTTCATCAGGCAAGGTTTGGCTAAGTGACGTGTCCGTAGATCTTTCCGAGGTCGACGATAGCTCAGAGAAAGATACCTTCTGTTTTCAGCATTTAGCGCGAGGGCGCCCGATCACCCTTGTGATGGTAGAGCTACCAACAGAAGAGGACAACAAGAAGATCAGAGGGGTAGATAACGTTGCCCGCCTCCGAGTGATCGTAGAAGATGGCAGCGGAAGTCTTTCATCGGGAAGTCTTACCAGTTTCAAGGTTTTCGCCACACACAGCGTTCTTGCAGAGCGGTGCCATGCTGTGCCAAGTGTGCCGGAGATCACCACTCCGGTCAATGCACGAAACTACGAACCTACTGCGTCAAGTGCGTTACCACCCCGCTAGCTACAGGGGATACTTGAAGTTCCTTCGATCAGCGGCGCACTAGTGCCCCAGGATAAGTATATAGTATAGACTCTTTATTTAATTCTTCATGTTCTGTAAATTCCCACTAATTATTCCCACAATTAATACTTGTTTCCATTTATTTCAGATACTCGGGGCATCATCAGCATCAACTACATCAACCGAACGACAACTGGACACTCCACACAACCGCACAGCTCCACTAGAAACAATCACCAACACAAGAACTCTTTTTTTTAATAACCACAACACTCCACATCAATGATGTCAACACGTTACCACATCAACCATACATTCCACGCACTGAAGAGGACGAATACTCTTGAGCAACGCGCCACCAAAACTACACAATAATTTTGTTTTGTAATATTCTACATATATATATATATATATATATATATATATATATATATATATATATATAACACACACACACACACACACACACACAAGGTTGTACATAGAAGTATGGTAGATTCCTCACTTCAAAATATTACGATTTGGACCAACTTGCAGGGTGTTAAAGGTTAAACTTTAAGATTTATTTTTTGCAATAACTTCAACGTATTTCGATATCTATATATAAAAATTTGGAACGGGGGTTTTTTGGGCACGAAAGATCATAATTTGGTACCTACTTCAATGTAATTTGTAGAGGGCGCCACATAGGCCATACTTGTGGCATAAATGTGCGTTAAACTTTTTTGCAGTTTAAGTTAGCTCCATTTTTGTAAAAGAATATTAAAGCTACGTTATTTTAATAGAAAAAAATTATACTTGTCATTAGCCCTAAAACTTAACGGTTTACGAGATAATCGCATTTTAGCGATCAGCTGCGTGATTTATTATTTAATTATTCATTTCGAGAAATGTAATAGGCGTATACGCCAATATAGGTAATATGATGAAAATTATTAAAGTATAGTAGGAGTTAACATTAGAAATATGTATGGCACTCTAAACTAAGTCCTAATAGGAATGCAATACATTTTCTTTAGAAAAAAAATTAAGAAAAACTAAGCTAAATAACATTATAACTTTAATTGTGTCACATTAAATGTTCGATACGTCCTCCATTCTCGTCGATACATTTATCTATACGTTCCATAAAAGATAAGTCTCATATTAAACAACATCGTTGGTCCAAAAGAACCCGCTGCTCTATTTATTTCTACCCAAAGTTGGTCGCCGTTACTTATGGAATCCTTATAAACAAGTTATTTCATTGCACCCCATACACCGAAATCGAGAGGATTCAATTCTGTGGGCTACGTGCTGGCCAAGGGAAATGGCTACCACAACCAATACAGCGTTCAGGAAAGTTGTTATTTAAATATGTTTTGAATTCTATCGTATAATGTGGCGGTGCACCATCTTGCATGAACCACATATTTTGTCTTATATTCAGTGGCAATCCTTTCAATAAATCAGTGAAGTCATTTTGCAAAAAATGTAAATAATTCTCACCGTTCAAACTACGGGGTAACTCGTATGGTCCTAAGTAAGTGTTACCAATGATCCCACACCATACGTTTATTTTCAATCATTTTGGAAATGCCTTTCTCTTTTAGCATGGGGATTTTAAATTTTCCAGACATAATTGTTCCTTAAATTAAAAATACCACGGCGGGTGAAGGTAGCTTCATCAGGAAATAATATTCTGTCGACGAAGGTATGATCACGATTTTGCCTATTTCGGATAGCACTTGCAAATTGGAATATTGACGGTAGATCTGCTGGCAGTAAATTTTGCACTGAAGTAAAATGGTATAGGTGATACTTTTCGAGGTGCAGTATTTTTAAGATGGAAGTTCTACTGATTCCTAAAGCAGTAGATAAACGTCGTGTAATAACCTGAGGATCATCTTCAATGCAAACCATTATTTCGTAGTCTTCATCAGGCGTAATTATTCTTGGTCGGCCTACGTTATCACGCTTACGACGGAACCACTTTCGCCTAAATTCCCAAATAGATTTTTGAATGTTTGATGATTAGGTTGCTGCCTGTTTAGATATTTTCTCAAATATTTGCGTTTCGCACCACGTCCATTGAAATTTTGCTCACAGTAAATAGCAACCATATCTCTCATATCTGTATTAGAATAATTATTATGCCTCGGCAATTTCCGCTTTTTTTTAATTAACCAAAACAAATACAAACTAAATATTACAAAACTCAGATAATATTGAAACAAAACTGTTTTGATGTCAAAATCGTTCGTGACGTCCGCCCACTACGTTAATATTTCCCGAAATTAATAATTAAAATAATCATGCAGTTGATCTCTAAAATGCTAATGTGTCAAAAGTCTAATAAACTATGTTCAAATTGAATTGAAATGGCTCAAAGGTGGCCGGGGGGATGAGTTTCAAAAACGCTCCCTCTACACCCCCACCACAGTTTTGAGAAAATCAAGTTCAAATCAAGATCCAAACCCAATTAAATCACTTAATCGGCATTGAAGTCATGCCGTTGGACGTTTTCCCACCAAAATCGAACAACGATTGTGATATCTCTGGCAAAAATCCATACGACAGTCAAAAATGCATAGCATTCGCCTATTGGGGCCTGTCAAGTTGGCATCCTGACAAAAAGTTCTCTATTAAAGGTTTAAAGAGTACCGGCAAGTAACATGCCCAAATTTTAGTCTGGAGAATGGGTGATAACTTCACACTCGATGGTTCAGGTTGTTTAGTTCTGAATAACCTATTTACTTTACAACCACGTAAAAGAACTTTTAAAAAAGTGCGTATAAATTCCCCAAGAGTACATTTGAGAGTTCCAGTAATTCTGGTTGGAGTTCTACAGAAAACAATTAAGCACTAACGCGATTCGATCGGGTATTAACAAAGTTATAGGACTTTAAACAACGTGAATTCAAGATTTTTCGAAGTTAGGACAAACATTAATGAGCTCTGGCGTGGATTCTAGTTATTATTATTAGGGTGCTACAAGAAACTGTTTAAAAACGTTGATTTGAAGTTTGTCAAAGTACGGGCTAAAATTAATTTTTGAGAGTTCTAGTAGTTCTGGCTTAAATTTTTACCATTGTTCTAAGATTTCTGAAAGAAACTGTTATAGCCTAAAGAACTACTGTAACTCTCAACTCATCCGTCGTTGAACAAACTTCAAATTAACGTTGGTTAAGTTCGAATAACTTTTTAATGCGGCGATTAATTTATGGTACAATATTTTCTTTTAGAACTCCAAGAATACTAACTGTAAGAACATCTGCAACTCTCAAATTTTTTTTAATACGCAATCGGACCACATTTGCCTTTAATGGTTTCCTTTAGACCTCCGAGAATCCTACCTAGAACTTGTGACTAGGGCTGGGCAAAAATATCGATTATATTTAATTAATCAGATTTTGATACGTTTCTGAAAATAATCGATTAATAGATTATTTAATTAATCGATTATTTGATTATTCGATCATTTGGTTAATTGACAAATAATAAAAATCGTTTATTTTCAGCACTCGATGATGAATTGTTGGAACTTACATTCGTCCACACTTATTCCACATTAAATTTTCTGCCCATATAACCCTAGTTGATGTATTATATATTTTTAATGCATGCACTATTATTTTCCTCTAGACTGACGTACTCTGATTAACTAGCTATTGATTAAACGGTTGTTTAATTAATCGATTATTTGATTAATCGATTATTTGATTATCAATTAATAAAAAAAATCGACTATTTTCAGTAATTGATTACATATTGTTTAAACTCATAATCGCCCAGCGCTACGGCGGTTGTGCCAGAAGTATTAAATTTCACAAAATAAATTTCTTCCACTTCAAATCGGATCATCGTTGTATAAAAGCCTATAACCTTTTAATATGCAAAGGGATCGCTTTCGTCTTCAGAACTTCGAGATTTTTTTTTAATCTTTGTGAAATCAAAAACTGGTCTAAAAAAAAGCTTGAACTCTAATCAGAACTGCGAAGTGTTTATAGCAGGGCGCGAATTCACATGCCTCACTTATTGGGTATCGGTGCATCACCTTATAAAATGCCCCAAAAACCGCGTATGTTTACGTGAAAATAGGAGATGTATAACTTGACAACATTGTTTGTGGGCAACAAAAATAGTTTAATCCTAGTTATTTATTAAATTTGGGAAGTATATTCCATTTAACCTGTTTGCGTTATTTCTGTGAACGATTCCAAATGATACCCGACGCTTGATATTTCTGTTATCTTATTTAACAGAGTACAACAATTTTTTTACATTTTTGATTTTGAAAAACAACACAGACTGCACGTTCGCTTTAATGAAATTATTTACTGTTTTTATTATATATAAAAACAATGTTTGTTTCAATTACCGTATCTTCAGAGTTTACTGGTTTTTTAAAACAAAATCGTTTGTGTCGTAATGACATGATAGTACTAAATGTTACTTTTTATTTTGAAAAACGTAAATTAATAATAAATAAATTAATAGAGTTTTACAGTTCTTCACACCTGAGTATAATTGTCTCAATTTACCAATACTTTTCAAAATATAAAGTGTTTTTTTATTAAAATATTAACTGTGTTTATTTTGCTTCTGTTTAATTACCGAATGAAAGAAACCTCTTTGAAAATAGTAAAGATTTATAGAATGACTTTCTTAGATTGACAATTGATTTTTGTAGATGAAAGTATTAGTTTTACCGAATCGATTATTATTAAAAGAAAACATGTGACTCTTTAGAAATATAAAACATTCATAATCACGTGTTTGTTGTGACATTTACGTTATTGAAATATTTTCATTACACATGGGTTTTTCATGTAATGTTTGTTTAATACAAATTTACCTGATATGAGTGTTACATAGAAAGTTGTGACATTTGAATTTATATTGAAGTCAATATTGTTTCAATTTACGATTACTTTTCATAATGAAAAGTAAGCTTTAGGATTGAAATATTTCATGTTTTCGGTTATTAATATCTTACCACTTTAAGACCACTTTAAATTTCAATTGCCTCTAAAAAACAAGCGAAGTGAAGTTCTTCCTCTATCACAGGAATTTAACATGTAATTCTTGTGTTACAACAATTTGGAGGTATATTTAACACATATTTTAGTAGTGGTCTAACGTAACTGAATGTAAGTAAAATCAGGCTGTGTTCAAATTAATTCTGTGAGCTAATTAATTTTTTTTAAATTATTTTATGTGCAATAAAACATTACTTTCACTGAATCGATTATTGATTTTTATATTTAATGGGCTATTTGTGTGATTAGAAATTTTTAAGGACGAAGATAAGACAAGTGATCATTAATAATACGTTACTCGTAAGTATTATGTCTCCTTAAAATAAAATTTTCATTGAATAGATTTGGATGTGTTTTATTGAGGGAGTTCCTAGATCTTTAGTTCATTTAAGTGATTAATTACCAAAGAATTAAGAATTTGACTGTATTTTATTGATTTAGTTGTTTATCTATGGTGTTTGGAGAATTACTTTCACTGAACCAATTTTTTCTAGTTCAATTGACCTTGTTCCAAGTTAAATTTTAAGAAATTATTTTAGTGAAGAGAATGCGCTGCTTACGCTCTCGGTAAATATGATTGGGTATTTGATTGAGGGAGGTCTTTGTGTTTTTGTTCATGTAAGTTAATGATAACTAATTACCGAGGAACTCGAAAGTATTGGCTTTGCACTTTACTTAATTTAATTAATTTATTTAGTTTGGAGCTAGAACGAGTATGACGACTGTAATTACGTTAAACCAATAAAAACATTGCGAAAGAGAGCCAACAGTAAAAAATAAACAAAGAAATAAGAATTAAGAAATAAAAAATAAATGTGATAGCGCGAGTCAAATGAACTTGAAAAGCACAAAAATACGAAAAAATTACAAAAAACACCCAAAAGACAACAGTATTGATAAAAAGGTAGTTTCAGATTCACATCATGAGATAATCCGCGGCGAAATTGGAAAATAACAGGATAAACCATACCAACACAAGAATTTTTATTTATAAAAGATGGTGACATATGTAATAAGGCCGACGCCGACGACAGAAACAAAAAAATTAAAAATCTTGTCAATGACTCGCACCGGACTGGTTATATATAACCTATTTTAATAGGAAATAGTGGAATGCTTCGATTAAATAAGTACGAAAACAAAGTTTACCTACAAGAAAAGTTAAGAGAATGTAAAAAACGATTAACACAGCCAGTGGGCATTGTATTTGATAAATGGAGTGACTAACTGGTCTTCCGCCGGATCCCATATTGAAGAAAAAACATATACCAATCTGAATTAGTATGTAGTGAAATCGTTCTCACAGCACAAAAAAAAATCATGAGAACGTTTTTTGAAGACAAATTTAAGAATTTCAGTATATTATTAATTAAAGAGAACAGTCAAAATAAGGTAAATTAATAGTTTACCTGGCTGAGGTTGCGGTTATGCAAAATGATTACATAAAACTAGTGTCAGATGTGAAGCTGACGTTGACTAATTAGGTTCAGCCATTTTAAGAATTAACTTAGGAATATTACAAATAAACGTATAACCAATGAATACATTATTTATTCAATGGTATAACGAAGACATTAGCAAAGTATCTGACGGTTACTGTATTACTTGGTATATAACACGTAACAGGAGAGGGCTAATGATTGAACCTTGTAGTGCTCCACAAAAATATGCACCACTACTTTATCTGCAAAATTTTACAATGGTGACAGATTAACATGCAAATAATGTGAAGGGATAGGCTATTTAAAGTGTGGTTTGACATTTAGTATTACATGGTTATTCGCCTAATCTGCATTTTGCTATTAATAAAAACAAAATCTGGATTACCTTCGACCAGTACTTGAACTATGCACTCACTCAATTGTAATTAAATAAAAAGCAAATTTTTTAGCCTAAATACCTTCTCTCCCATTTATATTCACAATACTGTAATTCATACACAAACAATCTTGATATAAATAGAAAGATGGCTCATTGAACTGTCAACTGCTAGAATTACATATAATGTATAGTTTAGGTCGGTGTATCATTTCCTTTTGTTTGATTCACAGCCGGTTTAAGGTAAGTAAATCAAGTTAAGCGCGTTTCCTGGATAAGTTAAATGCAATCCTTCTTTTCATTTAATCTATGATCACACAGTTTTGATGCATGGATTCAAATTATGAATTAGTCAAAGTTTCAATTTCATAACTGGCTTAATAACCATAACTAAAAATTACAGTAATTATTATTTTTTAATGATTTTAACTTTGTATCTACTGGTTAATTATGGCGGTATATGAGCAATTAATTTTTAAATTAATTATTGTCTATACTATATTACTTTCTATATAATTGAGTAAGTCAAGACTAAATTTTTTGTTCTTGCTTGATATTTATAACCTTATTGTGCTATATTGACAAGTGCTAAGAAAAATTGCTAATATATTCAGCAGAAAGTTAAAATTTTCCATAGTATTAATAATAATATGCCCACACAAAAGGTCAACAAATCAAATTAAATGTTCACTTTTGATACATCCGCTTTACTACAAATAAAGATGTCAAAGGATATTAATTTTTTTATGTAAAGCTTGCCTACTTAGGTTTATTTAAAGGCAGATTTACAATCAGTTTTAGATACATATCTTACCTAAAGTGATGTTGAAATTAAGTGTAAAATCGGATTTGGCTTACCTGAAAGAAAAACAAAACATTAATAATACAATAATTGTTTAACACAGAATTCATCATTTATAAAGTTTGTTTTTCGGGTATATTTAGGTTTTTAAGTTATAAGTAATTACATTTATTAGTAATTAGCTACAATCACCATAATGTAACTATTATCAACATTAACAACTATGAGAAACTTGTCATAAGACAAGAAGATAAGGTACAGGGAAGACAAAAAAATTAGTACTTTATTTTACAGAAAAAAAAAAACAGCCGCCACATTCGATATCGTTAATTGATTTTTAATGAGTCACTAGAATTTCGGTAATTACTGACGGATCAGGTTGGATCTCGGCGAGATTACCGAGCTGGTGAGTCAATAGTAAAACGATCTGCATAGCATTCGATTTCAGTTACCGTCTACCCTGTGTGAGGGTTTTTTAAAGGGTTTTCCTCATACACATATAGCGGCGTGATCACTGAGTATACGCACGCCATGTGCGGGCTATTTATGCGAATTCTGGGGTAGTAACTTCCCCCTCAGAACTCTAACTCCGTTCTTTACGATCCTACCCTGATCGCGCCTATTCTTAATCCCACCATGCATACATAATCGTTGTATGTACGTATGTTGAAAATCTATTACTACGGCTGAAGCATTTTGGAAACCTTAAACAACCCACCCCTTTGGGGAGGGAATGACACACGTTACCTATTCCTTTTCTCCTTCTTTTGGTGAGATGAACTCACGTGTGTGAAACCAGTAACGGCTTTCAAAAATTATTTTTAAAAAATATTGGGCAACGTGTTTCGTTTGTTATAATAAATGGTTTTTCACGTAATGAATATATCAGAGTTGGTAATCCACATATACACCCTGCGCCCTCATAAACAAGTTAAAATAATACTCAATAAACTGCCGCTGAAGATTTTTTACGAAAATAGGTTTTTAATTTTAATAATCCCACTGTACATGCATACCGTAGCTTCTTCTTTGCGAATAGCCTCCCCCCTCCCGAGCGATATATAAAAAATATCTAATATACCGTAGTTAGTTTAATGCGAAAATAACTTTTCAATATATTCAGCAATATATTGCGCATGGGGGTAACTGGGCCGCCTTAAAGCATTTAGGCTGAGCATAACCCGATTACAGTCTTGCTTTACACAAGTACAGAGACGTAGGTACTGCTTTTCACGATTTCAATTTATACAATGCTTGAGTACCGTGAATAACGCTTTTTACAACAAACAAACTGCACCCACGTACCACACAAAATTAAAAAAACACCGAACGAGTTTCAATAGCTACGTCATCATCATCAGCGGTAGACCGCTGATGATGATAGTGTAGCTATTGAAACGCGTTCGGTGCTTTTTAAATTTTTAATTTTGTGTGGTACGTGGGTGTATTTTGTTTGTTACAGATCTTTCACGCTTTTTACAGCTGCCATTCCGTACGAAATAGATGTATTTTAATTAATTATTAATATTAACAATAATAGTAGGTAATTAATATTTGATTATCAAGCAAGTAAATGTTCTATGGCCAACTTTATAACGAAGAAAGCGTTATATAATGCACTTTTAACAAAACTGTTTACATATCGATCTCTACAAAAAAACGTATCATTAACAACAGTGAGAGTAGAGCAGTGGCAGCGACGATAGTTTTAGTGAAGAAGAGTGATTAATTATGTACCTATTTAAGTGAATTATTTATGTACGATATTTATTTCTAAATATTATTTTTTATACCTTTGTTACATAATAATTCATTTTATAG
The DNA here is from genome assembly GCA_036346205.1 of Vesta saturnalis. Taxonomy (NCBI): domain Eukaryota; kingdom Metazoa; phylum Arthropoda; class Insecta; order Coleoptera; family Lampyridae; genus Vesta; species Vesta saturnalis. Next base: position 1,831,520 of record JARFJB010000400.1, read on the forward strand.
TTTTGTTGTATTAATGTATACATAAATAACGAAGGAAAAATGTTTTGTTCAACATTCTAAAATAATTGGCAATTTAAATAAAAATTGTATTGTTTTTCCGTACGCCACTGAAAATAGCAGCACTCATGGGCGGAGTTACGGTGAAAAGCCTTCGCGTCGCCTACGAGTTCTTCCATTTACAACATAAATATTGTCGCGTAGTTTGCGCTTTGTAAAAAAAGCCCTTCCCCCCGTCATCATACAAAGATTTAAAATATTCCATAAAAATACTTAAGGGGCCGTCGTTCTTTTTTCTATTAAAAATAATTTTTACTAACGCCTCTTTACAACATATGTACATACATATGTAATTTGTGGTTTGCAAATGATTCCTCCATCCATTCTATAAAAATACTTAAGCGCTGTGCTGAATATTTTTATTAAAAACAATTTGTACTAACTTCCAGTTACAATACACATATTGTCCCGTAGTTTGTGTTTTATAAAAAAAGCGCCCCACCGTCATATGAAGATTTAAAAAATTCCATAAAAATACCTAAGGGACCGCTGCTTTCTTTTTATTAAAAATAATGTTTACTAATGCCTCATTACAACATAAATATATTTCAGTAACGTGTGCTTCGCAAATAAGCCCCCTTGTCAGTAATAAACTAAAAATAAATCCAAAAAATCCTTAAGAATATAGTGCAAGGGTTTTTTTTATTAAAAACGATTTGTTCCAACTTCCATTTACAGTAGTTTGTGCTTCGTAAATAACTCCCCCGTTGCCATAAAGAAACTAAAGAAATCGTTAAAAATATATAAAGAACAGTGGCAAGAGATTTCTTTACGAAAATAATTTTTAACAACTCCTATTTAAAACATAAATATTGTCCCATAGTTTGTGCTCAGCAAATAATCCCTCCATCACCATAAGCAAATTAAAAAAATTCTATAAAAATACTTAAGGACATTTGCTGGAGATTTTTTTTTATAAAACAACTTACACTAACTTTCATTCACCATACACATATTGTCCCGTCGTGTGTGATTTGTAAAAAAGCCCTCCCATCGTCATATCAAGAATAAAAAAAATAAAATACTTAAGCAACCGTCGCTCTTTTATATTAAAAACAATTTTTACTAACACCTCTTTACAACATACACATATTTCGGTAATTTGTGCTTCGCAAATAAGCACCCATCCTCAGAAACAAGTTAAAAATAATTCCATAAAAATACTTAAGAAAACGTTACTGGGGATTTTTTATTAAAGATAATTTACCACACACATATTGTCCCGTAGTTTGGCGCTTCGCAAATAACCCGGCCATAATAAAGAAATTAGAAAAAATCCTTAAACATATTTAAACAACCGTTGCTAAGAGCAGTTTTACGAAAATAAGTTGATAATTTGTCCTAACCCCTCTATTCAACATGGATAACGTAGTTTTCTCTTGGAAATAAACCTCCGCCCCCTCCCCAGTCATTATATGCCAATTTAAAAAATTTAAAAAAATCTTTAATATAACGTATAGTCGACTCTCGATAAGTCAAACCTCGATAACTCGAGTTCCTTTATAACTCGGGTTTTTCCCCGTTCCCTTGAGAAAACCTGCCTAAGTCGGAATAACCGTAGATAACTCGAATTAATTTTTCACTTAAAGTTTACCTCTATAACTTGAAATCATACGATTTTTGCCGCTATAACTCGAAGAACAATATTTAAGCCGAATTCTTTAAATAAATTACGTCTAGAAGTCGAAGTTTACCTCTATAACTCGGAGTTTTCTTAGCGGACCTCCGTAAGTCGAAAAACCATACAGTACATAGGATAGGCATACAGGAGCATGGTGAGACCTTGTAGGTGAGTCATCTGTGCCTACCTGCCTCACTTGACAGCCATTCTTGTTCGTGCTTTCGTGTGAGTGAGTGTTCTGAACGAGTTACGTAGCAATGAGTAGCAAAATGTGAGAAAGAGATCGAAAAGCGGGCGGATCAAGGTAACGTTAAGTATAAGGGAAAAAGGGAAGCTCAGTTTCGTGATGTTGAAGAATGTATGACGAAGTGGTTTAAACAATGTAGAGCAAAAAACTTTACTTTAGGCGGTCCTATGCTGAGAGCAATGGCTGAAAACTTTGCTAAATATCTAGGCCATATAAACTTGAAGGCTAGTAACGGGTGGCTTGAAAATTTTAAAAAGAGACACAACATTTCGATAAAAAAAAGTTTGTGGTGAAAGTGGCCGTAAATGATATGAGTGATGAGTGAAAGGAGTCCTTGTCAAACCTTATAAAAGACTATTACCCAAAAAACATTTTCAACGCAGATGAAACGGCTTTGTAGTTCAAATGTCTCCCTGACAAAACTTTCAAGATGAAACATGTCATGGGGGTAAACATACAAAAGAAAGGGTAACACTTTTGCATTGCAGCGCCCACAATAGTATCCTGCCTCTGAAATGGGTAAACGTACAGTTTTTTCCAGCCAACACAACAGCGAAATTACAACCACTAGATCAAGGTATAATAAAAAACTTTAAGGTGCTCTACAGAACGGAAGTGGTAAAAAAAATTTCTATCAAAAATTAAAGATGGAGTGTACAATCAACTTGTTAGAGGCAATTGGATTGATTGACAAAAGTAGGCGAAGAGTTTCCAACGAAACAGTGGCCAACTGATTCAGTTTTATCTTCCAAGTGCATCAGATGAAAATTTAAATGAAAATAAAGGAGAATCGGAAACCGCCAACATGGATATTGAGAATGAGTGGGATACAGTAAGAATCAATCTGCAAGCAAATGATCTTACATTTGAGGACTTTGCGCTTATTGACGAGGGAGTAGCAGTCACTGGAATGTTAACTGATGCTGAGATTGTAGAATAGATAACAAATGAAGTGGATGCTCCTTTGGATGGTGAATGAGCCAGCAGACGTTACTCCTAAGGAAGCAAGAGCCGCAGTACTAACTTTACGTATCTTTTTGGAAAGAACCAGTGACGTGACCGACAGTGTGTTTTCTAGCGTTGTTTCTATTGAAAACATAATAGACATGCGAGTGGCCAAAACTCTTAAACAGAAGAAGATTACAGACTTTTTTTGACTAATCAGTTTTTTTACTGCAGTACATATACTTTATGTATACATTACAATTTTTTTAACTCTTCTTTAATTTTTTAGTACATATATATATATATATATATATATATATATATATATATATATATATATATATATATATATATATATATATATATAGGGGCTGTGGGGAAATACATGTATGTACATACTGTACTTACGTTGTTACCCCATAACTCGAACTACTTATAAGTCGAACTATACGTAACTCGAAGGAACATCACGTTCCCTTGAAATTCGAGTTATCGAGAGTTGACTGTAGATCGATTATTACGAAAATACTAACCTTTCTTTTTAATTTTGCGGAATATGTGCTTCGCAAATAAGATAATTTAGATAAGCAACAAATTCCTGTTTTACACATACTGAAAGTACGCTGTCTGACAGACGGGGCGGATAGCGTCCGCGCGTACCAGATATCGATTTTTAATTACTTAGGATGAGCAACAAATTCGATCCTTGATCCGTATCGAATGTACAGGTTGTCCCATTTTCGTATGTTTTACGGATACCTCGCTTATTTTTAGGTTAGAACCTTGTGGTTTTCGTGACACCGTGCTGCTTTTAATGAAACCAAAGATGCACTAATCAAATTTGCCATAGCCATCTTAGTTTTTGTGCTACAGAGTGATTTTGGAAAAATTGCAATTTCAGTCATCCCCTGTAACTCTGTTATTGTCAGACATATTAAAAAGTAAAACTGATATTTGTAGACTTTTGACGTAGAATCAAGTGGCGATACTCATATTTTCTTTAGAGGTCACAATATTTGAAATATTGACATAACCTACTTTTTTAATGGGACACCCTATATATTTTTTAAAATCTTTTTCCACTTACCAAGAGCTTTTCAAAATATAGCACAGTCTATATTTATTTTTATAAATAACGTGACAAAATGATTTTTTCTATAATTTACATTGATAAAAACAAAATAATTAATTAATCACAAATATTGTTCAAATTGCAGACCATTATGTCACCTACAAGTTTCACAAAGTTTATAAATTCTTTTAACAGCATTTTCCAAAATAAATGATTGTCTTCGTAATTCTGCAAAAGCATTTTCGTTGCAATTTTTAATCGTTGCATGTTGGCATATTGCCTTGAATAAATTTTATTCTTTAAATACCCCACGAAAAAAAAATCCAAAACCGAGAGATCCGATGATCGTGGTGACCATCGAACAGGTCCATTTGTTCCAATCCAGCTCCTGGAGAAACGTTCATTTAGCCAGTTTTGTATTATTCTAGCATTGTGGGCTGGAGCCCCATCCTGCTGGAAGAATATATCGTTCAGTTGAGCCAGTGGAATATCTTCTAAAATGTTCATAGTTTTTCTTGTAGAATTTGTAAGTACCCATTAGAGTTTAGGTTTTCGTCATAAATCTTGTAAACTATTTTTCGATTAAAAATAAAGCAGGAGACATTAAATCCGAACCTGCCTTGACGCTCTCTAGGAAAAATCACGTGGGTGTTTTCTTGACTCCAAAACCGCGAGTTGTGTATATTAAGACTTCCCGAACTTGTGAAATGTGCCTCGTCTGACCAAATTATTTTTTTCAAAATTATTGTCCTGAGTTTTCATATTTATAAACCAATTGCAGAACTCCAATCTACATTCAGCATCACCAGGGTGCAGATGATGAACAAGTTTGTACTTGAAGGGTTTGAATTTATGTTTTTAAAATCCTTTGCACTGTTGTTTTAGACACACCGGTCTCTTCATCTATTTTCCTGCACGAGATTTCAGGAGTGGCTTGAACAACTGCTAAAACGTTGATCTCTGATTCCTCGTTCTCTTTGTTGTAAACTCGGGGTCAAGGTTTGTCAAAACATCTATGTTGGCAAAGGTTAAATTTTAATTTTGAAATATTCTTCTGTCGGGTTGTCTTCTTTCGGGATATCTATATGACAAAATAGGTATATAAAATAAATACAAATTCTAAGGTAAAGATTAACTGAACTGTCTGCGTTTTATTAGATAATATGAAACAGGTATTCATATCATATTTCTCAAGGTTTTCCAATTTTTGGTTTCGAGCCATATTAAAAATAATTAAACAATAACAACAAGAACAAGAACGATAACAATAAACAAAAACAACGAATAATAATAAATATCAGCACTAAATTTGGGAAAATGTAACCAGGAATAATTTGAGAGAAGCAGAAACTTCAAAATCAAATACCTCAGTAATGGCAGAACGTTAATTATTTTGTTTTTGCGTTACCATGGTTACCCACGGCTATCCACTATTATCAATGTAAATTATAGAAAAAATCATTCTGTCACATTATTTATAAAAATAAATATAGTCTATGCTATATTTTTGAAAAGCTCTTGGCAAGGGAAAAGATTTTAAAAAATATATAGGGTGTCTCATAAAAAGGCTATGTCAATATCTCAAAACTGTGACCTACAAAGAAAATCTGAGTACGCCACTGAATTCTACGTAAAAAATCTACACATATCAGTTTTTACTTTTTAATATGTCTGGCAATAACAGTGTTACAGGGGATGACTGAAAATTCAATTTTTCCAAAATCACCCTGTAGCACACAAACTAAGATGGCTATGGCAAATTTTATTAGCGCATCATTGGTTTCATTAAAAATAGCACGGTGTCGCGAAAACCGCAAGGCTCTAACCTAAAGAATAAGCGAGATACCGCGTAAAACATACGAAAATGGGACAACCTGTACATTGTCTAACGAACATTTTCGTAGCTAAAACCTAAGAGCAACACATTGTTAGTTAACTTAGACCGTATACGGCCGCCAAGGTCGCGCTGCGGTATTTTGGTGCCCGGGTGCCTGACAATATTTGCCTGTCCCCTTCCACCCAAAATTTTCATAAAGAAATTGCACAAAGAAAATGCATACAAATTTTACTGAAGAACTTCGAGGTTTAAATATAGCGTTCAGGACGTTTTTGTACTAGCTTTACCACTGAACTGTACTTATACTGGAACGTGCAATGACGATCTCGGCCATAGAAAAGCCGTGGGGAGAGAGAGATAGCGTACAAAGGTCTTGTCGTTTTCCTAAAGCACGTCACTACAAAACAAACTAACCAAAATGTAACTTCAAATGAGCAATTATCATTTACTTATTAATTACTGATTTTACTATATTGCTTATTGTTTGTTGTTGTTGCATTTATACACCAATTTATATAACTATTCTCATCACGTTTGTTTTTGGAAACACGTGAAACTACGTTTAATTTATAAAATGTACTTTGCATCTTTTATGGTTAATAAAAATCCGAAGTTTAACACATACCACTGATTATACCTTGAAATTATTATGATAATTCATTATTATTGTAAAATGACGGAGTATAATAGTAGGTAAAATGAGTTTCAATGGATATTTGTAAATGTCCATGTTATTAACAAATTATCATTAAAGTATTCAAAATATATCAAATCCTTTGCAAACGTTGTGACATGACAATCGACTGCTCTACGCATGCGCGTACGCTCGAGAGTAGGACAGAGATGTCCCTTGCGGTCCTCTCTCTCGGATCGGGCTGGCGGACGGTGCGCACGTTCCAGAAAAAGTACCGTTCAGTGAGCTTTACTCATGGAAATCTGATCGTTTTCCTAATGTAAATCAAACTTTGTTGTTGTAAGTGAAACTTTTAATGATAACATTTTATAATTTGAATTTTGTAGGTTATGCGTTGCTGCCATTTTTAACATTACATTACATCCCTTTTGATTGACAAGTTCTTTAACCTAATTTATTTCATGTCAGTCCTGGAAACTTAATAAGCGTAATTTCATGGCTATAGATACAAAAACAGCCTGAATGGAGTATACTCTGCATGAAACCCATTTTTCGAAAAGAAGAAAATTGTGTTGGGTATGGTATTAATTAAATTTTCAAATATGCCGTGCAATGTACTTCAATAAAAATATTAAAATTTACAATATTGTGAAGGCCGCGGCGCACAAGGTCCGCAATGCCAAAATTTTTCATAATTTCGAAAAACAATACATTCAGTCTTTGGATACGTATCGAACTACAGTGTCTGAGAAACATTTGAATAACTAAAACAATTTTTATGGTTTTATGGTTAGCTTAGATCATATTATGAGCTCCATGCAATAGGTCTAACGTGCAACAAATTTAAATATTATGCAGAAATATGTTAAATTATGAGTATTCAATGCAGAAATATATCGGTTGAATGTCACTTCGGGACGATATCACATCTGAACTACACGCGTGTGAAGTTACCACCCCTATAAAGAGTTCCAATAGTTCTTATTAGAGTTCCGCTCATTAATGGTTCCAAATTTTAATTTGAAGAATGGGGTGCTAACTTCACATCGAAAATTGAGATCCAGTAATTCTGACTAGCTAAATTACTATATTTGCTAAAGTTCTAGAGTTCCTGCAATGAAAAATTTTTTTGAAAATAAAAAAATTTTTAATTTTTCAAAATTGAATTTTGACATGCAATCAACTTTTAATGTTGTTTTATGTATTCCTAAGGTTCTGCTAATTTAAAAAAATTATAATTAAAATGAAAAAGCTACAGCCCTTTTACTTAAAAAAAAATGTTAACACAGTAGATTTGAATAGAACTCAGAAAGTCATAAAAGAAATTCTAATGACTGAAAGCAATCCTATCAATAATTAATGTGTTACACACAAAAAAATTGGACTTAGAATCAGTAAAAAATATTTTTTTTTATAGAAGTTTTGAGCTACTTTAGTGTAAATAATTTTTCAATTAATAAATATATATTTGGAAATTTGGAAATTAAAAGAAATAATAATAATTTTAATAGCATTTTTATCAGAATAATTTGCAACCTCTACAATAAGTTCATTGCGAAAATAGGCAACATTGTAAAAACAAAAACAAAATCTATGTCAAACAGACGTTTAAAACTTCATGTCAGACAGAGGTTAATGGACATCTAGATGCTAACTTAAAAAATTAAAAGAAATGAAATAATTTTTTTGCTAAAGCGGAAGTAGAAGTTAGCTTTGTGTTGTCAAAATCGTGACAGAAGTGGAACATTTTCTCCCTAGGGAGCAAATATGCAACATCATCTTCCTAATAAGTTCATTTTATATGTTTTGACAGTTTCAAATACAGAGTACAAATAAAAACACAAGAACTAAAGAACTAACTTAATTATTTGCGTTTACTGTAAATAATACAGGCCCACAATTATTGAAATTATTCACAATTTTCATTTTTTTTTTAAACCATTTGGTGACACTAGTTATGGTTGTCAAGGTACGGATCCCAAAGTCCACTAACTAACTGTTACACACGGATTTGACGAAACTATTACTAAATTTATTAATTTTCCGTGTTTTTGTGTTTCCGCTTTCGCAAAAAATGGTATATACACCTCAGGAGAGTATGCTATTTTTCCCTCGATTTTTTGCAGCCCTCGGGCTTAGCCTTCGTGCAGCAAATTACATCTCAGGAAAAATCATGTATTTCTCTCCTTCTATGTACTATTAATTATAATTTTTTTAGGATAACTCTTTTTTATACGTTTATAACGAAAACAGGCAACATTGTAAAAACAAAAACAATAATCTATGTCAGAATGACGTTGAAAACTGATAGAGATTAATAGACATAAATACGTTAACTTGAAAAAAAATTCCAAAGCCGCCCACTTCTATATTACTAATTTTACCATTTTCGTTCATATTTAATTAATTTTTTGACTGACCTTGTGTGGTGTGATGTTAAGAAACTTTCTAAAGAAAAGTTATGTAAAATTAAATTTTCTTTAAAAACTATGTCTTCACTTTTTCTTATAAAGTTAACCGTTATTCAGACATTGAAAAAAATTCTACCTTAGGAATTTTTTTGCCGCTAAATTACGCGTCATATCAAAAAAATGCATAGAACATAATTAATCGATATTGTTAAGGTCTATATCTAGGTATGTTTATATCTTTGAAATATGCAGCTACAGCTGTTTCAGAAATATTTTATAAAAACCAGAAACTGACCTTAATAACCCCCCCTCCGCCGCTGGATTTCTAGCGTAGGTATCTTCGTTCTGGAGTTATGGTGGATAGAGACTAACTAACATTTACACAGACACACACAGGCATCCAGACATCATGGCCGATCTTGGTCGATTTAGCGATAGTGAAAAAAATTGATTGCATAACCTTCCATGCCTACATATGTATATAAAGGATGGAAGGAAAAAATTATCATTAAAATTATTTAGTTTCTTTTAATTTTTTAAGTAAGCATTTAGATGTCTATTAACCTCTGTTTGACATGAAGTTTCAAACGTCTGTTTTTGTTTTTACAACGTTGCCTATTTTCACAATGAACTTATTATAAAGAAATTGCATAATTATCCTAAGAAATACGTTATTAAAATTATTTCATTTCTTTTAATTTCTGTTTTGTAGGTTGGAAGGTCGTGTGGAGTTCCACACCAGATATTTTCATAAAATATATATTTAATAATTGAAACATTCTTTACACTGGAACAGTTCAAAGCTTCTATGAAATAAAAATGTTTTTTTAATGATTCTAAAGTCTTTAACTTTGGTGCTAAATCCAAATTTTTTTGTGTAACATTAATTATTGATCGGATTGCTTGAAATTATTAGAATTTCTTTTATAACTTTCTGAATACTAACCAAATCTACTGTGGGAACTATTGGAACCCTTCAAAATATTGTTCATCGATACTTTGAAAATTTATGAGGATATAGATGAGACGCTGGTCGAATTTCAAGAGTTCTGATTATTCTAAAACAATGCTCGTATAGTTCTGAGAATACACAATGCCTTTCCGAAAAGTTCCGATGATAAAATTAATTACATTATTTTTTAAACAATTAGTAAAAAATATCCCTTTTTTCGGATAAATTGTTTTTTAAAAAAATTATATAGTTAATTTTAGCATCAAAACTCTTTATGCATGTCGGGAACTATACGAGAACTATTTTGGAACAACTGGAACTCTTCAAAATATTTATCGTCGATACTTAGAAAATTTAAGCTATGCAATTATAATTATTTTTAAATTAGCCAGAACTTTTAGGAATGAATAAAAAAACATCAAAAGTTGATGGGAACTATTGTATGTTAAAATTGAATTTTTTAAAAATTTAAAATCTTTTTTTAATTCTTAAAAACAAATTTGTCATATCACCTTTCATCAAAATTGCGCAATAAATGTAAAGTGATGAGTCGACAGCATTTTATTATCTGCTGAAGTTCCAGTGACACACAAAATGTAAAAGCAATTACGTCAGATATTTCATATTGTTAATTAATTCACATTTTAGCTTAAGGTAGTTAACTAAGAATCACTGACATTAGTTTTTAAGAGATCATGGTTATAATCAAATTAAAACTTATTGTAGTCATTATTTTTTACTTGTTATTTTCATGAGTTTTTAAGGTTTATTTGTTCCTTAAAAACAAATTGGCGTCCGAGATTACATTATTTATTTTTAGGTTTGAAGCAACACCTTTTTTTTTTGTTAAGAGAAAATATCTAAGTAATTCTATTTTTGTTAATAAGCAAATCAAATGTTATTGAACCTGGACCTTTTGAGTAAAGTGGCATAAAATCTTCTAGTTATCCATTATTTTCCACAGTTAATTATAGCTCTGGGCTAGAAGTATTTAATCATAAGTGGGTGAATTATTTATACGACCCCTTGTTAAAAAGCATGTATTATAAAAGTTCCTGCTTATTTCAAAATTACCGTCGATCGAGTTAAAGCTTATTTTAACGCTCTTATGTGTATAGTTTCAAAAATGTAAAGTATCGTAAGAGTAAACTGCGCTTATATATAGAAAATGTTAAGCAAAGTGATTTAAATTAGCATAATCCACACAGATTTATAGTAGCACATATAATAATTTAAATTGAAAAATAAGCTCGTTACAACATTGTGCTTCTAATAATTACCTCACATTAAACCTTCGGATCTTCCTGGCCAACCAGCGGAGGTATTTATAGCGATTATGTTATTGTTAAATCAATTCGTTACAATCAACTACTAATCTGTTCGTACCAGATAAGATAACTGGCATGCAGACTCCGGTTTTCCACTACACGGGTAATTGGTGACGAATGGTTTGGCGAAGAAGGTCGCCAAGTAACCTTTAGAACCCGAAGTTTTGGGTCAACACCATACAGTCGGAACTTGTGCTTCCTTTGACTGCGGAACATTGTCAGCAACGGTCACCATAGTGCAATGGAAGATCTCATTCAAATTCTTCGATTGACAGTTTAGAGGCACGTACCCCGCACAGTAGGTGTTATGGTTTTGGGTGCGATTACTTGTGGCAGCAGGTCTCCATTGGTGTTCATTCGCGGCAACACATTTCCTGCCATACCTACTAGAGCTCGAAGAACCATTATTCCAGCAATGTAGTAAGTAACTTTGCAAAATATAGTAATTTAGCTAGTCAAAACTATTGGATCTCGATTTTGGATGTGAAGTTAGCACCCCATTTTTCAAATTAAAATTTGGAACTGTTAATGAGCGGAACGGTTTTTTTTTTACAAAGTACTTCTAAACTCTTTAAAAGAAAGCTAGAACTCTAATCAGAACTATTGGAACTCGTTGTCGAGGTGTTAACTTCACACGCGTCTGAACTACAATCTTGACTGCATGATGTTTAGTGTGTAGTTATATTCTTTAAATAAGGCCGCTTTTACAAAATCTTAGAGCAACAAAATAGCAACAAATTGTGACGTACTTGTTTTTGCGATTCTGTATATTCTCTCTGGTATGGGTGGTTAGCTTCCCCATTCTGATCGCGATTTCCTGCTAAATGCTTTAAACAACAAAATTGGATGTTCGGTAACAATTTAGCAACAAAATTGCAATACATTTTTCAACACGTAGGAATCCTGCATAATGTGTGTGAAGTAATACGTCTTTACTCATGGTGTAAACATAATAAATGTTTAACCATACTTAAAAATACGTGTTCATTACAGAAGTGTTAAACTTAGAATTAAAAATAGCTCATGCTCTGTTTTTCACTGAATAATGCCATTTTGCCACAGATATTTTTTGATATATCGTAAATATTATAATTATCGTAACGATACTTTTAAAGATTTTTTTATACTCTACTTTTTAAAAGAAGTGTTCAACTTTAATTTGATTGAACTATTGATTTTCTTTATCTCTTACCAACAAATAACAATGATAACTAACAATAATTCCCAGTTTATTGTTAAATTAAGCCGTTATCTTATTTCAAATAACTATAATTCCTTAGATTACAACCACAAATGCAACAAATTCAATTGAAAATATCTTAACAATTCCAAAATCTGTTAATTTATTGAATAACGCGTAAATTTTACACATTCCTATTTGGATTAAAGCGGTCAAAGACATAACAATCTCATAAATCCTAAAATAATAAGGTTGTATAATTGGAAATATTTCAGTTTGATCAAGTATCATTAATTTTCACTAACGTTCCCATTTGTGTATCTCATTATCAGTAGTATATAAAATCTTAAAATAGGCACAACCACCTACATTTATAACGAATGACTATTTTGTAACAGTGTCAATAAGTTATATCATTATATGAATTTTTGAAAATAATATTATAAAAAACTGCAATTTTACTAATAGGAATTCATTGACTTACATTTTAATAATACAGAAGATGCATTACTAAAAATCTTAATTTTAGGTCTGCAAATAATATACAGTGTGTTCCAATTTTTTGTGGCAGGGCTTTAACAGTCGATAGAGCTTTCAAAATTAAGACAAAAAGTTCATATAAACATAGGTTGCCAAACGCTTAGTTTTGGAGATACAGGGTTCCAAAGTTTTAATTTTTTTTCAGTTCTTTTAATTTACCTTCAAAACTATTTAAAATAATAAATCCAAATTTAGTAAACATATTACACTCCTTAAACTCAATATTAAGAGTAGTTTAACGTTTATCAATATCTACAGGGTAGTACATTTTCTGGGGTGGTACACCCTCTATCCCCCCCCGAACTTTTTCTTGCGACGCTTTAACTCTTAAAAACCAAAAATTTAGATCGCCCATTTGATTTAGGAACTTTTATGTCTTCTACTTTTTTTTTTCGAAAAATGCATAGTTTTTGAGATAAATTAGCTGTAATCCGTGAACAACTTCCAAATGGTAAGTAAACAACGTCTGATGCTCCCAAAAAAATAGTGTGCCATGAAAAAAACAATAAAAAAAAAAGAATCAAATTATGTCAAATTTCACGTTTTATTTTAAATACGACTTGTGCATAAGAAAGAATGTAATTTATTTACATATTTTATTGTGTTAATTTTTATTGCAAAAGTGATCTTTTAAAATGCCATTTTGTTTTCCAATCAAGAAATAGCGGATATCCATTTTATTTATGACTTTATAAATGGAAGTTCAGCAGCAGCAGCCCGTGAATATAGGCGAAGATTTCCTTTGAGAAGAGCTCCGCATCCTTCAGTATTTGTAAGAGTTCACCAACATATTATAAGTCAGGGGTTAAATAATGTGCATGGTCGTCAAAATAATAATCATAGGCAGCAAAGAAATATTGCACGACGAATTTTGTGTGAATTCGACAGAGATCCCACAACTAGCAGAATCGTTAGAAGCTGGCTGGACAACCATTATCCAGGAAGATGGATCGGCCGTGCAGGCCCAGTTCCCTGGCCGCCAAGGTCTCCAGACCTAAATCCCTTAGATTTTTTTGTGTGGGGGTATTTAAAAGAAAGGGTGTATGCAACTCCTGTGACAACAAGAGATGAACTCATTAATAGGATTAACAAAAAAGGAAATTAATGAAATAAGACAATTTTTAGTTAATATTCCACGTAATATTCGTCGGTGTGAATTATGTATTCAACAAAATGGTTCACGTTTTGAACACTTTCTTTAAATTTATTTATTATTACGATAGAGTTTTTGTTTTATTGTTATAGGTTAAGTTTATTTGTTTAATTTATTTATTTCGCTCGTTTCGTTCTTGTTAAAATCTTAAATAGAAATTCTTTCCAATTTTTTCCAATAAAAACGTATTTTTTTAATATTTATTTTGTTGTTTTACTTTTATTTTCATTTATTTAATTCAACTGAAAAGTTAAAGAAAAAATCAGTGGAGTACTACTTTTTATTAAGAGACAAAAAACGTGAGAATTGACATAATTTGATTCTTTTTTTTTATTGTTCTTTTCATGGCACACAATTTTTTGCGGGTCAGACGTTCTTTACTTACCATTTGGAAGCTGTTCATGGATTACAGCTAATTTGTCTCAAAAACTATGCATTTTTCGAAAAAAAAGCAGATGACAAAAAAGTTCCTAAATCGAATGGGCAATCTAAATCTTTGGTTTTCAAGAGTTAGAGGCATCGCATGAAAAAGTTCGGAGGGGGCCCAGAAAATGTACTACCCTGTAGATATTGATAAACGTTAAACTACTCTTAATATTGAGTTTAAGGAGTGTAATATGTGTACTAAATTTGGATTTATTATTTTAAATAGTTTTGAAGATAAATTAAAGGAACTGAAAAAAAATTAAAACTTTGAAACACTGTATCTCCAAAACTAAGCGTTTGGCAACCTATGTTTATATGAACTTTTTGTCTTAATTTTGAAAGCTCTATCGACTATTAAAGTCCTGCTACAAAAAACTGGAACACCCTGTATTTATGTGAATGTAAATGTAAACGTAATTCAAACTATGTTTGAACCATTTTTAAACTAATATTTTCCGTTTTCACTTATATCCCATATAAATTAATAATTTTATGTTTGGATTATTATATATCTACTACTACAAAGTTCTGAAATAGTCACCAAGCGACTGGAACTATGCCGCGGCATCAAACCCAGAATAAATTTGACGATGAACAATACGTTTGTTCTTATGATGAACTTTATGATAAACTTTATGAAAAGGACGCTGAAATGTTTGCATTAAAGGCAACAATTAACGAACTGAAGGACGAAATCGCGTTATTACTGCAGAGTAACTCTAGATTAAAAACTAGAATCGAGGTTAATCTAAACGAGAGTACAACAATGGAAGAGTAATTTCACCAACGCCACAAAAAAAACATTCTCATTCTAGGGGACAGTCACACTCTGGGTTTTTGGTAAATTGTTAAATCTCTTAATCCCAAAAAATCACTACGAAATCATAAACATTTTCAAGCCTAACGCATCGTTTGAACAGATTCTTGAGGATATTATGTCATTAACCATGAATTTCACGTCGAATGACTATGTAATAATACTTGGAGGATCGGCGATGATATACGTGGTAATCGACTAAAAAAAACGAAACACTATAAACAAACTGTGTAGCATAAAAAAACAAAACTAACTTAGTGTTTATTTCAACGCCATTTTGGAGAAACAGATATGTGTTAAATCAATTCATCAGTAACAATAATGCAAGTGCGTATGATATTTTAAGTGGTAAAAATAATGTAAAAAATTTCTTTTATGTGGACATAAACTACATACTTGTCCACTCAGGCACTCACATTTCACCGGTCATGGACTTCACTTAAATAGACGGGGGAAAATTCGATCGCTTAAGGAAATAATCAATTATGAATTATTGCCAATATGTTAATTTTTCAAACTTAGTATATCCATCCGTAACCGTATCTGTTGTAAAAGTCCTCTGTACGGAAGACATATTTCCAGATCGCGCCGCGCCCAAGACTAGTGCTGATACGACTATAGACGATCTATCATTATACAGGGTGGCCCATTAGTGTGTGGAAGTGCAATAACTTACTTAGGATCAAAAATACGAACAAATATTTTAAGTAAAAGTTGTTATGTTTGCGCAGATACGCATTTCTAAAATATTTTGAGATATACAGGGTGTTCAGCCTAAGCAAGACAACATTAAGTTTACTTTTTTTAAAAGGACACCCTGTATATTTGTTTACCATCGAATTCAGCGTAAAATTCTGCATCTAACCCTGTCTTTTCTTTTCCCATAAATTGCGACGTTGCCAAGCTAGAGCGAAAAATATGAAGATTTGACGAAAATTGGTGCACTATAAATGCTGCCAAATAAACGTTATCAACGATAAGCTAAACTTATTTGGTAGGTACGAAGGTAAAGTATGGCTGAAATCTCGAACATAGTAGAAGTTTCGTTTGGGTTTGGGTGTTTTTGGATAAGCATTAATTCAGGAGATTTCAATTAGCAAAAACTTCATTTTTTAAATGGAACATCAAGTATATTATTTTACCATCTTGTCAAACTATTTTATCCCTTAGAATTATGTCTTATAATGTACTCTCTAAAATTGATTGTTTTAAGAAAATTGCATTTTTAGTTTTGATTTAAAATATTCATGTTTTTAACAAGCAAGCTCTGAATGTGACGTTTAGAATACTTCTACTTTCGATAATTTTTGTGACAAAATCAAACCAGTAATTTTCTACCTTTAAAAATGCAATAAAATAAATAGGGTATCTGCGAAACTCAATAAACAAATAAACAAAATAACTAACAACAAATAAGAAAGAACTAAAAACGTTAGATAACTATTTTATTAAATGTTCAAAATGACCACCATTTACTGCCATACAATAATGTATGCGATCTTCAAAAGCTCTACAAGCACGATGTAACATAGTGACATAAGCAGTTCGGACAACCTCTCTAATTCTATTCTTCATGTCTTCCTTAGTAGTCGCGGGTGTTTTGTATAATTGTTCTTTGACATAACCCCACCAAAAAAAATCTATTTTTGTAAGTTCTGGTGAACGAGGTGGCCATTTATGGGGTCCTCCTCTACCTATTCATCGTCCGGGAAATTCATTATTTAAATGTGTATTGACCAGTTGGGTATGGTGAACTGGTGCCCCGTCATGTAGGTACCACATTCGCCGCCTAACATGAGCAGGTAATTGCTGAAGTAGTTGTGGTAATTCGTTTTGTAAGAAATTTAAATAAACTTGCCCATTAACAGTTGCGTCAAAGAAATATGGGCCTATAATACGATTCCCAATTATTCCACCTCATACATTTAATGACCACCTTGTTTGACTGATAGTCCGTATACAATGCGGTTGATCTGTTGCATAATAATGGAAATTGTGTCTATTAACAAACCCATTTTTATGAAAAGTTGCTTCATCGGCAAATAATACAAAATTGAAAAAATCTCTGTTTTGCTCAATTTGTTGTTGAGCCCACTCACAGAAGGTTAATCGCTTTTCATAACCATCCTGCATTCGCTGTATACCGCAACGATGCATTTTGTTCTTAGACAGAATTGTTTGGACGACACTACGACTTATGTCGGTTTGTTTTGTTATTTCCTGTGTCGAGATATGAGGATATTCCGTAACTTTTAACATTACGGTCATCTCGTTATCCTCTGTTATTGCAGTCTTCAACCTTTCGCTTTTTTCGTAAGTTACACTGCCAGTTTTGGTAAATTGTTAAAGCATATTTTTCAATGTGGCTGTCTTCTATCTGGAAATTTCTGTTGATAAATCCTTTGTGCGAGTAAACAGTTTTTATCACTGGCACCCAGTACAAAAATCATATCTGTCAATCCTTCTATCGGAAAATTCATGATTTTAATTGCTTTCTCGTTCTTAATAGATACACATTTACGACACGTCTAGATAATAACTAATCACTCTGACTTGCGCAAACGTCAAATTCACAGGTTACTTGTCAAAACTATGGATATTTTCATTTCATTTGTTGGTAAGGTTATTTTTACTTAATTAAGTTTTGTAGAAACTCTATTTATTTTATGACAGTTGTTAAAGGTAGAAAATTACTGGTTTGATTTTGTCACAAAAAATTATAGAAAGTAGAAGTATTCTAAACGTCACATTCAGAGCTTGCTTGTTAAAAACATAAATATTTTTAAATCATAAACTAAAATGCAATTTTCTCAAAAACAATCAATTTTAGAGAGTACATTATATAGACATAATTCGAAGGGATAAAATAGTTTTACAAGATAGTACAATAATATACTGGGTGTTCCATTTAAAAAAATTAAGTTTTTGCTAATTGAAATCTCCTGAATTAATTGCTTATCCAAAAAACACCCCGAACCCCAAACGAAACTTCTACTATGTTTAGACATTTCAGCCATTCTTTACCTGCGTACCTACCAAATAAGTTTAGTTGCTTATTACTGATAACGTTTATTTGGCAGCATTTACAGTGCATCAATTTTCGTCAAATCTTCATATTTTTCGCTCCAGCTTGGCAACGTCGCAATTTATGAGAAAAGAAAAGATAGGGCTAGATGCAGAGTTTTACGCTAAATTCGATGGTGAACAAATGTACAGGATGTCCTATTAAAAAAAGTAAACTTAATGTGGTCTCGCTTAATCTGAACACCCTGTATATCTCAAAATATTTTAGAAACGTGTATCTGTGCAAACATAACAAGTTTTATTTAAAACATTTGTTTGTATTTTTGATCCTAAGTAAGTTATTGCACTTCCACACACTAATGGGCCACCCTGTATGAAGAATTGAGTCAAGTGAACCATTCAAATGTTAACGTCGTCAATATCGTAAATTTGGCAAATATGGACGAATAACAAGGTAGTGACAACCAAATCCATCGCTTTGAGTAATACCATCGACCAACAGGTAACTGATTTTAGAACTAGTGTTACTAATGAAACCCTATGTGTCTTAAGTTTTCACGTGCAGTGTTTTAGGAAATAAGATCGAACTTATTGAAACCTTTATTAAGGATTATAACTTTTCGTTTTTATTGATATGTGAGCATTGGTATTGTAATACAGATATTGAGAATATCAGCATAACAAACTACAAATTACTGTCACATTTTTCGCGTTCGAATCATATTCGGGCGGGTCTTCAATATTTGTAAAAACATCGTTTTTATCAGATTGTAGCCCAGTTCACTACATTAATAATCTGTCTGTTTAAATGGTTATTGAGTGTTGCGCCATTGCTTTCAGGATATCTTACTGCTTCATAAATGTATACAACCATGCTCTTCCTGTATAATAAAAATTCACACATTTCTTGTTTTCTAGCTACAAAAAATTTTAAGCGGATAATCATTACTGGCGATCTAAATATAAATCAACTTAGCAACAACATACAAACTAAGAAACTTTTCGACATAATTTATTTATTTTGAATGTCATCGCTAATATCCGACTACACTAGGGTTTTCACTAACGTTAATTACACCAGGACTTCTTCAATAGACTATGTTATCACAAATGTACCCAATACTTCAAAAACAAATAATTTTGATTCGGGCATATCTGATCACCATTGTCAAACCCTTGAATTGAACGTCGCTTCTTGTGAGGTTAAGTTAAACGTTAATAATTATCAATTTCTTACATATAGAGACATTTTAACGAATTGTCACTTTTAGATTGCAGAGAACGCTTTTCGAAATCCCAATTTAATTAAAGCACTGATTCTAAAAGTCGATAAGGTTGATAAAATTAAATTCTCATTACGCTTAAACCAAAAAGGAAACTATTGCAGAATCTAAATTGGCTACGTAAAAGAGTATACGATATCAATCTTGTCAAACGGTGCCAAACCTTAAAAAAAGAAATAAAATGTCAAATTATACTAGAAAAAAAAGGACTACTGTAATCTTATCAATAATTCATCTAATAAGAATAAAGCTTGTTGGAAGATAGTTAACAACGTGAAATGTAAACAAACGAGTACCAATATAAAAGAAATCTACAATAAAAATGAAACCTTAACTAGTACAAATGACATGGCTGCAGCTTTTGGCGAATACCTAGCAACAGACTTTGTGAATAAAACTACTGAGCATTTTGGTACTATCTTAGGCAAGGAATGTACGACTAATGAACCGGTAACCCAAACCATATTTTTCACACCCGTTACGAGTTGCGAGGTCATTGAAATAATAAATAATCTATCGTGCAATAAAATATTGTAAAGAATTAATAGCTCCTCATATTGCGAATATCATCAATGTGTCAATGAAAGAGGATCAATTTCCATTAACCTTAAAATCAGCTTCCGTAACTTTACTGCATAAGAAGGGCGAAAAAATGTTGAAAATTATCGACCTATCGCCGTTTTGAGGATATTTTTAAAAATAATCGTATTGTAACATATTTAAACAAATTTAAACTGATAGCGAATTGCCAGCATGGTTTCAGAAATGGCCTCTCGGCTGAATCATGCATTGCTGAATATGTGCAGTTTGTTAATAGTAAATTAGATATCGGAGAATACGTGGTATCTGTATTTTTTTACTTAACTCGAGCTTTTGACACTGTAGATAAATCTTTTGTGTTTGAAAAGTTACATAACCTAGGAATTCGAGGTTGTATTAATAGCCGTTTAGTGTCATTTTTAGAAGACAGAAAAATTATGGTACGCGTTAACGACGTTCTTTGAAGATAATTTAACATAGATTTAGGAGCTCCACAAGGTAGCGTGTTGGGACCACTTATCTTTCTCGTATTTACTAATGGTCTACATAATTTTGTGTAAACTAGTTATGTATGCTGACGATATGTGCATGACCATATCTGATCCTACAAAAAATACTGTGATAAGTAAAGTTAATTCATCTTGGAGGGAATTTTCGTACCACAGGCCCTGTTCAGGGACTAATGGGAAAAAAGTCGGGAACGTATAGGCTGAGCCAAATTAATGTTAGTACTTCATGTAAACTTTTTTAGTACAGCCCAGAGTTGGAATTTTAAATTCGTTTTTTAGTGCTTCTATTCAACTCACTTTGTCCGGTTCAAATCTTGTAATTGAAGTTTCAACGACTTCCTGCTCTCCGATTGAGCTGAAATTGGGCATACATGCGTATTCTTGATGACAATACACGAATATGTGTCTTTTGCTTTGACTTTTGCGGCCAAATTTGGCTAAATGTGGTCGAAATTTTTATTTATAAAGCTAGGACCTTGACATTTTTGACATAAGCTTTTCGCATAATATGCGACCAGTTGAGGTTCAAGGTCAGGGGGCTGCATTTCGGCCAAATATGGTCGAAATTTTTGTTTTCAGGACTTAAGCTTTAGCATAAGACCATGCACAAAAATATACGACAAATTGAGTTCAAGATCAGGGGGCTATGTCCGGAGGGCTCAAAGTGTTGTATTCGGTCAAAAAAATCCAGTATTTTCCAATCTCCGGTTGAGCTGAATTTCGGCATACAAGTGTATATTGGCCAGTAAGTTTGAAATTTTTTTTATAAAACTAGGGTCTTGAAAAATTGAGTTTCTTTCTTTGTTGGAACTTACATCCAAGCGACTAAGAAGTAGAAAATAAAATATGTAAAAAAAAAAAACATTTTAAAAAGACGCTTTTATTTACAAATGTACAAAAAGATATTTTATCTACCCAGTAACATCAAAAATTTTTGTGACTAAAAATAAAAGGGTGGAGCATACATGATATCTTATGTTTATAACAAAGCCTATCAACACCTACATTCAAACAAAAAGTGCAAGGCAATACAAAGAGCGTCCCACACTTTTATTTTTAGTCACAAAATTTTTGACGTTACTGGGTACATAAAAAAATTATTTTATTCTTTTAGTACATTTGTACATTTTATTTTTTAAACCGTCTAGATTACCAGGTTTTACTCGATACATTTTGTCTTTAATTGCACTCCACAAGAGTTAACTCCAGGGGGGTTAAGTCTGGACATCGCCGCGGCCAAGCTATTGTACCTCGATTTCCTATCCAACTACTAAAACGTTCCTGTAAATAGTTACACACAAGTAATCCATTGTGTGCTGGTGCCCGTCGTGTTGAAAATAATTAAAATTTTGAATTACGTTCAACGGAAGGTCGTCCAAAATTGCTTCAAATTCGTTTCGTAAAAAAGTTAGTTATCTTTCGGAATTTAAATTGTATTCATAAAAAAAGGGCCAAGAATTTTGGTACCAATAATGCCGCACCAAACTTTTACTGAAATGCATATTGATCTCTCCCCTCAACAGTAATAAGAGGATTTTCTTGGGACCATTGGATATGATTTTTTCTATTGTTTGTAAATTTTGCTTCATCGATAAAAAGAATGGTTTGAAGATATAATCCCGAAGCAGCATTAGTATCTTTGTTAGACACGTAATAGCAAAAAAGCATATCATTTCTTTCTTCAGAAGAATAAGCAGTTAATAAATTATTATTCACTATTTAAGTATGAACTACAACTGGTTACAACAAATAATTCAATATCTACTATTTGACAGTCAATTAATGAAGAGTTTTGCTTTTAATTGTCACAGCACACCGCGGCAAGCATTGAATTTGTTTAGTAAATACTATAATTACACTTTTTTGAAAATTGTGAGTTAACTAATAACACTAAACATACAAAGCTTTACATTTTTGAAATCAGAAGAAAATAAGCCATCGAGTGAGTCCATAACCACCTATAGTTGCCATTTAAAAAAGTGTATGTTTGGGTTGTAGCTCGAAAGATAATTACTAAAAAAATGTTTTATTCGCATTTTCACAGTTTGAGTAAAATAGCTATCAAAAGTCTCTCTTATAACTTTTTCGTATTTTGAATATTAAAAAAGGTATAGCCGATTGAAAATTTAGACGATTTTTAGTTATTTTCAGATATTTTAGAAAGTTGGCAACAATGTTGAATTTTCTTATCGGTATTTGAGTTATCATATAATTCTGCCCAACTTTGCTAATTTAACCGACTCTGTATCTCTTATCATAACAAAGATAGCCATAGAACATGGGTAGATTCTGGACACCAGGTATAACGATGAAAATTTGTCCAATCGCAATACCCAACTGGTAGCGTCTGAGCAATTACACCGAAAGGATATGTATTAATAATCACGACAGGAGTTCTTGAAAAATTACACGTCCTGAAGTGTCCCCATTTTTTAATAAAGGTACTGTTGTTGCTAGTTTTGACTTCAAATATATATCTTTAATGTCAGGATAAACAGTTAAATATTTGTCAAGATTTTTTGGACTGTTATTTCGATTATCTTCTTTATTAAGATGCGTAGAGTAGCGCTAGTATCTTCGACATTACTATTGAAATCGCATGTGATAAGGTCGACATTACTATATGAGGAAGAAGTATTGATACGTGTTATCCTTTTTATTAATAGTAATTTCGAAATCTTCCGGATCGTGTATCAGATCGTTTACGACATTGACATTATTATTATCACTCACAATATCTGATGTAACCAAAATGAAGAGTGAGATACATTAAATTCATTTGCATCATTTTGATTATCAAAATCGTCCAATTTATCGCGATTATCATGCAAATTAGTGGCTCGTAAAATTTTTACTGCGCCTGCAAGTGACCTAAATGAATAATGACCAAATTTGTCGACACGCATGCATTTGGCAACTTTAAAAACAAGTTGTTTTAGTTTTCGAAAATATTCCTCTATAATATGTTCGGTCTATAATAGTAATACGCATGCGCTACATCGTTGCGTGTATTAATACGATTTTTTCAGCTGAATATATTTCAGAATTAGTTTAGTTCGTAGAAGAAATTTTCAACTTTTGTAACAAATATATTATATTATTACATTTTTCGTTTATTAAATATTTTATTTTCAATACGCCTCGCTTTCAATATTATCGTACGAAATATACAGTGTGGCCAATTAAGAATGCGAGGTACTATCCATCGTAGAGGCTTGCGCAATAAAAAGTTATTACTAAAACGGCCAATACAAAAACCTGGAAAATAATTTCAAGTTTCTGAAATGGCCGCTAGGGGGCGTAACTGCAATCTTGAATCTAAAAAAGTGATGTTTCTGTGAATTCTGCTATATTAACCTAATAAAAAAGTAACTGATCTAGTCGAGGATAATCTGAACTTTTTTTGTTTGCCACTTTTTGACGTATCTCTAAAAATAAAGTGGTGGGGTGTATTCAAAGGTTTCCTTAAATAACCCCCTGTGTCTTCGAAACAGCTAAGCCGATTTTAACAAACTTGGGCGCGTTGAAATGAGCTATTCTTGGGCTACAAATGTTATAATATTTGAAGTTTTGTTAGTTTCACATGTCGTCGCTAGAGGGCTTTGTTCGACATTCCGACAGAAACGGTTAATTTTCGCAAAAAAATTAAATGCATTGGTATGACTTTTTTTTCATGAGCAAGTAGCTAAATGATGCCTAAACAAGCTCGCGAAAACCGCATCTCGATATCTTGTTCCTAACCTAAAATATCGGCCAAAGAAAACTTTATACGAAAATCCCTTAAATTTTTTTTTTAACTATATTTTTCTCGAATTGTTTCTATTATGTAAGTTGTGGCCCTAGAAAGGACCGATTTAAAGGAGGAAGGTTTTTAATGCTCCCGTAAATGCTCGAATTGCTGACCATCACGCTCTATGCCTCTCATGACTAGACAAAACTGCAGATTCAATTTCGGCTCTGAATAGGTTACCTAGAAATTGCGATTATAAATGTAAATTTATTCACCAGAATAAAATCACCCTTTTTGAAATTACTACGGTATAAGTAAGCAATGCTAAAAGTTATACAAAAGGCCATTTTTTGTTTGTTTAAATGTATATTCACTATGGATATATACGAAAAATACAATTAATAGAAACAGGCAATGGAAACAGATACCTAAACAAAACATACATAATCCTCAAATTGTCAATAGTTGTCAATACTCTCGCGTTACTTTGAGCAATTTTTGTGCTGCGTTTTACGAATAATGAAGCTGTTGATTTGCTTGCGGTTTATTTTGAATGTCTTCAGAATGCCGCAGTAGCTAAAGAGTTTACGCAGCTCGATATCCAAATCGGCCTGCTTGCGATGTAAGAATTTTTCCCTGATTAGTGGCGAGCTTACGAACCAATGGTAGTTTTCGGCCTACGTTTCAACGGCAAAGAATTGAAAGAACACAAGAAAATATTAACCGTGTACTAGGCTATATTGAAGGAAATCCTCATGTTAGCACAATAGCATTATCCACTGAGTTGGGCATATCACGGACAACGGTTCAAAATATTTTGAAGGACCATAGGTAAGTTCTAATGGCCATCAAAATATATAGGTATTCGTTTAAACTTTTTTTAATTACTTTAAGAATGCACCCATATCATGTCGTTTTGCATCAGGCCTTGAAAGAGGAAGATTTTGATCGAAGGTTAGACTATTGCTATTGGATATTAGGCATGATACGCGAAAATAGAGAATTTTATTTCAAATTCTTTGGACCGATGAAGCCACCTTCAGTAGTGACGGTCAATCTGCACAATAGGAATTATTGGTCTGCAGAAAATCCCCATTGGTTGGGCCATATTTTTTCGAGCAACCCCTAAATGGCAATGTATTTATTGACTGTTTGGCCAATCAATTACCGTTGTTGTTGGAAACAAGGCAAAATTGTTTTGCAGTTGGATGGTTGCCAGCACATTTTGCTATTAATGTGCAAGAGCATATTAATGCAGTATTTCAACAGCGGTGGATTGGAAGAGGAAGTCTGTTTCCATGGCCTCCGCGATCGCCAGACTTTAACTTGCCTCGATTTTTATTTATGGGGCGCTAAAGGGACATCGTGTTTCGGACTCAACCTACTACTAGAGAAGATATGAAAACCGGATTCGTAACACAATACGTAACATACCGAAATTGAAGCTGCAGTTTTGTCTAGTCATGAGAGGCTTCAGCAATGCATAGAGCGTGATGGTCAGCATTTCGAGCATTTACGGGGCATTAAAACCTTCCTCCTTTAAATCGGTCCTTTTAGGGCCACAACTTACATAATTGAAACAATTCCAGAAAATATAGTTAAAAAATAAAATTTAAGGGATTTTCGTATAAAGTTTTCTTTGGCCGATATTTTAGGTTAGGAACAAGATATCGAGATGCGGTTTTGCGAGCTTGTTTAGGCATCATTTAGCTACTTGTTCATGAAAAAAGTCATACCAATGCATTTAATTTTTTGCGAAAATTAACCGTTTCTGTCGGAATGTCGAACAAAGCCTCTAGCGACGACATGTGAAACTAACAAAACTTCAAATATATAACATTTGTAGCCCAAGAATAGCTCATTTCAACGCATCCAAGTTTGTTAAAATCGGCTTAGCCGTTTTGAAGATACAGGGGGTTATTTAAGAAAACCTTTGAATACACCCCACCACTTTATTTTTAGAGATACGTCAACAAGTGCCAAACAAAAAAAGTTCAGATTATCCTCGACGTTAAAGATCAGTTATTTTTTTATTAGACTGATATAGAAGAATTCACAGAAACATCACTTTTTTAGATTCGAGATTGCAGTTTCAGAAACTTCCAGGTTTTTGTATTGGCCGTTTTAGTAAAACTTTTTTTTTGCGCAAGCCTCTACGATGGATAGTTTCCCAGATGCAGTACCTCGTATTCTTAGTTGGCCACGCTGTACAATATAGTTTTCATTCAATATTTTATATTTGTAACAATTCACGTATCACGCGAAAACGGGATATACATTACATACATATAAAATGTTAACAAATTTGTACCGCTTTCCGTTTCGGTTATACCATTATGGAGATGAAAATACGGAATATTTAAATTTCATAAGGGATACATATTATAAATATAAAGTTCTAAAAAAATTTATTCATATGTAATCGATGTAAAAAAAAATTTTAATTAAAAAATTAATATTAATACTGAAAAATTATTTTAAAATAAAAAAAAGGCTATTACATATAACATAGTAATATTGAATATATCAGGGTAAATTCAGCAATTTCTCAATAAAATAAAAAAATCTAGCAATAAAAATAACTGTCGATGACGCTGAGGAAACGGCTCCCGCTTTCAGAATTCGAATATCTTAAAAAATGAAGTTACCTCTTAGGTGAAACTTAAATATTACGTATTTCCGCCCCCAAAAGGGTACAAAATAAACGAAAAGCGATGTAAACGAGTACGAACGAAACGGAAAGCGGTACAAACGGACACAAATGATTAGGAAGCAGCACACCCGTTTTCAAAAATCGAATATCTTAAAAATGACATATTTACCCTTTAGGGGAAATTTAAATATTCCGTATTTCCACCCCCACAAGGATACAAACGAAACGAAAAGCGGCACCAAAGGTTACAAAAGATTAGAAAACAGCACCCGTTTTTAGAAATTGAATATTTAAAAAAAATGACATATTCACCTCTTACAGGAAATTTAAATATTCTGTACTCCCCCACCAAAAGGGTACAAACGAGACGAAAGCGGCACAATAACAGATGATTAGGAAGCAGCACCTGTTTTCAGAATTCGAATATCTTAAAGAATGACACATTTCCGCTGTAGGGGAAATTTGAATATTCCGTAATTCCACCCCCATAAGGGAAAGCGGTACAAATGGACACAAATGATTAGAAAGCAGCACCCGTTTTCAGAATTCGAATATCATAAAAAATGACAAATTTACCCCTCAGGGGAAATTTAAATATTCCGTATTTCTACCCCTACAAGGGTACAAACAAAACGGACTGTTGTACAAACGGGTACAAACGATCAGTATGCAGCACCCGTTTTCAGAATTCCAATATCTTAAAAAATGTCATATTTTACCCCTTAGAGGAAATTTAAAGATTCCGTATTACTACCCCCATAAGGGTACAAACGAAACGGACAGCGGTACAAACGATTAGAAAACAGCATCTGTTTTCATAATTCGAAAATCTTAAAAAATGACATATTTACCCTTTAAGGGAGATTTAAATATTCCGTATTTCCACCCCCATAGGAGTACAAACGAAACGGATACAAATAATTAGGAAACCGCACGCGTTTTCAGAATTCGAATATCTTAACAAATGACATATTTACCCCTTAGAGGAAATTTAAATATTCCCCCATAAGGGGTACAAACGAAATAAAAAGTGATACAAACGAGCACAAAGGAAGCACAGTCGAATGCATATAATTTTTTTTTTAATAAAGTCGGGTGTTAACTTTACCCTATTTTAAAAATTTAATATATTACGCAAATTTATTATTTAGTGTAATTGTTAAATATTGAATTAAAGTATTTTTTCTGCCGATTGCGTACAAATTTTATATTGGAATTGAATTTTTGAGAATCAATCACACTAATCTCTGTTCTAAAGCTGCAACACCAATTTTTACTAATTGAGGTCACGTGTGATTCAACCAATCACGTCCCTTGCAGTTGTATCATCGTATCAGAACGATAACCCTGTATTTTAATCATAAAAGAGTTCGTGTTCACAACGGCACTTGAACATTTGCAACGGCGAGTCTTCACAAAAGATAATTATTTTTACGCGAAACAATACAATAACGTGAATAAGGAAAAATGTCAAAATCAAAACGCAAGATTCGTTTTAAGTTAAGTAATATCTCAAGTACTGTTCGGAGTGTTTAATTTATATGATATTGTACAATATTAGTGTACTGCAATTAATATTTAATATACGCTCATAAACGTGTTTGTTAATTAAATTTTATGAAGTCACTTTTAGTGTAATATCTATTATAAACAGAAGTTTTTAATTAACAAATTACACAACTGCATAGTCTATTAATTAGCTGCGAGTTTTAACTAATTTGGGTCAATCTTCACAATCTAAGCAGCATAATGCCTCTATTCGTTTTGACTTAAAATAGACGTGTTATAAAATTTACACAATGTACACAAATTTTGTAATTTCTGCCTAATATGAGATATTGATCTTTGCATCCTTAATAACTAATGAACAAAAGTAAAATTACGTAAAGTATATAACGGATGTAAGCATAGAGTTAAAATTGAGTAAATTCCACGGAAGTGATCGTCTCCAAGGATTTTAGTTGTCAATTAAATTAATCTAATGCCATATTAAACGACGTTTCATGTTTTGGGTAGGTTTTTTATATTCAATATCCTGTTGTTATTATTACAAATATCTATTTATACAGTCTAAATAGTAGTGAAAAATTAAATCGTGTTATCTGATGTTAAAAACATAAAAATTTTATAAACTAATAACCGAACAAAACCTTGCGGCCAAAAAACCTGAAATTAATATCTTTCTAAAAAAGATTATTTTATTATAGGTTAATTGCTAAATAAATAAAACCCGTTACCTTGTCATCATTCTCTTAATCGATTCATTAAATAAATGTAATTAATAGCTTTACAATATCGATCGTTTCAAAAATTAAATTGAATGCTGTGAAATAAATTAGAGGAATCGTCTTGAATTTTTGAATACCGAAAGATCAATTATTTTTTTGCTGTTGCTCAAAAGTTCGTATTTTATTAGAGTAAGGTTCGACTCTTAATTTATATACTTTGGAAATAAGAATGTAAAATCATGATAGGTTTCAGATTTAAGGTTCAGTTTAATTAGATAAACGTCAAGCAATTGTTTATGGCAAGGTTAAAGTAGTCATTAAATATTTTTATGCATTTTAAGTATTGATTCGTGAATTTTAATTAATGTAATGATATGTTCGAAAACAATTTAAAAATCTGAATTGAAAATTGACTATGGCGTCAACTATCTATTACGCGTAGGATTAGGTATTAATCGTTTTTAGTCTGAAACTTGTTATGGAAAACTACCAGAACTATATTTCCGAAAATTTAAATATCTTGTTGAATTAAAGATGATAATCTAGAAACGGTTCGCTTTTAAGATCATATTGGAAAAATGTCGACAAAATTCACTTCTTTATGGATACCTTTAGTGAGAATTACAACA
Source organism: Vesta saturnalis (assembly GCA_036346205.1). NCBI lineage: Eukaryota > Metazoa > Arthropoda > Insecta > Coleoptera > Lampyridae > Vesta > Vesta saturnalis. Next base: position 1,861,336 of record JARFJB010000400.1, read on the forward strand.
ATGGTTGTTATAAAAAGTGTGGATTATAACAGTTTTTAAAAAAAATCTATTTTGTGCCAAACATGTTAGAAATTTGATTTTACTCGTTATGTGAGCTGCTAGTACTATATTAAACAGACAATACCGAATTTTATTTTATATTACAGTACCGACTATTAGTACCCTGACAAACAGCATTGGTAAACAATACAGAATAAATTGTTCTAAAGGAGGTAATGGTTTAACTTTGGATACGGGGAAAGTACATCTTGAGATTTGTAGACGTGGTGTCATTAGCTCACTCAATTAATGACAAGGAGGAGGTAGCTAGGGATAGATTTGAAACGATTCGGACTCTGCCTGTCGGTTCATATTATTAAAGTTCAGTTCTGCGAAAAGAATACGGTTTGGATCTAGGTTCAAAGGTGATATTTTTTTAAAAATTAACTTTCTCATTATACTTACAATTTCTTTAAAATAGCGTTTTACTATTTACTATAAATTGGTTAGTGTCTTTGGAAAAAATAGTTAACAATCATTGCTTTAATTTAAACACGCCCCACTGTTTGGCGTTTTCTGGTTTCATTCACGAACTGGGCAAGTTGAGCCACAAGGGCGGATAAAGCCTTCTTCATCTACAACCTACTGTGAAACAAGATGGTCGAAAACTTTATCCACTAGAATTTTTCATAGTTTATCCTATCGAGATCGCCTGGATGTAGATAAATTTCTTAATCAATGAGGTGATTAATGCTCTAATTATCTCATATGTTATGTTGGCGATTTTTATAAGGGTAAAATTTCGTCATTCCGTTTCATCTTTTCTTATGTTTCATTTATACCTATTTGCCATCACTAATGCTTAAGTAGCTACATGAACTACACTAACATTACTGAGGAAAATATTTTCTAATTGGAAATTCGTATAGGTTGTTTCACCAACTAGCAAAAATATTCTTAATAGTAAGTCACGAAACCTTCTCGAGGACTCGAATATTTCTTTTTTTATACCGTTATAACCTTTGATTCAGGTAAGAGTTGCTATTGTTATTTGCAAAAATATTCAAATATGTTAACTGGAAGCTCAAAAAACGATAGGCCTGATTTGTCACCATATACTCTTTAATTTATTTACAGTGTAAAATTGCTTAATTGGATTACCCTACATTTTGTTAATAGAAATTCTACACAATATCGTAGCCCTATAACATGAGTCGACCCAGCAGTCCAATTGAACTCAAGATAGTAAAGCACGCACATACATGCACATGCACGTAAAGAAAATCGGCAATTAGGCCGTAGTTTGGCATGTTTGCCAAAACTAAACGTATTCAGAATTAGTTATAGGCAAATTTGTGTATTAACCTAATGTTCGATTGAAGTGGGGGGTAAGTTGAAAAAAATAAGAGCACGTCACATTGGACCGTTTAAAATCTCTAGGTAAATATGCAGTAATGGTAGGAAATCTATGCCCAATATAAGATTATTTTAAGCTTTTAGCTTTTCGCTTTTCGTTTTTACGTTTGTTTAATTCCTTCGTATAGGGTAGTAGCGACACTCAAAATTAAGTTATTAATTCTGTATTACAAGTTTTGACTTCGGCGCCGTACCGAGTTACTAAATCTGTATTATCTGAGTTCGGAACCGTACTAAATTACTAAATCTGCATTATTTGACTTCTGTAATATAAATTTACGTAATGGCAATCCAACGTTGAAACGTCTTGAGGTACTTCTGGTCGGACCATGGACTTATGGTATAGCACTACGGAATAAGGTCAGACTGTATTTAAATTGAATAACGTTTGTGTGACGATTAACTGTAGTTCCTTTAGTTCAGATTTGGGTCTGCGAGTGTGTATAGTATGTCACGACCTGCCACACTGAGAATTGCAAGTGCATATCTATAATAAGTCAAGCATTTATTGTAGCTACCTTTATAGTCAATCTGAAAGCAAAATTTCTTAAATTTGTTACTTTTCTTTTGTGGTTTAAATGCTAATATTTTGTTGCTACCCCACTGTGCATCTGATTATTCTTGCGTTAAGTAGATGCATCGATTAAATGCTTTGTTTGTCTTTATTCTTTCTAGAATAATTAATTTTTGACATATTTATTAACTAATTTTGAGCATGTCAACCATTTTCCGTTCACTTACTTGTTTTGGCTAACAACACAATATTGTTGTGTTCATAAAATGCAAAATTTTCAAAAAATTTAAAAAAAAACGTACGAAATAACGTAGCACAACTTAGTACAATAATAATCTTCTTGATAACAAAAACTGACATAAAATGTACAATTTTTAAAGATTATACAAAAATCTGAACTGAGTAATTTTTTTAATAACAAAAAATGGTTGGGCTGTCCTATTTGAAAAAAAATGATTTGTTTTTAAAATGCACAATTTAAAAAAATTATAAACAAACCTGTACAGTACAACATTAACACAACTCATCACAATAATAATGTCTGGGATCTTTTTTGAAAAAAAAAAAAAATGATTAATTCATTAAATGCACAATTTTTGCAAATTATAAAAAAACGGTAAGGCACAACGTAACATACCATTAGTGCAACTCAGAGCATTTCTAATCTTTTTGATAACAGAAAACGGCTGAATATCTTTTTGAGAAAATGATTTGTTCATAAAGTGCAGTTTTAAAAAATAACATCTGTACGAAATAACATGACATACCTTTAGTCTCCACCTGAGCACAATCCTAATTTTTTTGATAACACAGAATTGCTGGGATATCTTTTTGAAAAAATATTTGTTCATAAAATCCAAAATTTCTAAAAATTATAAAAAAGTCTGTATGGCACAATACACAACTGAACGATATTTTTATGGAAAACGATTACCTCATAAAATGCACAATTTTTAAAATTTATAAAAAGATCTGTAGGGCACATCATAGCACTACTTAGCACAACTCAGCACTATAATTTTTTTCATAACAAAAAATTACTGTGCAACTTTTTTGCTCATAAAATGCCCATTTTAACAATTATACAAAATTTGTACGGAATAACATCTTCAGGGCAATCTATTACAAAAATGCACAATTTTTAAAAATTATAAAAAAATATGTACGGCACAATATAATATACTTTTAGCACAACTCAGCACAATAATAATTTTTACATAACAAAAAATGATTGTGCGATCTTTTTTGAAAAAAAAATTTATTAGCTCATAAAATGCACAATTCTTAGATTAAAAAAAATTTGTATGGCACAACATGGCACTACTTTAGCACAAGCTTAGAAAATGCACAATTTTTATAAAACATAAAACAATTTGTACGGAATAACATGTCACAGCTTTAGTGCACCACGGCACAAAAGGGGACTGGAGTATCTTTTCGAAAAAATGATTTGTTCATAAAATGCACAATTTTTAAAAATTGAAAAAAATTTTGTAGAGCGCAATATAGCACTACTTTAGTACAACTCAGCACAATAATAATTTTTTCATAACAAGAAATGACTGTGTAATATGTTTTGAAAAAAAAATTGCACAATTTTTATAAATTATAAAACAATTTGTACGGAATAATATGGCATAGCTTTAGTGCAACTGGGCAAGTAAGATGACTGGGCTATCCTTTTTAAAAATGATGATTTGTTCATAAAATGCACAATTTTTAAAAATAAAAAAAATTTGTAGGGCACAACGTGGCACTACTTTAGCCAACTCAGCACAATAATAATTTTTATAACAACAAATGACTGTACAATCTTTTTTTGAAAAAAAAATTATTAGTTCAGAAAATGCACAATTTTGATAAAGTATAAAACAATTTGTACGGAATAACATAGCACACCTTTAGCGCAACTCAATACAATACTATAAAGCGACCTTTTTTGAAAAAAAAATGTATTGGCTCAAAAAATGCACAAATAATGAAAAAATTATTAAACAATTTTTACCGAATAAATTGGGACACCCTTAATGCAACTTAGGATTATACTAATTTTTTTGATAGCAAAAAAATGACTTTATTAAAAAAGATGGTTCGTTGATAAAATACACAATTTTTAAATTTATAAAAAGGTCTGTAGGGCACATCATATCACTACTTTACCACAACGCAGCACAATAATTTTTTTCATAATACAAAATAACTGTGCGACTTTTTTGCTCATAAAACGCCCATTTTAACAGTTATACAAAATTTGTACGGGATAACACCTTAGGGCAACCTAGTACAAAAATGCACAATTTTTAAAAACTATAAAAAAAATCTGTACGGCACAATAATAATTTTTTTCATAACAAAAAATGACTGTGCGACTTTTCTACTCTTAAAATGCGCATTTTTACAATTATACAAAATTTGTACGGATTAACACCTTGAGGACAAAAATGATTTGTTCATAAAATGCACAATTTTTAAAAATTATAAAAAATGTACGGCATAATGTTTTTTTTCATAATAAAAAATGACTGGGCGGTCTCTTGAAAAATATTGGTTAGCTAATGAAACGCACATTTTTTAAAAAATACAAAAAAATCTCTACGAAAACACAGCCTTTAGTGAAACTCAGCACAATACTAACGATTTTGACAACAAGAAATGGCTGGGATACTTGTTTTGAAAAATACTTTGTTCATAAAATGCACAATTTTTAAAAATGAAAAAAATCTGTACGGCACAACATAGCACAACTCTGCACAATAATAATTTTTTACATAACAAAAAATGATTGTGCAATCTTTAAAAAAAAAAATTATTAGCTCATAAAATGCACAAATTTTAAAGATTAAAAAAAATTTGTAGGGCACATGGTACTACTTTAGCACATCAAAAATAATAATTTTTTCATAACAAAAAATGACAGTACAATCTTCTTTGAAAAATGATTAGCTCAGAAAATGCACAATTTTTATAAATCATAAAACAATTTGTACGGAATAACATGTCACAGCTTTAGTGCAACTCGGCACAAAAGGAGACTGGTGTATCTTTTGAAAAAATGATTTATTCACAAAATGCACAATTTTTAAAAATTGAAAAAAAATTTGTAGGGTGCGCTAATAATAATAATAATAATAATTTTTTAACAAGAAATAACTGTGTAATCTGTTTTGAAAAAAAAAATTGCACAATTTTTATAAATTATAAAACAATTTGTACGGAATAAGATGACTAAGCTATCCTTTTTGAAAATGATGATTTGTTCATAAAATGCACAAAAGGAGACTGGTGTATCTTTTGAAAAAATGATTTATTCACAAAATGCACAATTTTAAAATTGAAAAAAATTTGTAGGTGCGCTAATAATAATAATAATAATAATTTTTAACAAGAAATAACTGTGTAATCTGGTTTGAAAAAAAAAAATTGCACAATTTTCATAAATTAAAATAAGATGACTAAGCTATCCTTTTTGAAAATGATGATTTGTTCATAAAATGCACAATTTAAAAAAATTAAACAGAACTCGATGCAATAATCATATTTTTTTATAAGGAAGGGGCTATATCTTCTCTCACATCAAGCCATATTTTTATTTACGTATCAAAGAAAGGCCGTAAGAATTGTAGCAAATCTTGGTTATCGGGCTGATTGTAAAGAGGCGTACTCTCATTTTCAAATTCTAACAGTACCTTCCGTATTTATACTTACTGTCTCTGTCATGCTATGCGTAATATCTGCAATTATACTTTACAGTCGGATATTCGTTTATACAATACTAGTCTTAAAAATAACATCCGTGTTCCATACTGCCGTTTATCTAAAACACAGGATGGTTCTGCATGTTGGATAAAAAGTTTTATAATGCTACCCCGCACACATTAAGATCTCTTGCTTATAATGCTTTCAGAGAAAAAGTCAAAAGATTTCTTATTAATAACGTGTTTTATTCTTATGAAGAATTTAGAAACATTGATTTAGATTTAATGCAAACGTAAGTGTAAGAACCATAAGTTTTATATATTTTGATTAAATGTTTGAGGAGCGAATGTACATATTTGTTACAAAGCATAAATAAGTTTATTATTATTATTATTTCGTAATTTATAATTCACGACAATGCGGTTGTTTCCACCATACGACTATATGAAAAGATCACGAGGTCACTACTTTGGCACAACTCAGCACAATAATAATTTTTTTCATAACACAAAATGGCCCCTATCTTTTTTGAAAAAATGCCTTGTTCATAAAATATACACCTTTTAAAAATAAAATAAAAATCTGTACAGCACCAGCATACCTTTAGTGCAACTCAGCACAATACTAATTTTTTTGATAATAAAAAATGACTAGGCGATCTTTTTTGACAACATATTTGATTACTTCATAAAATACACAATTTTTAAAAAAATCTGTACTGCACAACATGGCATACCTTTAGCACAATAATAACGGTTGCACCCCGATTCAGCGGTCCCCGTTTTAGCGGTCCCATTTACAACAGCCCCCGTTTCAGCGCCGACCGGTTACAGCGGTTCTCATTTTAGCGGTGACCAGCGGGCCCCGTTTCGGCGGTATACCTTTTCCTCAGCTCCTTTGCCTATTTGGTAAGGGTAAAAGGATGAGGAGCTCACCGTTTGAAATTATTTTTTTCCAACATTACGTTTTTCTCGTTTTCCATAATTTACTTTAAGTTGGTAGTAAAATAGATACATCGGTAAATGCTATTGTGAACATAACCAATAATTACATTTTGTGACAACTGTATTTTTTATTCTTTTTTCTGAACAACCAAAATACTTGATAAGCTAATTCATTTTTTGGTCGATGTTATGCTAACGCAGCTAGGTCCACTTTCCTGCTAAAACGGAGTGCGCTGGAACAGGGGCCGCTGAAACGGGTCACCGCTGAAACGGGGCACTGCCGAAACGGACATCGCCGAAACGTCACGCTGAAACGGGGATCGCTGAATAGGGGTTATGCCATAATAACTCACATCGAGACATTTCGTTATTTACAATTTTGCACTTGTACACATTTAAAAATGATGCCTAATAAATTTAGCATGGTTCTCATTAGCTTTTATAGTACGACATCAAATTAGATCAAGTAGATCACAATGATAGTATCAATTAATATTGGTTTTATTTTATTAACTTAATAATGCAATGAAATTTACACCAATTAATTCAATTAAATCCTTTATCCAATGCGAATCTTTTAAAAATTTATTCGAAATACTCCGATTACGCAATTCACGTCAAAAAGTAACCAGTATGTCGCAGTGCTCATAATAACAAATTCATTGCTTGAATGTGTATAATTCCTAGTTTATATTTCTAATCAACTTAAATATCAAGGCTTTTTGTCAGTCATCGATATCAAATGTAACTTTAGCTATATTCCACATTTGCATGTGGAATTTTAATGAATATATAGTCTAGACTAATAAGAGATTTTGTTTAATTTCATTTAGTTTTTTTTGTGTGATATGAATGAATAAACGGTACAATCCAGAGTAGCTTTACAAACTTTTAACAGTTAAAAATATGTTGCCGTCAAGTAGAACTGAATTTATAATAACTTCCTGTACCTCTAATTTATTAAGGACTGATTTGCATTGCATAATTTAATATCGTTACATTTTAATAATTTATTAATCATATTTTTTGTTGTAAATTCGATATTTTACCAATTCCGTTTTAATTAGTATACTGTAAAATAATTATAGACATTCGTAACCTACATTGTGATGTTAATAACAGGTTATGAAAAATCTAATTAGATTGGGAATAACACAAACAGTAATATGGACCTAGTTAGTACAACCTTAAGGCTATTTATTCTTCAACCACAAAAGTATGTCTTCAAATATTTTAATTCAATATTATGTAACCTAGTGTTTTAAATGGACATAAAAATAAATTTTTTAGCTCTCCATCAAAAATAACTAAAATTCCAATGTTGCTTTAATTTGAATTTTTTATAAGCGGTCATTCACCAAAAGGTGAATATGTTAATAGAAAAAAAGTTAAATAGCATCATTATTTAAAAAAAAATAGTGAACAAATTTGCCAACGCAACGGTATATTGTGACGTGAATGTAAATAAAGTGCTTGATTAAGATCTGAGCTTTTAAAACTTAATTTGACTATTTATATTTTCAAGTGCGGTCACTTTAAAATTTATTGGAAAATGATAGCGAAAAACGAATCCTATAATACACTACTTTAATGATTTGCAAATGCAAATTAAACAAAAATTCTAAACTAAGTTAATTAAAAAAACATTTTTAAAACACGCTATGCTATAAGGCGAATAGCAGTTTCAATAATTCATTTATGCAATGCATTACACTGTAATGAACAAGAATTATAACTGTTGTAATATTACCATGTTGTACATCGGCTTCAAAATCCATTAAAATTGAGTTTAAACATGACAAGTTATTTATACCAGTAAATATATACTCAACGCATCTATTGTATAATTTGATTTATTAATACAAATGATTTATTAACCGTTTTATTGGTAATGTAAAAAATGATTGTTAGAATATCTACGTTACAATCACCGATCATTTGTACGGGGGATGCTAGCGACCTTAAGATGTAAAGGTTAAGTATCGATTGGTTTTGATTCCTACACATTTATCTACTGTAAATTTTTAATGTTTTTATTTTATGATCAATACTTCCTACATATAAAATGTTTGTTATTGAAGACGCAGTACCGTTTTCATAACCATGGTAATTTAACCCATTGCTAAATAACCAGAATTTATTTTTTAATATACTATAAACGATGTTATGTTATATAATATATCAATTTTAATTCAGATAGATCAGAGATGGCCAATCGGTCGATCGCGATCAACCGGTCGATCGCAGCTAATTGTCTAGTCGACCGTGGCAAGGCAAAGAAAATATAATTTTAATACAGTGCGACAAAGTAAACAAAAACCCCGGAAAATATGTGAATTAAATTCTTAGTTGGTAATGCGATCAAATGCTTAACCAATCAGGATTAAGATGTACATGTACAGGGTACAGAATGTACAGGGTGTCCCAACGATAGAGTAAAGTAAGTTTATGTTTAACTAGAATTATTTGTGTAAATATTGTATGGACCATGGGGTAGAGGTAAGAAGTGTGCATTTTTTTAAAATATTGGAAGTTATACAGGGTGTGCCAGAAAAGCAGGACGTGAAAAATTATGATTTTTTAAATAGAACACCCGTATTTGATTTTAGTTTTTAATTCTACGTGTCCATACAAACATATTTTGTCATACAAAAGATTGGCTGAAAGTTTTAGTTCTTGAGATATTCGCGTTTAAAGATTATTATGGTCATTTTCGTGGGGTTGATGAATGGGCAATTGTTCCGTTATTTCACAATAAAAAATTGATATTTCGTGTGAAAAATGAGTGATATTATACTAACGTTTAGACCGAGTAGTATTTCTAATTTTCTCAACAGGGTGTTTGTTATAACCATTCAAATTTGAAAATTCTCAAATTAAAAAAATCAGTTTTTTAATTGCACACCCTATATATTTTTATTTAATTTCATTCGGGATTAAAAATCTATCATTTTGTCAAATATATCCTATATCTGCTTGAACATTGAAGGCCCAGTTGGTTAGCGCGCTACTCTAGTAAAGTACAGGTCGTAGGTTCAAATCCTACTCGAGGTAAACTTTGTATTTATGTATTTAATAAAATTAATAATAAAGCATAAATAAGTTTATTATTATTATTATTATTTCGTAATTTATAGAGGTCACTACTTTGGCACAACTCAGCACAATAATAATTTTTTTCATAACACAAAATGGCCCCTATCTTTTATGAAAAAATGCCTTGTTCATAAAATATACAATTTTTAAAAATTAAAAAAAAATCTGTACAGCACCAGCATACCTTTAGTGCAACTCTGCACAATACTAATTTTTTTGATAATAAAAAATGACTAGGCGATCTTGTTTGAAAACATATTTGATAACTTCATAAAATACACAATTTTAAAAAAAAATCTGTACTGTACAACATGGTATATCTTTAGCACAATAATAACGGTTACACCCCGATTCAGCGGTCCCCTTTTTAGTGGTCCCGTTTCAGCAGCCTCCGTTTCAGCGGCGACCCGTTACAGCGGTTCCCATTTTAGCGGTGACCAGCTTCAGCGGGCCTCGTTTCGGCGGTATACCTTTTCCTCAGCTCCTTTGCCTATTTGAAATTATTTTTTTCCAACATTACGTTTGTATCGTTTTCCATAATTTACTTTAAGTTGGTAGTGAAATAGATACATATGTAAATGCTATTTTGAATATAACCAATAATTACATTTTGTGACAACTGTATTTTTTATTCTTTTTTCTGAACAACCAAAATACTTGATAAGTTAATTCATTTTTTGGTCGACGTTATGCTAACGCAGCTAGGTCCACTTTCCTGCTAAAACGGGGTGCGCTGGAACAGGGGCCGCTGAAACGGGACATCGCCGAAACGGTCCCGCTGAAACGGGGATCGCTGAATAGGGGTTATTCCATAATAACTCACATCAAGACATTTCGTTATTTACAAATTTGCACTTGTACACATTTAAAAATGATGCCTAATAAATTTAGCATGGTTCTCATTAGCTTTTACAGTACGACATCAAATTAGATCAAGTAGATCACAATGATAGTATCAATTAATATTGGTTTTTATTTTATTAACTTAATAATGCAATAAAATTTACGCCAATTAATTCAATTAAATCCTTTATCCAATGCGAATCTTTTAAAAATTTATTCCGAAATACTCCGATTACGCAATTCACGTCAAAAAAGTAACCAGTATGTCGGGCGCAGCTGCTCATAATAACAAATTCATTGCTTGAATGTGTATAATTCCTAGTTTATATTTCTAATCAACTTAAATATCAAGGCTTTTTGTCAGTCATCGATATCAAATGTAACTTTAGATATATTCCACATTTGCATGTGGAATTTTAATGAAGTATATAGTCTAGACTAATAAGAGATTTTGTTTAATTTCATTTAGTTTTTTTTTTGTGTGATATGAATGAATAAACGGTACAATCCAGAGTAGCTTTACAAACTTTTAACAGTTAAAAATATGTTGCCGTCAAGTAGAACTGAATTTATAATAACTTCCTGTACCTCTAATTTATTAAGGACTGATTTGCATTGCATAATTTAATATCGTTACATTTTTAATAATTTATTAATCATATTTTTTTTGTTGTAAATTCGATATTTTACGAATTACGTTTTTAATTAGTATACTGTAAAATAATTATAGACATTCGTAACCTACATTGTGATGTTAATAACAGGTTATGAAAAATCTAATTAGATTGGGAATAACACAAACAGTAATATGGACCTAGTTAGTACAACCTTAAGGCTATTTATTCTTCAACCACAAAAGTATGTCTTCAAATATTTTAATTCAATATTATGTAACCTAGTGTGTTTTAAATGGGCATAAAAATAAATTTTTTAGCTCTCCATCAAAAATAACTAAAATTCCAATGTTGCTTTAATTTGAATTTTTTATAAGCGGTCATTCACCAAAAGGTGAATATGTTAATAGAAAAAAAGTTAAATAGCATCATTATTTAAAAAAAAATAGTGAACAAATTTGCCAACGCAACGGTATATTGTGACGTGAATGTAAATAAAGTGCTTGATTAAGATCTGAGCTTTTAAAACTTAATTTGACTATTTATATTTTCAAGTGCGGTCACATTAAAATTTATTGGAAAACGATAGCGAAAAACAAATCCTATAATACACTACTTTAATGATTTGCAAATGCAAATTAAACAAAAATTCTAAACTAAGTTAATTTAAAAAAAAACATTTTTTAAAACACGCTATAAGGCGAATAGCAGTTTCAATAATTCATTTATGCAATGCATTACACTGTAATGAACAAGAATTATAACTGTTGTAATATTACCATGTTGTACATCGGCTTCAAAATCCATTAAAATTGAGTTTAAACATGACAAGTTATTTATACTAGTAAATATATACTCAACGCATCTATTGTATAATTTGATTTATTAATACAAATGATTTATTAACCGTTTTATTGGTAATGTAAAAAAATGATTGTTAGAATATCTACGTTACAATCACCGATCATTTGTACGGGGGATGCTAGCGACCTTAAGATGTAAAGGTTAAGTATCGATTGGTTTTGATTCCTACACATTTATCTACTGTAAATTTTTAATGTTTTTATTTTATCATCAATACTTCCTACATATAAAATGTTTATTATTGAAAACGCAGTACCGTTTTCATAATCATGGTAATTTAACCCATTGCTAAATAACCAGAATTGATTTTTTTAATATACTATAAACGATGTTATGTTATATAATATATCAATTTTAATTCAGATAGATCAGAGATGGCCAATCGGTCGATCGCAGCTAATTGTCTAGTCGATCGTGGCAAGGCAAAGAAAAATATAATTTTAATACAGTACGACAAAGTAAACAAAAACCCCGGAAAATACGTGAACTAAATTCTTAGTTGGTAATGCGATCAAACGCTTAACCAATCAGGATTAAGATGTACATGTACAGACCTTCGCATAAATTCGTCATTCACCGTTTATCCACATTTGAAAATTGTGTTTTTGAAAATCGCTGTTGTTTTTGTTTATTTCTGCACTACGTTGAAACAAAGTCTTTTTCAAGACAGCGTTTACCTTAGTAGTGAAATTATGAATTATGCTTTTTAATCATTTAACGCAATAGAATTGATTAATAATTCTGTAACGGCAACAGCTATTTACAACATGCTGTATATTTAGTTAATTAGTTTTCCTTTTAGTTGCTTTTACCTGCTAACAAAATTCACATGGCGGAAAATTCAAGAAGAAGCCCGAGAACATTGTTGACTTCTTTGATAGGCAAAAAACAGCTGGTGTATGGTCATTTCCATTAGATAAGGCAACCGAGTTACCTACTGCTGCGACTGGCAAATCGGTTTCTTTCATTAAAGGATTAGATAATTTTGCGTGAATAAACATGATTTTTAAATAATCACTGTTATTATTAGAGCTAAAATAACGACATATGAGAAGAAGAAAAGAAGTGATGGTTCAATAAAGATTACGTTGGATAATATGGATCCAGCTGGTATTGAAACGAATTATCCATGAAATTTACATTATGGAAAATAAAGTTCCCACGTTAAACATGATGGTTACCAAGATGCAGGAGAAAACTGGTTATTTTGGGAGTCGAGAACTATTACGAAAGTATTTTGACCAAATCGGTTTTAAATTTAAAAAATACTACACAAATATAAATATAAACAACAACCAACAATGGTAATTCACCCAAATACAAGAGTGAGTGAGCCCTGTACGGTCTTTTATTTTACCAGATTTCAGTCTAATGAGCCTGCGTGTGAATGAGATACCTTTGCAAGGCAATGTTTGATTTTTAATACGTTACATAGGGTCGTAAAATTATTTGTTGCGAGCTTTCATTTATGTAAAGATACCTACTTACACTTGAATATATTCCCTTTAGTTAAACACTTTACTACCAACACGACGAGTTAAGATACGCGGTTTAAAACTCGGCGCCGTGGCGTTTAATTATAGATTAGTTTTTAAGAAAAATTTACATTAAAACATATACTAAAAGAAAAGAACGAATTAGCGTTTTAGTTTTGCTAAAAGGTACCCGACAAAATATTTATAGACCGAACGATTTACAA